>JAOQMS010000178.1:27061326-27073168 GCA_027563885.1 Erythroxylum longipes | reverse complement strand
TCCGTTTTCTTGTCCTCTGGTTTTGGAAGGAACAAAAATTTTATGTCTCTGTCTCCGGAGTCGGGACAAAAATTGGTGGAGACAGCAAGCAAACAGATCGGGAACAGAATTTTTCTGTCCCCACCCATGAGGACAGCAACCAAACGTAGGGTAAAAGTACGCCTCATTACTAGGACTAGCATAAACAGTGTCACATGTCCAATAATATTTAGTTGACTCTTGATGTAAAAATTGAAACAACAGACAAAATCTGGTTTCAAATTCCTTCTTGAAAGAGAAAAGAGAGCTATGAATTTGAGAAGGTTCCCTTAAAAAAAAAGTTTAATTAAATTATGTAATAATGACTTTTTATAAAGATAAACATTGGCTGAAATCCTTAAAAATAATCAATTCGTAGATTCAAATCCGTGACCTCAAGAATTAGAGGGTATTTGGATTCCTCCACTAATTAGGCTGATGCAAATTTCATGGGTAGTTATACTTGGGGGACTATAGCCATGTAAATAGGCCACATTTTGGTCCTTGCTTTAGTTTCTTGTAGGATTGATGATCCTCTTGGCATGCAATTTATAAAACCTATTAATTAACTGCCTAAAACTTAAGCATATATAATTAAGCAAGATTCCGACAACTTTTAAGTTAAGAATATACAATTAAGCAAGATTCCAACAACTTTTATTTAATTAATCAAAGAGACTCGAAGATATGATAAGTAAGTCTGGACAAGCCAACTTTGACATTATTTTACTTGTAAACAATAGGGTTAAATAAGCTGATATATTTAAATTGATGGGATTCGTCATGTGACAAGGTTCTACAGTTTTTGTCGGTTTCTTTTCCCGATCTAATTAACTTTGTTTAATAAATGAGAAAGCCTACCCGTGCTGAAACTTTTTATAAAAATTATGTTGTTGATCCTCATTAAAGTTTTTTAAGGTAACACATGTCCTCCCATATCTATAAAAGTTGAGAGAGTTATAATAACATAAAGAGCACTAATTTATAAGATTTATAACTTGAGGTATCATGTTCGTTCATACTGAAGTGGTTGTTGAGACTTGACATATGGAAGAATGTTGTACTTGGACAATATATGCTCGTAGTCAATAGATCTTAGCCTCCCTGCATACTTACCAGCTTCATACATGTCTATGCTTCTAGATATCGGTTCCAAGGCTGAAGGTTATCCATCCACGTTCCTTACCCTCGCAGGCCAACTAATGTCAAAGGAGGATTCACATGGACCCAAGTCACTACGATTATCAAAATTTAAATATAGTGTATATGCATGAAAAAGACATTGTTTTTTTTGTTTTGCTAATACAACATTATTTTAACATATAAAGTCAGCATATACGGTACACAATGCTCCTCATTTTGTAAGGGTCTGGGGAGGGTTATCAATATACGCAGCCTTTCTTTTGTAATTTTTTTTACTAAGAAGTTATTTCCGTAATTTGAACTTGTGATCTTTTGGTCACAAAAGAGCAATTTTTATCAATTACTTGAAGGCTCTCCCTCTGTCATTGTCAACATATACAAATCTAATTACCGACTATCTCCTTGCATTTCCAGCCTCCTTCAATGTCCTCCTCTCTCACGTTTCCAGCCACCTCCACCTCTACCGTCCTCTTATCTCTCATTTCCAGCCTTCTCTTCCACCGTCCTCCTCTCTTGTGTTTCCAGCCTCCTCCACCGTCCTCCTCGCATTTCAGATGTCGTGTTCCAACGTCCTTCGTCTCCTCCCAAATAAACAAAATCAAGTGAGGTCACTTTTCACCTAAATGCTTCCCTCACCTTATAACTAAATTATTATTCTATTTAATTTTATCAATGGTATATTGAATAATGATAATTATTATTTGAATGGTATAAATCTCTTTTGTATAATTATGTTGATAGCTTGTGTTTTAGACTTAAGAGGGGCATGACACTTAAAATTAGTAGAGTTTATACAATAATAGTTATTAGGCTAGCATTTACCTTTTGAGGCATTAGATGATAGAAAGTATAGGTATTTATTTATTGGTATGAGGTGGATGAGAGGAGATTATTAGAGATTAAGATAATTTAGGACAATATGGAGAGACTTAATTTAGTACATAGGAGGCTTAATACCACTCATATTAGCTAGAAGAGTAATGCAAATTAAAGGAGATGAGCTTGGAGTTTTAGTTAAGTACCATATTTTTTTGAAGATGTCTCCCATTAGAAGGATTCAAAGGTTTTGAGTTAGCGGAAGTTAAATCTTTGATTTATAAGTCCTTTTAAGATCTTAGAAAGAATGGGTACACTAGCTTATCATTTATCATTATCATCAATGTTGCATAATGTACATAACTTTCTTCAAATGTCAATGCTTAGGATATATGTGCATGAATCATCTCACATTGTGGATTGCGCTACATTAAAATTTAAAGGAGATTTGAGTTATATTTATGGATCACAGGAGTAGGTTCTAAGAAACAAATTCATCCCTTATGCGAAAATGGTGTGGGAAATTTGTTAGGGTCATGAGAACTACTTGAAAGTTGGAGGAGGAGATAAGGAGGAAAAACCTCAGCCTTTTCATTTTTCTAGGTTAGTTAAGTTTTTAGGGGAAAAAATTAAGGGAGGAGGATGTGAGAATATAAAATTTTTTGGTTCTAATATTAATGAATCGATGAATTTAATAACTTATGGATCTATTTTTTAAATAATCTCTTTTTAAATTATATTTTGATATTGATTCCTTAAAAAGTGTATATTGATTAATTATTATGATAACAATTAAAGAAGAAGGAAATTTTTTGTTAAAAAATATATCAATTAGTTGTTGTCAACATTGATCATTATTCAATATTTTACACCTAACTTTTTATAGAAATATTGAATTAAAGTGATTTAAAAGGTTATAAAAAATAAGATAATTATTTACAATTCATAATTTGGTAGACCAAAAACTTATGGAAAAGTAGTAGAGAATAATTTGGTACGCCAAAAAATTCATGTGCCTTGTAATCTACAAGAAATAAAAGGAGGAGATGAATAAACATTGTACCATCAATCCACAAAGACACTAATCAATCCACAGAGACACTAAGTAGTTAAAATCACTTAGTAAAACAAACACAAGCAGATTAAGATTCAATATTGGTAGTAATAAATTCACATATTGAATGTGTTTTCTTTTATGATATTACTGAATGATTATATATATATTGTTAATTAGGAGAGATAATGGCTAAAGAGGAAAATTAGAATACTTGTTTCGATGACAATAAAGAAAAGGTTAAAAGTGGTCCCTTTAATCTAGATGTAAATTATATTGTATAAAAGTGTGAAATGTTATTTCATTCTATTTAATCAACATACAAACTATGTTGTATAATTTGGTAACATATTTATGTAGGCTGTGATGAATTTCCATGCTACTCAGGCACACTACTTTACTAGGATTGCAAAAATTATGTTTTTAATTCATCCTTTCTTAGGAGGTCTCTGATATGCTTATTAATAATGATGATATCAATACTTTATTTACAAATGCAATCGAAAAGGAGGTGCTAAAGCTCATAATAGCGAAAACACACGTTTAATCAAATCTTACAGTTCTTACTTCAAAATTAAGAGGTATGTTTAAACTCACTACTTATACATGTAGCAATTGAAATGGGTTCGTACTTCCTATTTTTGAAATGCTCAGTTTCACTCTTTGGTATAATTCAAACTTAGTATGTCAACTTAAATTGATTTATCATTATGATATTTACAACTTAAATTGCTTTTAGTAATTCAATAATTTAATTTTAATTGTATAGCTACATAGACAAAAGTTAGATATCTCATTGGAAATGGTATGCTTAATACTCCAAAGGAGAGAAGAGTTTCATGAAATATGTAAAACATCAAATAGGTTTAGAATGTGGAATTTGTTGTCCATGCATAGATTGCTTAAATTTCAACATTCAAAGTTAAGATATGGTATATAATCACTTGCTAATATGAGGCACAGATAAATTATACTCCATGGATTTATCATGGAAAACATTCTAAAGCAAGTAATGGTAGAAGTGTTAATATAGGTGATGATGGTGGTAACAATAATGATGGAGATGATAGTGATATTAATAACGATGGTGATGATGGGATGGAGAGATGTTAGAGGATTTGGGGAATTATATGGAGACTATCAATGATACTAGTTTGCCTAATACATTTGATATAATTATAGCAGATAATTTTGAGAAGTTATTTAAAGTTGCTCAAGAAGAATTATATCCAAGGTGCTCTAATTTCTCACAGTTATCTTTTATTGTCAAGTTATTGCACTTCAAGGTATATCATACATGGAGTAACAAATTTTTTGACATGTTGATTGAGTTGCTCAATGATGCATTATCGATTGGCCACAAATTGCTTAAATCTTACTATAAAGCAAAAAAGTTGTTAAGGGACCTTGGATTAGGATATCTATATATCAATATATGCTTGTAAATATGATTGTGCTATATTTTGGAAGGACAGTAAAGACCTTGAAGAATGTCACATTTATGGTACATCAACGTTGCAAATGGATGAAGGAAAAGGTAAAAAGATACCCTATAAAATCTTGATATACTTCCTTACTAAACCACGACTATAAAGGCTTTTTATGTCAAAAAAATAGCCATAGATATGAGGTGGTATAAAAAGAAACACATTGATCGTAACCTTATTCGTCATCTAGTAGACTTAAGGCATGAAAAGACTTTAATGAAAAGTTTCCATGGTTTTGTAGAAGATTGTTATAATGTTCGACCTGATTTAGCCTCTGATGGATTTAATCCATTTAGTAATATGAGTACTTCTTATAATATATGGTCGATAATTCTTATGCCATATAATTTACCCCTATGGAAGTGTATGAAGGACCCTCTTTTATTGTTGTCTTTATTTGTTCTAAGACCTACTGCTCCTGGTAAAGATATCGAGGTATACGTGTAACCACTAATTTATTATTTAAAACATCATTGGGAGGTTAGATTATAAACTTATGATATTATAAAAGGTGAAAAATTTTGAACACATACGACTGCTTCTACTTTTTTTCTGCAGTTAGTAACAATTGTTAACGTTTTATATTTTGTTTAGGTTTTTAACTCAGTTAAGCACTATGTGTGTAATAAAGCTTGTCCTAAAAACTTTATTGCAGAGGCTTATGTATCGAATGAATTCTTGACATTTTTTATGTACTTAAAGTACACTGAGACAAGATTTCATAGAGAAGAACATAACTTTGATTTTGATCAAGATGGGGGCTTGTCAATTTTATCCCAAAAGTAAGATCACTTAGAACAGAAAAATATATGGAGTTAACTAAAGACAAAATTGAAATTGGCAATTGGTATATTTTGAACAATTGTAAGGAAGTTGATTTATATATGGAGTATGTATGTTACTTCTCATTCATTATTTCATATTTAAATTTAGCATGCAACTTGTCCTTTCCGACATCTATTTACTTTTTTTAAAATATAGAGCACAAAAATGAGATTAGAAGTAAAGGTACTGTTAATATTGAAGGAAGACATAAGATTAACTTCCCATCATGGTTTAGGACTGGAATAAGTTATTCATGGGATAGTATGAACAAATGAAAATAGTATTAGATTAACTTCTAATTATATTTTTTTCTACAAATGATACGATTACATAACCTTAAATTGCCAGAGGTGATGATAGCATTATATGCTTTGACATATGGGCCTTGTATATGTGGGAAAAAATATATAAGTTACATTATTAATAGAGTTAGATTTCATATAAAAGATCGTGATAGTTGAGTTGGAAGCCAAAATTATGGGTTTGTTGTTGAAGGATAATATAAGGATGAATTTGTTAAATTTTGTGGTGTCATCTCAGAAATAACAGAGTTGCATTACATCAAGGATAAAAAGGTTATTCTATTTAAGTGAAAATGGTTTAATCTTGATGACAAGGGGATTAACATAAAGTGAATGGCAATATTACTAGCATCAATGTTAGTAACACATGGTATGATAATGAACCATTTGTGCTTGCAAGTCAAGTGAAGCAAGTATTCTACCTCAATGATACTGTATTGGGCAGTAATTGGAAAGTTGCTCAAAAGATTCAATACTAAAATATGTTTTTGTGAAAGGGAAAATGGTCTAATAGGTGAAGATGGTGAATACGTATATCAAAAGCTTGAATAGGAGCTGAATAATGGAGCCCTAGAAATAGAAGATGTTGCTGTATCGTGATTCCATAGGAGAGATTTTGATCCCTATATACTAGAAGCAAATGAAGTACAAGTCAATCTTGTCATACAATAGATGAAAACTATGTTGAGGATGAATTACATCATAATGATGATACTTTGGCTGAATATTATAGCGATGAATAGTCGTTGAATCGTAATGAAATTATTGATGATGATTTTCAATATCTTAATTATGATGATTGAAGGTATTAATGTATGCATTGTTGACGATTGACTTATGTTAATGCGATTAATGTTTATGATTGAATGTATGTTGATAGTCATTATTGGATGTGTAACAAAGTGGTCTTTATATTGTCCAAAATGTGATGTTGGTAACATTTATGTTGAACATGTGTGTATTGTTGATGATTGACTTACATTAATGCGATTAATGTTTATTATTGAATGTATATTGAGAATGATGATTGGATGTGTCAACAAAGTGGTCTTCATATTGTCTCAAACGTGATGTTTGTAACATTTATATTGAACATGTACGTATTGTTATTGATTGAGTTATGTTAATTCAATTAATGTTTATGATTGAATGTATGTTGATAATGATGATTGGATGTGTCAAAAAATTGCTTTTTAATGTTTGTAACATTTATTTTAAACATGTGTTTATTGTTGATGATTATGTTAATGCGCTTATTGTTACAGATTGAATGTTTATTGATAATGATGATTGGATGTGTCAATAGAGTGCTCTATATACTGTCTCAAACGTGATGTTAATAACATTTATGTTGAACATATGTGTATTGTTGATGATTGACTTATGTTAATCCGCTTATTGGTACTGATTGAATGCATGTTGATAATGATGATTGGATGTGTTAGTAAAGTGCTCCTTATATTAACTCAAACGTGATGTTGGTAACATTTATGTTGAATATAAGCGTATTGTTGATGATTGACTTATATTAATTCCATTAATGTTAATGATTGAATGCATGTTGAAAATGATGATTAGATTTATTATAATGTTACTAAAATTTATATTATATATATATATATATATAATTTCACCTGGTGGAAACAAAGGGAAGAAAGTGGCAGCTATGGAAATTATGACATAGAGGGATCTGGAACTTCAACCAGATCAATCAGTTGGTGTCATCAATTCAATTCCTAGCAAACAACAACATTTTAGCTCAGGAACTAATGAAATTATTCATACATAACTTCATTCTACCTTAAACAACAATGAATCAACTAGTTTAGGCTTGTTAGTTTTTATCACCTACAAATAGACTTATGCATAAATATACATCCTAATATTCTAATATTTCCTTATCATTATTGATTTGTTGTCAGATTCTAGTGCTACTATTAAAAAAAGATGTAGAGGTAAAACTGGAGTTTATAAATTGTAATGAATGAATGTTGCAATAAATAGTAAGTTATCAATACAGATTGATACTCAACAAGGTCGTCGACAAGATCCAATTTGCAAAATTGTCAAGTCAAGGGATTATTGAGAGAACATAATTACCTTGTCTTAAATGTTAAGGACTTGAAGAAGACAACTTGAAATTTATTTGGATAAATTTGCAATAATGTTTCAATATATTTAACTATATGCAATATTGTTTCAATTATTTTAAGATTAATAACACTTTTACTTATTATTTACAGTTGAAACTGAGTATTGTCAATATTAATAACCCAGATGTTTCCAACTACTTGACTTTATTATTAAAACAAAGGACCAAGGATCGTTGTTTTAAGTTGCATCAATATTAGAAATCTTTTCCTTTTGATGCAGAGGAATAGAGACATGTTCTCGAGCTAATATGTCAAGAAAATTGTAATAATTTGTGTGATTATTGGGCTGACTCGAAAGTTCAAGTTTGTTTTGTTTCCCTTCACATTTGCTTCCGTTAATCTTGTTATATGATTTAACAACTATCTAATCTTTTTTTCTTTATTTAGGAAAATTGCGAAAAGGAAAAGATCAGTGGAGGAAAAATGAAAACATCTCACAATCAAGGGTCTAAATCATTTGTAGTTGTTCAAAATGAATATATAAAATCTTTGTTTGTAAGTTATAATTAATAAACATTATATTATTTAATTTTCCTTTTATTTTTATTTTATAAAACAAAGTGAGAAGGAATTACATGGATAAGAGTGTGATAGGATCACACTATACAAAGTCACTGTAAGAAACGTAAAGTGTGGATGTTAGAAAAAGTAGAAAGTAACTATGTAAGTATAAAATTTTGTTTAATATTTTAGTTCATTTATTAATATAGTAGTAAGTAATAATATTTGGACTTAATATTGGTTTTGTTTTTTAAGATGAAAGAGTTGTTAGACAAATCAATATATGATGGGAATAAGGTCAATGTAGAAGACATTTACAATACCATACTTGGTACATGTTTTGGCTATAAAGGTATTGGCTTTGTCCCTAAGCCAAATGTTTCAAAATTATCAAATAAAATAATTATCCAACAACTTCAAGAGGAAAACAAGACACTTAAGGTTGAATTACAACAAACTCGAGCAAAATTAGCCAAACATGATAAGTTATTTAGAAAATTGCTTGGCCCAAATTATTATAACAATAAAGATGAAAGAAAATGGTATTAATTACATCTCTTATACTTTTTTTCAATTTCTGTTTGTATTGTAATTTAAATTTAATATATTTCTTGAATTACAGAATTGATGAAGACACAATCGCTGAGTGATTATGTTATAAATGGTAAAATTATATGATGTTTGCTTTCATTAGAAATTATTGTTTCAATACTCACAATATTTTTAGTATCTTTTAACTAAGCTTTTTACATTATTACATGTTCATCGACATGGACAAATATAGCTAGTCGTTCCAGTTATGTTGTAATTTGTTTGTAATCTCAACATTTATAACTTGTAAATTAGTCTCTGTATTTATTTTTTCTATAATAATTGTTAAAGTTGTACTTAAAATCTTGTCTATGAAGAATTTCATTTTGTCGGTATAATTTAATAATATTTTACTTTCTATATACATTGCTTCAGACTATCAATTATTTTTGTACAATTTTTTTAATAAATTTACAATAAAAAATATATCGATACATAATATACAGTAATATGGATTTAAAATGTAAAAAATAATTTATTCCAAATTGTATAACATTTGGTTGAAACATAGCTAAAAACGTCTGTCTACGTTTTATAAAATGTAGCTAAAAATTTTTGTCTGCGTTTTCAAAAATGTAGCTAAAAACATTTGCCTATGTTTATGGAAACATAGCAAAAAACTATTAGCTACGTTCCATAATTGTAGTCAAAAGTTTTAAGCTATATTTTTCTAAAAACATTTGGCTATGTTTCTGGAAATATCTATGTTTCCAAAAACGTAGCTAACTATATTTAGCTATATTTCCAAAAACATAGTTAAAAACTTTTGGCTACAATTTTGGAAACATAGCTAATAGTTTTTAGCTATAAAAAAAGGAAGCGTAGCCAAAACTATTGGCAATAATTCCTTAAAATGTTGCTAATAGTTTTTGATTATGCTTTATTTTCCAAAAACGTCTCCTATAGTTTTTAGCTACAGGATTTGGTAATATTTTTGGCAACAAAACGAAAACATGGTTAAAAACTATAGGCGACATTTTTACACCTTTAGCTATGATTTTTTTATTAGTTAAAGATCAACTTTGTTGTAGTGAATGGTTAACAATATGAGTAATGAGATGAGGAAGGAGAACTTGGGGCATAAATTATTACGCAAAGGATAAGTAGAAGCTAAGGAGACGAATCCTTGCTTTAATCTGGTTACGCCAAAGAAGGTGATCTCATAAGGAATTTCTAAATACTCATTAGAAGAAACTCTAAAAGGAAGAAAAAAATCTCTAACTACCTTCTCTAAATGACAATCCTATCTTGTAACATTAGAGTGCTCAATAACCTCAATAAAAGATAGATACTTTTTTATTATATACAAGATACTAACCCTTTTTAACCAAGGAGTATAATTTTAAGGGCACAAGATCTTAAAGAGACTTTGGATCTATATCACCAACCATAACTGTCATCATAATGGAAGAGTAACATTATCAAATGATACTAGTAAATTAGAGGTTGCTTAGTAAATTATAGAAGATCAACTGATACATCTACATATAAAAATGAAATTAAATAGTTAAATGCAAGCTTCTATGTCATTTTTGTCTATTATTTTAATTTTGCTTTCAAAAGAATTTTACTATGGAACAAATTGATGGATATTGGAGACATTATAAATATGCAATGGATGAAGGCTTTAAAATACAAGTTTAAAGATCTACAAAGAAGATAAATACAAACTTGTGAGCCATATTTAAAAGATCGAATTAAAGACAGAGGGTACTTTTACATTTAGAATAAAATGAAAAAAAGAAGCTAGCTTTTGAGGAAAAAATTAAATAGGACATTGGTTAATACTCAGTGGATGAATAATTTTCCAAAAAGCAAAGCAACTTACAATAATCCCATTATTTCATATCACACTGTAATTTTTGTGCAAAACATATTTAGCATTTGAAGAAGGAACTTTCCCTTTATATCTAATAACTTTTTGGGGAATGTAAATGGGATTGAGGAAGCTCTTCTTAAAGGACTCAATACTAAAATCCATAGACACAAGTTGTTCGTTAATATGAGAACATTGGAACAAGTAAAAAATGAGCTAAAAGTCCTCGATAAAAAGAGGTGCAATGACATTCATCTAGTAAAGGCTAAAGAGAATATAGAGAGGATCCAAAGCTCCCTCTATATTTCTCCTAATGATTTAGCTATTCAAGAGTAGGAAAAATTTACTTTCCTCATTTACATCTAAGCTCTTGAGGCAAACTTCTCACTTATTAGACAATGATCAGGAATTTCTATGGTTGAAGGAGGGAGATAAGAGCTCGAATTCTTTTTCACAAATTAGTGTTAGCAAGGAAAAACATAAATAAAATTTTCTATTAAAGAGATCAATGTGGTAGGATGTTATCCTTCAAAGATGATATTCTCTAGAAGGTTCGTTCCTTTTTCTCTAACTCCTTTGACTCACCCATATATGTTGTATCTTTTGTTGAACTTTTAAAATCAATTATAAGGAGCAAATTCCTACTCAATAAGCTGAGTTTTTGGTCAAGCCATTCACTACTAATGATGTGGAAGTTGCCATATTTGCTTTAAACCTTAATAAAGTACAAATACCTAATGATCTTAATGATTATTTCTTCCATAAAACATAGCAACACATAAGGACATTAATGATAGAGGCAGTGTTAGAATTCTTCAACAAAGGGAGAATGTTGAGGAAAATGAATAAGAAATTTATTTGCCTCATTCCTAAGACACAATCCTCTAACTCTATGAATGAATATATACCCATTTCCTATTTTAATACCATCTATATAAAGTTATTTCCAAGCTCAATGCAGATAAAATGAAAACTATTCTTGATCATTTGGCTAATCAATTAAAAAAAGCTTTCATAAAAGGCAACTTAATACATATTATTTGTTGGAGCCCGTTCCCAGACCCCAACTTTCATGTAGAATATCATAAAACGTGAGCTTTTTCCAATACCGAACACCTTGACCATTATCGGGTCAT
>JAOQMS010000178.1:27013859-27061226 GCA_027563885.1 Erythroxylum longipes | reverse complement strand
CTTAATGAATGTTAAAGTCCACTTTACCCTTCCTTATAACTTAGGTTCTTTCAACCTTAAGTCATTTTCCAAAAATATCCTTATGCATCTTACAACATCAACACTTTAATTCCATTAATCCATGAATTAAATCCTCCTAAACTTGACATAATAGTAATCCTCAATCAAAAATAATTTATCTAATAATACCAAAATTCATTCAAATCATGTTTACTAAGATAAAATAAAAAGAAAATTCAAGGCCCGACATTATTAATTCAAGAACTCTTTAAGAAATATAATAGGAAACAATCAAACAAAAATTATTCCATTAAAGTGTACTTCCACAAGGCTTTTGATTCACTTGATTGGAGCTTTGTACTGAGCACTATGGAAGCTTTTGGATTCACCTTATTTATACAGATTGGATAGCTTAATGTAACACCACTATCTCCTATGACATTTTGGTCAACAGAGAGCCCACTAAACTCGTCAAAAGAGCTAGAGATCTTAGGCAATGGTACCCTCTTTCTCATTACTTCAAGCTTATTAAGAATGTGATTTGCTAAGAAAAGAACTTCAAATTTCACTCCAAATATAGGAATATACATATAATAAGCCTATCCTTTGCAAATGATCCAATCCTTTTCTCCAAGGTTGATCCTAACTTAGTAAATGCATTTATGACTACCCTAAATACATTCAAAGTTCTTTCAGGGCTCTCCATCAATAAAGAAAAAAGCCAAGTTTTCAATTCCTTTAGAGTTAATGCAATTGCCAATTGGTTAAAATGCATTAAAGTTTGAGAGTCTCAAAACATCCTTTTACTTATCTCAGTATTCCAATTTTCACTAAGAGACCAACTCAAAACACCCTTTTACTTATCTTACTATTCTGATTTTCCCTAAGAGACCAACATTTAATGAATTTAAACCTCTTATTGATAAAATCAAATTAAGAATCACAAGTTGGTATAATAGAAGTCTATCTATAGTAGGGAGAGTGTAATGTGCTAAATAGTATCCAGGTATTATGGTCTTCTTATATTTGGTTCTTAAGAGCATACAACTCATAAGGCGATTTATTTGGTCCGATAATACCACAAATAACTTTTTGGATAAATTTGAGTAGAATGATCCATGTTTACCCAAAGATAACAAGGACTTAGCATCTTATCTATATAAACCACTAATCAAGTGCAATTTATCAAAAGAATTTAGATAATTTTTAAAGATAAAAGCTTTCTTTGGGTAAAGTGGATATATATATATAAGATTAGAACTTCTAGTGTTTAAGTCCAGATAATAATGTACTCTGCATAATAATCCACATGCTCAAACTTAACGAGAAGATCATGTTGGAGATCTCTCATAGCTAGGTGATGGAACTTCTACATCTTCTTGGCATGATAATTGGTAAATGATAGGCCATCTAAGTGTAATTAAGGAGCTTTCTTCTCTTTGAAGTATGATAGCTGATAATGCCACAGGAAAAGAGGCTTTATCGATAAATATATTATTGATCTCTAACTCCTTGCTCCTTATAAACCTAAGCATTAATTAACAACTAATTTTAGGTTAGAAAAACATTATCAAATGTAAAAGTAATCATTCATGGACCTTCAGCAATGAATCTTATAGGAATTAGTTGAGAATTTATACACCTAAAGTTGCATAGCACAAAATTTGGTTCCATCTGGTATGCCCCGAAGCTTCCTTCATATTATGGCTAGCAACCAAATATGAGAAGATATATATGAACTTAGCTAAAACTTGTGTGCTTTGTAACCTAGAACTAGAAACCTCTGAACTCTCTTCTTTATGTGTATTTTCTCTTTAAACATATGGTGTACAATCATGCGATTATGTAATAGAATTACTTCGATAATCATCTAGTAGGCCTTCATTAAATGATATTAAATGGAAAAGTAATCGTCTATGGACTTTCAGTAATGAATCTTATAAGAATTAGTTGAGAATTCATAAACCTAAAGTTGCATAGCACAAAGTTTGGTTCCATTTGGTGTGCCTCGAAGCTTCCTTCATATTATGGCTAGCAACCAAATATGAGAAGATATTTATGAACTTAGCTAACGCTTGTGTGCTTAGGAACCTAGAACTAGAAACCTCTGAACTCTCTCCTTTAAATGTATTTTCTCTTCAAACATTTGGGGTAAAATCATGCGATTATGTAATAGAATTACTTCCATAATCATCTTGTAGGCCTTCATTAAATGATATTGTCAAAATCATTGGACGAAAGAGGGGGACTAGCTAATCTTTACACGTACTCTTACCTACAATATTTGAATAAAAGAATCTTTCAAAAAAAATTCAAATGAACAAAACTTCCCTAATACAGTCTTTAATACATTAGAGAACAAATAATGGTTCATCAATTGCATTTGGTTTGTAGTCAGGTACCAGTATTGGAATCTATCCTTTAGTTCACTCTAGAGATAACATGTTTAGATGGTTCATAAAAGTTCAGGCATTTACTGGTTCACTAATATGCAGATCAAGATGAATTTATCTCTACATCAAGAAACATTCCTGATGCTTGGTCCAAATGAGAAGTATTTTGCTAGTGTTGGTGTTTTTTCTCAACAGCTTTGGCTGTTTCATTTTCTTTTTTTACTGAACTCTTAATTTTGTTTTAATACATATTTTTATTTTCTAAAATTTTTTATTATAATTCAAATGAAAATTGACGGAGTTTCACACGTAACAATTTGGGGTATATTAGTTCATGGATTATCTCATAGGGTCCCAGATCAACGATCGTCCATTTGTATTTTAAAGGAAAAACAAATGTTAATCTGACCGGTGATTAATTAGCTTAGTGACAAATAATAAAATTACATCTAACATAAAATATATACTCTATTGATTAACAGTACAATCTATGCCCTTGATGACTGCTTAGAATTTATTATAAATACCTAAGTACTGGTTAAAAGTTAAGGCCCCAACCAGTTATATATCCTCTACCAAGTTCAAAGTCAGTGTCCGACTAACAAAGCCATGAAAAACTCAAAAACCCATATTGCTCTACTTGCCAGCCCGGGCATGGGACATCTGATTCCCGTCCTCGAGCTTGCCAAAAGCTTTGTTTCTTTTCATGGCTTCCAAGTAACTGTTATTGTCGTGGCCACCGATGTCGCCACTTCACAATCGTTTCTGAAATCGCTGGAGCACAACCTCAGTATCATCACACTTCCATTGGTAGATGTTTCTGGCCTCGTTGATCCATCTTCCTCTGTTGTAACAAAACTCGCCGTAACGATGCGCCAGTCCTTACCAATTTTGCGTTCAACAATCTCTGAAATGAAGTTTCGACCAACGGTTCTGATCGTCGACTTGTTTGGAACTGAAGCGATGGCAGTTGCCGACGAGTTCGGCATGTTAAAATACGTTTTCGTAACCACCAATGCATGGCTTCTTGCGTTTAATGTTTACATTCCAATTGCCCATGCGAAGATGGAGGCCGAAAATGAACACGTCAAACGAGCGAAGGAGTTTAGAATTCCTGGGTGCAAATTAGTTCCCCTTGAAATTCCAGTTGAGGCATTTCTGCGCCGAGATGACCAGGAATTCGTTGAGTTCAAGCGAATTGGGACAGAGATAGCAATCGCTGATGGCATTCTGGTGAACACATGGGAGGATTTAGAGCTCAAAACATTTGAAGCCCTCAGAAACATGAAAATGTTTGACAACGCCAAACGGACAGAGGTCTATCCAATTGGTCCGCTAACGAGGCCAGTTGATCAATCTTTGGCCCCGAGAGACAAAGCAGTGATGGAATGGCTAAACAAGCAACCAGAAGAGTCTGTAATATATGTCTCATTTGGTAGTGGAGGGACTCTCTCCACAGAGCAAATGGTAGAGCTGGCATTGGGCTTGGAGATGAGTCAGCAGAGATTTGTATGGGTGGTCCGACCACCATCAGAGAATGATGCATCAGGTTCATTTTTCTTGCTGGAAAGCGAATCACATCAAAGTTTCAGTTATTTCTCAGATGGGTTTCTCAACAGAACTCGTGATACAGGCGTCATAGTGCCAACTTGGGCACCACAGGCAGAGATCTTAGCACATCCATGTGTTGGTGGATTCCTATCACATTGTGGATGGAACTCAACCCTAGAAAGCATTGTCAATGGGGTGCCTATGATTGCTTGGCCACTGTATGCGGAGCAGAAAATGAATGCTACATTGTTGACGGAAGAGCTAGGGATGGCCGTTGGTCCAGAGACGTCTCTGACGGATCGGGTGGTGGGAAGGAAGGAGATAGAGAAGATGGTGAGAATGATAATGGTGGACAAAGAAGGGCATGCACTAAGGAAGAGAGTTAAAGATCTCAGGGATAGCTCGGAGAAGGCCATAAAAAAAGGTGGCTCGTCTTATGAGTCACTATCTAAAGTCGCAAGAGAGTTTGAAACTAGTCTGCAATCAGTGAGAGCCAAGGGTCAAGGTGCCTAGGCCACTGTAGGTGTCAGGCAAACCATAGACATCTTACATCACATGAGATGTAGTATTAGAAACGATGTAACCATATTGATTAATAAAGAGTAATTCAACTTTCCTGTTTTAAAACCTGAACTACCTGCCAAAGGAATCTAACAGTTACAGAGCAACACTTGCTCGTCTTTTATAAGCGAACATGTTTTACAGCATGCAATGCCTTCGACTTTTGTGTCCTTTGTTTTATATTGATTTAGCGAAGTCTAACTATTATCTTAAAGAATGATGTCCCATTGGTGCTCAAAGGAACAACACTAAACAATATTAACGAAACCAATAAGAATGTATATGCAAGTTATGGTTATCAAATGCTTTTCTTTGTCATTTTATGATGTATTCACGAAAACCTTTGTTGGTTTTTTTTTTAAGAGATATGTACAGAGAAGATTCTATTTTTATTGAGCAAAAGCTTGTCAATTTATACAGTATTTATCTAACTAAAATTCAAAAATCTAATAACATCTAAACTTTAATAAAAAATCTTAACTTTTATCTTAAAGAAAACATTCCGACAACAACTTTGACAGTTTCAAAGTCACATGTTCAACACTCCTCCTTGATTTTAATACTGTAAACTCCAATCATCTTTGTTTTTCTTTTTCTTTTTCGTTTGTACTCCCACAATTTCGCTGTTGAGCTTCTCATGAAGTTATACATCTATCATTTTCAAACAGGCAAATCTTCCTTTGTCTTCCACAATGAAGGAGTGATCCACCTTATTGGCCTTTCTTGTAGATGTTCTTGAACTTGAAGAACTCCTTTTGTTTTCATCATATATAGAGGTCTTTGTTTTAATTATATCTTCCTCAGTATCACCAACGTGGTTCTCTTTCGTAAAATTCAATGCAAATCTTTTATTTTGCATTTTGATATTGAATAGTTCTTTGTCCATTGCATCCTTGATCATACAACAGTCGTTTTCAAACAATAACTTTAATCCTTTATCGAGCAACTGACAAACACTCAACAGATTCTTGTTTATTGTAGAAATATATAATACATCAAAAATTAACTTCAAACCTAAATGCCCTTTAATTGCTATAGTCCCCTTTCCTTTTGCTTCGATGTAGTCTTCATTTCTAATTTGGACTTTGGAGATAAAACTTGCATCAATTTCTCTGAACATCCTTTTATCAAAGGTCATGTGATTTGTACAACCACTATCAATAAGCCAACTTTCATTTGAATTGTAGTTAGCAAGACATGATGCAGCAAATAACTGCTCCCCCTCAAGTTGATCGTTTACAGCTTGCTTGGCTTCTCCCGCATGTTGTTGCACTTTATATATCCTTTCAACATGTCCTAGTTGTCCACACTTATTGCATCTTACATCTGGCCTCCACTAGCACTTGTATTCTGAATGATTTGTTTTCTTGCAGTACGAACATGGTAAAAAATTCTGAGCATTGATGTTATTAATCCTCTTTTTATTGTATGATTTTATTGGAAAAGAGTCTTCCACGGTTCCTTCTCACCTCATGAGTCTCCTTTGTTCTTGTGCCTATAATGCATTTAACAATTCTACCAAACTAAATTTTGCCAAATCCTTTGAGTTTTCGAGTGATGAAATTATAACCTCAAATCTTTCTGGTATGGTTATTTTTTGAACTATTCTAGAATCATCAAAATTAGAACTAAGAAATCTTACGTTATTGGCAATCACTACAAAAAATAATACAATAAAACGTCGCAGATTGTGAAGACTTTTCGTAACGTTTAAAAAACATCACGAAAAGTTCAAAATTTCCATGACATTTTATAAAAACGTCGCGGATTTGTAACACTTATTGTGACGTTTTTTAATTAAAACGTCACAAAATAGAAACCGTGTTGGCTATTTAAAAGTAACATTCTCTTAAGGTGCGTGCATTTCCCACCATTTTGCTGGTTTCTTCTCCAACGTTTCTTCTTCTCTAGTTTCCTTCTTTTCTTTTCCATCTCTTTTATCTTTTCTGGAAAAAAGTTGAATCTGTTCCTCCAATTTTTATTTTTGATTTTGTTTTTTATTTTTCCCACAAAAATCAAATCCCTAACAACTTAATCTTGTGAGACCTTCCTCGATCAAATCATATTTTTTTTGGATAACAAAAAGCTCAATTAGTGTTCTACCATCTATGAACATTAGATCTATAAGATCCCAAATCTAACTGAAAAAGGCCCACTCTCATGTGATTTATTTGAGTCGAATTTAAAGAAGAAACTTGTGTTTTTGGCTCCACCAAGAGGTTGTGTTTGGATTGATTATTAGAGGTAGGCTTTGGGGTGTTTCAGGTTGTATAGATTTGTTGAGTCGAGGCTGGTCCAAGAAGAAGGTAAGAGTTTATTTTTAATTTTACGTTTGGTTGCTGAGAATGAGGATGTTATTTTTGTTTAGTAGAGGAATGAAGAAGGAATTTTTTCTGGGTTTCGTTTTTATAGTTTGGATTTACCGAAGGAGCTACTTGCTTAGTTGTGAATAGGATGTAGGGAATTGACGATGGAATGAGATTTTTGATCTTGGATTATGGCCATTCTGCTAGTTTGGATGAAAAATGTTGGGAAAATGAAGGAGAGTTCATGTTTGAATCATTGTTTTTACTTCTTTTTAAATCATTGTTTTTGCTTCCGTGATTCTCCGTCCTTACCAATCATGAGTCGCAGGTTGTTTTCTATATCAATTTGGTGCGTAGTTTATGATATCTGAAGTGGATGAGTTATGGATTTTGACTTTCATCTCTTTTTTGTTTGGCAGGGAGAACATGAGTAGTTTAGAACATGAAAGAATACAACTTCAGCATGAATCATTGATTACTTAGCGTAAATTACAAACTCTAATGATCTTTATTCTCATACATTGGTCGGGTTTGTCTTGGAGCTAAAATCAGTTTTAATGGGTGAACAAAAGCAGAAGCTCAAGGATATTGACACTGCAATAGCCTCTCTACAGGTATACCTTGTTTTTCTATTACATGGAAATCCCTCTTCTATATGTATTCCCAAGCTTATAGAATGAATGCATATGCTTTTGTATTTGTATGCCTAGATATGGAGATGTACATGGGGTGAACCAATTTTTGGCTCATTTGCCTTCTCTCTACTTTCCTTAGTTTACTTTTTTGTAGATTTTGTTTAAATAATAGTCTGGAAGGTGCTTGCTAAGATTTAACGAGAGGGTTTATAAATTCTTAGTGTATATATCAGGTATGCAGTTAAAAGCTACTTTCCTTACAAGCCTTGGAAACAACAACTATGGGATTTCATTCACATTGTAGGGAGTCCTTGATTGAACTTACATGTATACTGCATTAATTACTTAATTATGCCATTTACAATCTGGTAAACTTGGAACCCCATTCACAATAATCTCCATAAACATCATTTAGTTGATGCGCAAATGTGTTGGGTTGTAGTGTTCTGATAGTAGCCACCTGTTGAGATACTAGTAAATGAATTGTTGGCTTTTCTTCTACGTTTGAATGTAACATTTGGATCTCCATGTTGGTTCAACAAAAATAATTTGATCTATTTTACATTGAGCAGACCTCAAAAGAATACTTGGAGAAACAGATGGCAGATGTGGAGAATAACTTGAGAGAGCTTCTGCAACAAGATTGTAGTTCTACTTATTTGGTTCCTCTGATATCTCTTTGATATCTCTCTTTCTCAGTGGTTTGATGTATTAAAACAATAGATTAAACCAAGCTGTACATCTTCTAGGCTTTGGTCAATGTTATAACTTATACATGATAATCTAAGTGATGCGTCTGTTAACTAAAACAGGTTGATTAATGAAGATGTTGAGGTTGGGCCTTTGTTTTGCTTGTTTAGGTTAAACTATCTTTTTTAGATGATTTTGATTTGCATATTAGAGAAGGCAAGACAAGATACAGCACCAGTTCCTAACCCAGAGATTAGCTCCTCAAACCTCACGCTTCTAATCTTAAATTGTATTTGTCACAGTTTCAGACTTTCAGTTATCTCCAGAAAGTGAACAATGTAGGATTCAGATGACAAATTGATCCAAAGACCTAATCTTTGTGATTGTTTATTGATCTTAATTAAATTGAATTCTATTAGTTTTCCGCCAACGATCGTTGTAGGTATCAGAGAGTAAGCTCAGACTGTATTCCGTTAAGCAACGGCAAGAAACCAAATGTCGAGATCACCACAAGCGCAACAACAGCAACAACTAACAGCCTCGAAACTAAAACCCTGAGATTCACCCACCAAGAACTCTAGACCATCCCTCACCGGAATATTGTGTATTTTAAAAAATAATTATTAAAATTAAAAAATTATTAAATAAAAATGATTTTCAAAATTGTAAAAATAAAAATAATAATAAAATACTATTTGCGACGTTTTTGTATAAACGTCAAAGAAAGTCACATTAAAACGTCACGGAAAACATTTGAAAACGTCGCAGAATGTGACATTCCGCGACGTTTTTGGAAACGTCACAGAAAGACCAATCTTTCAGTGACGTTTTCCAAAAAGTCGTGGAATGTTTGTGTTTTCTGTGACGTTTTATGGAAAACGTCATAGAAACCTTTTGCCTACACCACATTCTGTGACGTTTTTTGTGACGTTTTTTAAAACGTCGCAAAAAGTATTCTGTGACGTTTTCTTACATTCTGTGACAGTTTTAAAATGTCGCAAATTATGCTGTTTTCTTGTAGTGAATGACAATAAGCTTGTTGGAGTAATCCTTAATCGTTTCTGACTCCTTTATTTTTTGTATCTCTTGCATTCCTTTGATTTTTTTCGTTCCTCGCATATTCCTCCTTTAAGAAATCCCAAATTTTTTAGCTCGTCTTGAGCGTCATGTTTCTAGAAAAAATTGTTAGTGTGATTGTTGAAAACAAACAAGCTTTTGCTTTGGACTTCCTCTGCTTCTTTTCTTTGTGGATTTTGATCTGAGTCACCCTTGAATTTGCAGGCAAGTCCTGAACGTCGTAGTCTTCATCTACAACTTCCCACAAGTTATTCGCTTCAAGAAAGTCCTCCATTCGAACAGCCCAACTTAAATAATTTCTACCATCAAACATTGGCAGAGTAATTGCAGTGAACGATGGTTCTGAATTCATTAATGTGTAGTTTTTGATTTGTGGTGTGGGAAGGCATAGAATGAGTTATGAGTTATTGGTTTGTAGATTTAAAGGTCCCTTAAGATCAAGAGAGCTCTAATGCCACTTTGTTGGTTCTTTTAGGAAGAGATATATATGGAGAAGATTTCATTTTTATTGAGCAAAAGCTTGTCAATTTATACAATCTTTCTCTAACTAAAATTCAAAAATCAGATAACATCTAAACTAAATTAGCATAAAATAAGCATAAAATCCTAATAAAAAATCTTAACTTTTATCTTAAAGAAAATATTCTGATAATAAATTTGATAGTTTCAAAGTCACATGTTCAACAACCTTGTCTCTTCTCGAAAACAAATTTCTTTTGTATTTTAACAAAGTTTTATTTAGATTTGATCTTTTTTAATAATTCTAATTTACTTCTTAATTTGGTTCTCTTTTCTAATTAATACATTTATGTTGTAATTTATTAATATCATATTTAATGATTGTAAATATATTATGAAATTATTTAAGATAAAATATTTTTTCTAATCTTTAATATGATTATATTAATTTTTTTACATTTTATTATTTTTAGAAAAAAATGATACTGGTTCTTGAATTTTAACGTTAAGTGCACGTTAGTCCTATACTTTCGTTCTTGCTAAATTAACTTCAAACTTGTTTAAAGTTTTCTATTGAACTCTCAATTCACTTGCTTATAGCATTTGTGGTAGCTCAAGGTGTGAAATTCATTAAAAAAAAGTCAGTAAAAGTATTTAAAATTTTTTTCCAACCCCAAGAAAAAACTCCATCTCCATGGTGCCCATTTTGTTTTAATGGTTCGACATGCACACTTTATTTTCGTTTTGACTTTCTTTATGTGATGAAGTAACAAACGAAATTCTATTTTGGGGTTTTTGAGATGATTTATCTTATTTCCTTTTGATTTCTTGTACTTGTAGTTTAAGTCGAAATGGATAGAGAATCTGATTTTGATAAATCTAGAGGCTTAGGTGTGAAACCATTGCATAATTTGGTTCATTTATTCTCATCGCACACTCAAGGTGTCCTCCATTTTTCTCTGGGTTTCCTTCACTTTAACCTTTTAATTTACCGCAAGGGGTTAACCAACAAACTCTCAATCCTACACCCTTTTTCCCGTTTTCGGTGCAACAGTCGAATCACAAATGAGGTCCCACGTGAGCAACATGAAGGTGATGACGATGATGAAGATGAAGTCTTTGATGATCCAACACCCTTGAAAAAGAAGGCCAGAAAGGCTCAAACCACGGTGCCTTCTTGTGAGTTTGTTGGAGTAATTAGTTTTATCTCAAAAGAAAAACTAGCAAAATATGAAGAAGGGACGACGGAGATGAATTCTTCTATTGTTTACCTGGTAAAAATATTAACTGGTCTATCTTTTAATGAATCCCATATTATATGGGTGGAGCGTAACCACATATTTTATGTGTCAGCGAATTGAGGATGTAATGAAAAACTTTAAAATAACTTTAAGGTTAATTTAATAAAAATAAAACTTCGAGGGTTAATGTATATTTAGCATCAAAGTTTAAAGACTAATTTAAACTTTTTTTCCTTTTTTTACATATATATTTATGTACAACCAATACATTAAATTAGTGTCGTCCAAACAAATGCTTTGGATATTAATGCAACATGTATGATGTTTAAAGGCAATTGAATTATACTAATGGCAGTAAAAATGATGGATTATTGAGCTGATCAATATAATTAAACTCACTTTTTAACATGCCCTATACCTAAATAATATGTTCTCTTTGAAAACATGAACATTAAACTTCTTTTATCTTTATCAGAGAATAATTGATCTATTAATTTTTTTGTTATGAAGGAAAAAGATATCGTCAAATTTTCAAAATGCTGACAAATTAAGGAATATACTTTTATATGTTGACTGGGAATGTACACAACTGGATTAAGAGTCAAGCAGGAAATGTATAAAGAAGGCCACATACTGCGCATGTGATTACATACCAACAATCGGATATAAGACAGTTTGTGAAAGTGCAGGTATTAGTAAATTAATGTGAAAGAGCCAAAGATGCCATATTAATTAAGATAGTCTTGTACAAAGTCTTTTGCTAATGCCTGCAATAAGATGCTATGCTTCAAAATACTTCATTCACTGGACTAGTATGACTACTCTCTATGTAAAAATTGAAACAACGGATAAAATCTCATTTCAAATTTCTTTTTGTAAAAGAAAAGATAGCTTTAAATTTGAGAAGGGTCCCTTAAAAAATAAATAATAAGTTCAATCTAATTGTGTAATAAAGAGTTTTTATAAAGAAAAACATTGGGTAAAATCCTTAAAGAGAAACACTCAATTTGTAGATTCAAATCCCTGACTTTAATAATCTGAAGGTATTTTGATTCCTCCTCACCAATTAAGTAGAGCAAACTTCATGATTCACTTAGTGGACTACGGTCATGTAAATGGACCTAGTTTGGTCCATGCTTCAGATTGTTGTAGGAATTATTATCTTAAAAGTTAAAGCAAAATTCTAACAACTTTCATTTAATTGACTAATGGAGAAAATTATATGAAACTTTCTGTAACTATTGAGATTCGGACAAGCTGAGTTTGAGAGTATTTTAATAGTAAAAAGCAGTCAAATAAGTTCACATATTTGAATTGATGGGATTCATCATGTGACAAGATTCTATATTTTATGTCACTTTCTTTTCCTGATCTGTTTAATTTTGATTAATCTAAAATGATAAGGCCTCCTTGTGTTGAAACTTTTTATTAAAATTGTACTGTTGATGGTTATCACTATTATAAGGTAACAATACGTTCAAAAGTTGAGTGAGTTATAGTAAAATAATATGACATCTTAGCACATCCATGTGTTGATGGATTCTTATCACAGTGGAACTTTAACCCTAAAGATCATTGTGAATGGGTTGCCTATGATTTCGCGACCATTGTGTGCGGAGAACAAAATGAATGCTGCAACGCTGACGGTGGAGTTGGGGATGGCTGTCGGATCAGAGAAGTCTTTTGACAGAGAGTGACTGGAAGAAGGGAGGAAAAAAAAGTGAAAATTGTGAGATATGTTTTAAATTTTAGAGAAAAAAGAATTTTACTTACCTTAAATGTACATAGAAATAAAATTTTAATAATATTAGATATTTTTAGAAATTGTGTTTAGATTTTTATATATAACTCTAATTTATAAATATTTGATTAACGTTTTGCACTTATTATCATATTATTCTTTTCATAATAATAAAAGTTATCCCCTTATTAATTTATAGGCTTAGATCACATATTAGTGAAACTATATCAATTTTGTATTTTATATTACTTTAATTTCATAACAAGAATGATACTGGCAGACAAAGAAAGGCATGCATTAACAAAGAGAGTTAAAAAATGAGGTCCGAGTCCTTTTTTTTTTTCGGATAACTAATTTTAAGTATTCAATTTTTAAAATTTTTTTAATTCAGTGCTCAAATTTTTAAAATTTTCAATTGAATGAATAATTTTTTAAAACCTTAACAATTTATCAAACAATTAGTCTTTGTTGTTGTGATTAATAATAAACAATTATGTAATATTCAGTATACATAATACATGTCACATCATAAAAAATAACAACAGGAAATATTTTCTTTACTAATTAGGTGTGCTTTACTAATCTTAAAATACTCAAGTTTTTAAAATTTTCAATTGAATAAATAACTTTTTAAAACTTTATGAATCGAACTATTAATTTTTGTAGATGTGGCTAATAGATATACACCTATGTAATATTTAATAAATATGTCACATCATTAAAAATAATTTTTTAAAACTGAATTATTAAAGTTTTAAAAAATTAATCACTCAATTAAAAATTTAAAAAACTTAGAGCATTGAATTGAAATTTTAAAAAGTTCGAAACTTTTGCATATGTAATCTTATATTTTAATGTGACTGATCTTAGGATTCACCGTCTAAAATTGCAAGGATTGTGAAACTAGTCTGCAGTCTGTAAGAGTCAAGGCTTAAGGTGCCTAGGCCACAGTATTTGTCAGGCAAACCATAGACATCTCACTACTTCACATGGGATGTAGTATTAGAGACGAAGTAACCATATTAATTCAGGAATAATTCAGGTTTTCCGCTTTAAAACCTGAGCTACCTGCCAAAGGAATCTTAGGGAACAACACTTGCGCGTCTTTTATAATCAAACATGTTTTTCAACATGCAATGCCTTCGACTTGTGTTTCCTTCGTTTTATATTCACATAGCGAACTCTATGTAAGTAATTGTCTTAAAGAATGAAGTTCCTCTATGTATGTAATTGTCTTAAAGAATGAAGTTCCATCGATGAGTCTCAAAGGAACAAAACTAAACAATATTTACAAGAGAAAACCTTCGGCCTTCTCACATTTTATAAATATTTCACACCAAAAACATATTTTTGTATTTTCTTAAGAATTTTGTTTGGTTTTGATCTGTCTTTGTAAATCTAATTTGCTTCTTTGATTGTTTTTTTAATTAATACATTTATATTCTAATTTATAATCTCATATTAAATGACCATAACTGCATAGTTTTCTTGAAACTATTTAAAATAAAAATACATTTTTCCTTTTCCGTTTCTATTCTTTGACATGTTTAGATTAAAGTTTTGTTTTTGGCCATTTTCCTATAAGAGAACAATCCCATACCCTAGACTCCTCACGAGTGTAAATCCTACTCCATTTGATATTGGGTACTTTTGTGCTGCCTCTTAATTTACCTCAAATGAAGTCTCTAATGGTCATATCTATTCCCTTCAAAATACTTCTAGGAAGGACAATATGTGAACACCAATATATATATATATAGATTGCATAAGATTAAAAGGGTCAATTACACTGTACCTCCATATGTGAGAATCCTGTCACACCAGAAATTAATCCTCTTATGCACCAAATCCATTAGAGGGACACAGTCATCTGTGCATAGTCTCTTAGATGAGATAAGAACTCCTAAAGTACTTGATAGGTAATTGTTTAATTTCTAGTTCCCGTGTGAAAGGAATCAGTTCCTGAATTTAATTAGGAATAGTATAGATATATATCGAGCTCTCCCTATAATTAAATGTCAAATTAGAGATGTGCTTAAACTCCTCCAATAAGTTGATTATGATTTTTATTGACCGTGCATTTAACCCAAAGAGCATTAGCAAATCATCATCCAATAAGAGATGAGAGATTCTTAATTTGCCACATCTGTTATGATAACTAAATCTAAGGAACTTGGCAATTTTCAAAGTAGTGATTCTATACAACACCTCCATTATGATAGCAAATAGATAAGGGGACAAAACATCCCCTTATTTGAATCCTTATATACTTTTAAAGAGAAGGGTAGGCTCTCTAATGGTTATAAATAAATAAGAAACCATAGTAATACATGCTTTGATCCACCCTTTAAACTTATCAGGGTATCTTATAGTTTGTAAGGTGTGTAGGAGGAAGTCCCAATTAATTGAGTCAAATGCCTTTGTAAAGTTAATTTGTAAGGTATAACTATTGAGTTTTCTGAAATTATAGCCTCTAAATAATTCGTATGCAAGATTATATTATCTCTAATGCTTCTACTGCTAACATAAGCCCCTTAAGATAGATTAATAAGCGTAGGGAGAGTCCTCTTTAACCTATTAACAAATATCTTGGATATTATCTTGTAGATGACATCGCAACAAGCTATAGGCCTATAGTAATTAAGTGTAGAAGGACTATGTGATTTAGGAACTAAACAAATAAAGGTCTTATTAAATTCAAGAAGGAGCTTACAGTTCCTCAAAAAACTCTTTCACTATATCTATTATCAGTCTTCCAGTTTGTAACTATATAACCTGAAAAAACCTAGCATTGAAACCATTTGGACGAGGAGATTTGTCAAGATAGGGGATTAGAATAATACGTATTTAATCTCTTGTGTATTTACTTCCCTAATTGTCATAGACATTTGATCTTGAGGCACAAATGATCTGAGGCAAGCATTGAAACCATTCGGACTAGGAGATTTGTCAAGATAGTGGATTAGAATAATACCTATTTAATCTCTTGTGTATTTACTTCCCTTATTATCATAGATATCTTGAGGCACAAACGATCTGAGGCTATCCACCAAGTCTTGACGAAGTTTATAGGTTTGATTACTTCTTCCCAGGATATTGTTAAAGTTTTCCTTCACTAGTTCCTTAAGCTCATCCTTAACTCGTAGCCTACTTTGTTCTTTAAATTTATTATCTTGTTTCTATTCCTTTTGCCTTATACCATACTATGAAAGGACTTAGTATTCTTGTCTCCCTCCTGAACCTATCTAATTATGGCTTTTTGCCTAAACTGAGAAGTATATGTCTCTAGAGCATCGAAATACTTCTTAAGCTCATTTTGTTCAATTTGTTTGAGATAAAAGTCAGAAAGATTCTTTGTTAAAGCCTCTTATGCATAATTCAATTTATCAAAAGCTATTCTATTCTTATATTTTAGAGGGTGGGTTAGTGGCACACTTCAAAGTTCTTACACAACCCTCTTTGATAGCTTTTAATACCCTAAAACATTTATATGTATAGGTACCATGGTATTCTGTTTCTAAACAATTATCCAACATAGGGTTAAACTTTGGATGATTTACTAACAAATTAAAGAATTTGAATGGGGCTATGGTTTTTCTGGAAGGGACGTTAAATATAGTTGTATGATCCAAGAAGAGAGGATTATCAAATGTAACAAAACTACATGGAACTTTGATAAGCCATGTATTGTTAACCAAACATCTGTCTAGTTTCCTTTTGATTAATTTACCCTCACCTTGCCTGTTGTTCCATGTTAGAAAGCGACCAGTAGATTTCGTATCAGACACTCCAAGCAAGTTTATAAGGTTAAACAACTCACAAAACCTAGCAAAGTTACATTGAGACCCCACCTTGAGAATCATTATAGAAAAGAGTGTAGTTGAAATCACCAGTAAATACCCAAGGTATATCTAAGTTACCACTTAGTTGTTATAAGTTATTCCATAGCTTATTTCTCTTAAATTCCTAATTCCTTACATATATTATTGTAATAATTATTTCCCAATCATAATTTACATGATTCACCTCATAATGGAGGAATTGGCTAGAGCATTGCCAATTCCTAATGTGAATAATGGCAGGGTTATAAGAGCCTATCACTTTTCCAGATGAGTGATTGCTAAAATTTAGCTAGTCTGTATTTAGAAACTTTAGACCATCCTGAAATGATCTTCTTTGAAATCAAGTTGTTTATCAGGCTATTCAAGCCTCTAACATGACATATCAGTAATCCTATCATTTGAGTTTAGATTTAGACTTCTTCCTTATAGTATTGTGATTGCTAATACTAGGGTCAGTCCAATCTCCATTAGTACTTTAATTTAATCTCATCTTGGTCTCACCAAAGTCTACTTATAATTCCTTCCCCTTTGACAATGAAGTCTATGGAACTTGATCTAATAGTATTGCATCTAGGTCCATGGTTTCCTCTATAGCTTCCTTTTCTACAGTCGTCATATTCCCCTCCTTATTTAGGAGTTTTGTGTTATGTTTCCCTTACCATTCTTATCACCTAGTTCCCCCACCGAGGAATAACTACCACATTTTGACTCTTTTGGCCCTAAGGAAGTAGAGGCAGTTGGGTTTATAACTAATTCATCATATATTAAGGTCTTCTTCAATCTCTATACCTTCACTAATATAGGTTTAAGAGGTCTCCAAGGATACGCAACCTGTAGTGAGTCTAGGATGAGCTCCTTTATAACAGTATACCTTATAATCTGAAGAGTGTGTAACAGTTCCTTTTCAATCTCCACCTCAATGCAAACTTTCACAAGCCTTATCCTTTTTAGGCTTGTAGTGTCATCATCTAAGGAAATTAGGTTTCCAATGGCACTAGTAAGGTAGTTGAGACCCTCCGAAGACTAGTACACCAAAGGTATTTGACATAAGATCACCCAGATAGGGATTTTCTTTAGTTTTGTCTTATCCAGCTTCAAACTTGGCTACCACTTCTTTAAGATAATGGCTTTTCCTACACATGCTGAGAGCCATGGTCTGTCAATCTTTAAGCATGCTCATCTAAAGTAAATCTAAATATAAATAACTCATCCTCATTGACCAAAGCAATCTTTAGCCCCATTCTTTTCCAATTAGCATTAATCAATTATTAGACTACTAGAAAGACTTGCCTCTTTTCTATGAAATATCTAATCAACATTCAACTCCATTTCTTCACACCATGTTGTAGGACCTCTACAAGGGGGAAATAATCAACTTACTAGAAGCATATGGAACATGTCTCAGCTTTCTAAATATTTCTGGATCACTAACCACTTTCCTTTAGGTTTGTCCCACCTTAATATTGTCATTAGCTATTGGTTTCTTGTTTAAGTTATGATTTTGGCTTTGGATTTGTGTAGGGAGATATGGAAAGGCTTCATCTAAGGCACCAAGAGGCAAGTTATGTTGATCAGAAGAAGAAGGATTACCCTGCTTCACATTTTCCATTTTACCTTTAATGATAAAATAGTTACCCCTAAAGCAAGATGGGAAATGGGTGAAAAATACATGTTGCCATGAATGGAAAGGATTTTACTAGTTCAACAAAAGAAAGAGTTTTATTGGTTTAGGTTATAAGCTTAGTGGGGTAGGGTTTTAAAGAAAAGTGATAGCATATCTCTCTATATGCTCTTTATTCTAATTCATCTGTACATTCTCTTGCTAAGCACTTCAGTAGCTGCTAATGTCACATTCTTTATTTTAACTTTAAAATCTATTAATGATTGCCTCCTCATATTATGACATGTGCCTTTCAATACATACAATATAATGAAAAAAAAGATGAATAGGAAAAAAACTAATATAAATACATAGATATAAATCATCAACATTAATTTTAAACATACAATTCTTTCCAACTATGATGAGTGATAGTTGTGATTTGTATTATGTTTTAGGGTTATATTTGATAAGTATTTTAAGTTCATTTCAAGTTTTTAGTATGCATTTAAGGTTTAATTAGGTTGGTTTTTATTTTTAAGTGTTTTTATAGGTTAGTTTGAATCTTTGAGCTTAAATTGTATATTTTTGAGGTATCTTGATGTATGTGTTAGTGTTGCAGGGTAAACAGGGAAGAACGAGAAAAGTTAAAGAGTTTTCGGGCCAAAAAGCATAGGCCATGATCGTGCACACAGGTCACGATCGTGACAGAAGAGGAAGAACCAGAACCAGCCAGGCCACGATCGTACACTATGGGCCACGATCGTGACAGAGAACGTTAAGTCAAGCCACGATTGTGCACTATAGGCCACGATCGTAACCGAAAGGGAAAAACACAGGCCACGATTGTGGCAGGTTGGGCCACGATTGTGCATGACGTCGGGCTGACAGGAAAACTCAAGTTTTGGACAAATTTTTATACCATTTCGACCCTGACTTTGACCTAGAGCCTCAAAGATATAAATAGAAAATGATGTGAGAACCAAAAGGGAGTATTGGGAGAGCCAAGAGTTTAACGAAAAAGTTTCCATTATGCCGATTCTGAGAAAAAACCTAGAGAGAAACTGAGAGATTGAGGAAGGAGACGAAGGAAGAGAGACACGGTGAAGAGCTTGAGATGAAGTACTTCCCGGAACAGGAGGTTTCTCGCTATCACCGTCCTGAATTTCGTTACCTACAGAATTTTCTTTTATTTCAATTTTATTCATGTATAGAATTGAAATAGGTGTTGAGATTTGTTTGGTTGAATGTTGAGTTAATGTTTAAACTCACCTTTGGATTTGATTCTTGAGATTAATGAAGTTTATTCGATTGTGTTTTTGTTGATTAGATTGTGATTTCAATTCTACTTTTAATAACTTGGAAATAAACTGAGAGGTTGAGCTGAGTAAAAATAATCAATTTAGGTTAACAAGAGTTAGGTGAATTGATAAGTTAAGAATTGAACCAAATCAGTAGAATTGTGTAACGAGAGATTGAGCATAAATTTCCGGTAGGTTAATAGACAACTTTTGATCTAATTTAGTTTTTGGGTCGGTTGCGAATCGAGAGATCGGAATTCCCATAAATTGAATTAGGGTTTATCAATTAGGGTTAAGAATTATAACTCAAGAGAAAGTAATTCACCCTAGGACCGTTGAGTCAATAATTGCATAATTGGTTGGGTTTCTTTAATTTCGAATTAAAATCCCTTTCTCTCACTTGGTAATTTCTAGGTTAATTTTGGATTTAGTTGTGTGATTGCTTGGCTGTTGCTTTTAGCACTTTAAATTCTCATATTCGATTATCAATTGATTTATTTTTCCGTAGTAGTTGTTAATTAGGTTTGTGACTTAGCTGTCATTAGATTTAGGACTAGTTCTCTTCCTTATGGGATCGACACCTTAGATACTACGTGAACAACCCGTGCGCTTGTGGTAATTACCAAGGTTAAAAATATTGAACTTAGAGCATGTAACCTTGAGCGAATAAGTTTTTGGCGCCATTGCTGGGGAAGGCGACTTAGTTCTATAATTTAAAGCATTAGGTTAGTTATAATTGTTATTTTCTTTCATTCATTTTACTTAGGATTTGCAATCTTGTATGAACACAAGAGTCACAAGGGGTTCAAGTTGCGCAATTGAGAAGTCCGATTTCGACATAACATGTTTAGAAAGAAACCTTAGGAAAGCTCGACGAGAAGAAGAAGTAGAAACCGAAAAAGCACAAATGGCCGAAGAATTTCAAAGAAACATAGATCAAGAAGTCAACGCTAGTAGGCAACAACAGAGGACCCTCATAGATTTTATGAGGCCAGGGTTTAATCCTGCGAACCAAGGAGTGGCTAAACCGCTTGTTCAAGCAGTCTTCTTTGAAATTAAGCCAGCCCTCCTGAGCATGCTTCGGTAGAACGTCCAATTCTACGGACTCGCAAATGAAGATCCGAATGCGCATATAGTGAGTTTTCTCGAGATCTGTGATACTTTTCGATATCACCAGATGTCAGAAAACGCAATGAGGATTAGGCTGTTTCCTTTTACGCTTACGGATAGAGTGAAGGCTTGGTATCATTCACTAAGTCTCGCCAACATTACGACATAGGAACAGCTAGTGCGAGCCTTCTTAGATAAATACTTCCCATTAACGAAGACCACCAAAATTATTGAAGAGATCACAAACTTCCAACAAGGTGACGGGGAGTCTATCTATAAAGCGTGAGAGCGTTACAAGGATCTACAGAGGAGATGCCCACATCACAATCTATCCAAAGAGTTCCAGCTGCAGACATTTTACAACGGAGTGAACCCACATACTCGAGGCACCATTGATGCAACGTCGGGAGGATCGTTAATGAGGAAGACAGTCGATAAAACGGAGGAATTAATAAAGGAGATGGCTAGCAATAGTTGTTTATGGGCTAGTGAACGTAGTAGGTAACCTAATGATTTTAGGGAACAGAAGGGAGCTGTCACTGTCGATCAAATGACATAAATGCAAGATAAGATTGATAATTTGACATGACAATTCAGTAATATAAAGGTGTCATCCTCAGCTCCAGTAAAGGCCGCACGATTGAAATGTGAGCTATGCAGCCAAATGGATCATGATACGGTGAACTGCTATCTGATGAGAGACGATAACCCGGAGTAAGTAAATTACATGGGGGCACAATTTGGACACGGAGGGGTTAACAATCCCTTTTCCAACACCTACAACCCTGGGTGGAAGAATCAACCAAACTTTTCCTGGTCCAACAACAACAACAGAGGGTAGTTCAAAACCCAAGGACAATCGAGCTTCCAACAGGACAAAAAAAAGCTCGATGGATTCAAAGTTGGACAGAATTTTGGATAAGATAGGAGGAATGGAGGAAGCACATAGGACGCTCGAGAGTAAATTTGAGCAAGTCACAAAGAATCACGCTTCATCTATCTATAATTTAGAAGCCTAAGTGGGGCAGCTCGCAGAAGCGATGTCAACTCGAAATACTGGAACTCTTCCAAGCAACATCGAATCGAATTCAAAGGAGCGTTTTATAGTTATAAGTCAGAAGCAATACAAGGAGCTAGAAAAGGTAAACACGGAAGAAGGTTAAGTAATTAAAGATGACCTTCCAAGTAAGATTGTTAGCAAATCGGTGCAAGTAACTCGACAGACATTTCTGCACTAATTCATTGCTAAAAGGGAACCATATGCCAAAAAGGAGGAAGCAAAACGTTATAAGAAATCGAACCAAACAAAATCGAGGAAGTGACAAAACGGATACAAGCCAATTTAAAATTACAAGAATCCATCTCAGAGAGAGGGGAGGAGCAAATGCTGGAAACAATGCCCAACATAATGAAGAAGGGTGATCCAGGGGACTTTTTCATCCCCTGCAATATCAACAAGATTATCATAGATAGGGCATTCGCAGACTTAGGCGCAAGTATAAATGCGATGTCCTACACTCTTAGTCTTAAATTGGGGTTATGAGAACTAGTGCCCACAAAGTTCTTGGTTAAGACGACCGATAGAACTTCGCTAAGACCGATGGGAATTATATATGATTTGCCGGTCAAGGTCGGTAATTTTATCTTTCCCATGGATTTTTATATTTTAGATATCAATGAAGATGAAGATACTCCAATGATTCTTGGACGACCGTTCTTGGCCACTGCGCGCTCAATTATCGACGTGGATAGGAGCGAACTAACTCTACGAGTAGGGAAGGAGCAACTGACCTTCAAAGTGACTGTTAGAGAGTACAGAGCTCCTTCAACTCCAGCGGATCACAACAAACCTGAACCTCTAGGAGAATGGGAAGACATTGAAAATCCTGCAAAATTCTTCCAAAAGAAGTGCTCGTGAAGGAGAAGGCGAGGTAAAGAAAACTCCAAGGAAATTGTTAGTCACAATATGGTAGCAAACATGCAGACTTTGAGATTAATAACGACTCTACCATCAAATCAATCATTCCCACCACCGCGAGCTTAAAAGGAGCGTCGAGCTATCGACTTTAAAAGAAGTGTTGTATGGGAGGCAAGCCATAGAAAAATTAGTTCATGTTGAATTTGGTTAGATTGTTGAAATTTGTAGTTAGGGTTATTTTGGATTGCATGAATAAAAGCGAAAAGAGGAATAGGATTTCGGAGAAATGGGGAAGAGTACGCAAGCGTATTAAGAGAAGTGAAGAAGAATTATTGAACTGAGAGAAGGAAAGAATTAGAAGAAGAAGGTCTAGGTGTCCGGACATAGGCACTAGCCACGACCATAACCCATCAGGTCACGATCGTGGCCTGCGACTTAGAAGTTTTTCGGTGGTACGCCACATGCCACAATTGTGGCATAGCAAACCATGATCGTGGCCTGTGATAATGAACAAAAAGGGGAGGACGCAAATTTTAAGTGGTAACTTTACTATTTTGCCCTTTTTCCACCTATTTATTCAATTCTTACTTAACTTTCACTTTCACCTTCACTTTCATTTTTACTTTATCTCTCTAGAATTTCAACTTCCAAATGCTCTAACATCTCTCTAGAATTTTTCCATTGACAACTTCCAAATTTCAACCCAATCATGCCTCCTATCAAGCAAACCGCCCGACGAGAGCATCATGGAGCACAAAAAATTGCAGGATGAGGGAGACGGAACCAAGTAGTAGATTTGGAGCTTCATTTCCCATCTACTCTGAGGAGGAAGGTACTCGTTTTCGTTCTCTTCGCTCTAGGCATATAGTTGTGCCTAAATATTTTGATTTTGATACACTGGATAGGATAGAGGTGCGGGAGCAAATAGAAAATTTAGCAGAGAGGATCCAGTGGGGTCAATTCATTAGGTTTCAATTTCCCATTTATGAAGAGCTTACCCTAAAATTTTTCACATCCCTGACCTTTGACCCCAAGAACACCAAATAATTATGGTTCCGATTGAGGGGTGAGGAGCTAACAGTAAAGATTATGTGTGACATATGTGGATTCCCCGAATCCACCATTGTCAACCAACATGATGACTTCTGTGCCTCCTAATACTGGCTCGAGCTCACTGGCGTAGAGCATTTTTTATGCCAAAAATGCTCATAACAACATCATAAGCTCCCATGAACACTTGCTGCTGCACAAATTTATATGTCAGCTAGTCTTTGACAAATCAAAGACTAACAAGTGTTCCACCAAGGAACTGTTCATACTGTGGTGTATGGACCACAGTATTCCGGCATGCACATCTACACATGTGCTAAATGCTCTTGTTGCAGTTCCGTAAAAGCGGAGCAACCATCTGGGAATGGGGCACCTGGTGTCTGCCATTGCAAAGCATTTTGGTGTAGATCAGAGGGGATTAACATTACATCTACTCGAATTCCTTAACCCTGAGCATCTATATCGGGCAGAGATCATTCACTCCACCAACATAAGTCTGCGAGAAATCAATGAAAAGACACATATGCTGACCAGGACAAGTTAGGTAAGCTCGAGTTCCGTTCCACGTCGGCAGGCATGACAAGGAATCAGAAGAAGAGGAAACAGAGGACTAACGCTGAACCAAGGTTTTGGATACACTATTTGAAACCAACAACACACTACAGGAAGTGGTGCGTACACAAAGACTCCAGAGCCATAAGATTCGTCAACTTCATCGGTATTTCAAAGCTCAGGGCATCCAATTACCACCTCCTACACCATCACCACCTCCATCTCCTTAGGATTCCAGTCTAACCCACAAATGTTTTTTCTTCAATTCTATTTCAGCTGTGTGTGTTTAATGTCTAGTAGTTTTGTTTTTAATTTCATTTTTATTTTTATTTTTATGTTAGTTTTATTTTCATTTTATGTTTTGTCGTTAATTTTTCTGCTCTTTCTTGTTAAAAAAATTGTCCATCTGTTTTTATTTTCACATTTCAGTAATGTATATGCCGTGTGTGTTCTCTTTTCACATTGAGGACAATATGTTGTTCCAAGTGTGGGGAGGGATTCTGTGTTTTATTTTATGTGTGAGTTTACATATCGTATAATAGTAGTAGGCTACATTGTGTGAAGTGTGTGAATGTGTCAATGGCTCAGGTTTGAGTGAAATTCATTTAATTTTGGACAGAGTATATTAGGTTATTAATAATCCTTAGCTTGTGAAATTAGTGAATTAGGGGGCCTTTGAATAAATATACAGCATAATTAGGACTTAGTGTAAATTTAGCTCCCTCTAAGTTGTCACATTCATTCATAATTTAAGGCCTTTTAGCTAAGTAGCTTAAATAATATTTTTTCATGGAAATGATTTGTTAAAAATAAAAAATTAAAAAATTAAGTAATTACTATTCCGCTGACCTTCGAGTTATGAATAGAGCTAGTAGCCAGTTGAACACGTGATAATAGATGAGTAACCGGATCGACACGCATTACAAATGTATGCCTTCGCATAAAAAGGCCATAATGACATTCCAACCAAGCTGTTAATAAATGACTTAGTCAAGTAACCGGATCGACATTCTTCACCAATGTTTGCCTCCGAGTAAAAGACTAAGTCTTGAAAAAAATTTTAAGTAAAAACACATCGTTCCTATAATAAGCTTGATTTTTCATGAAAATATACCTAGGAAAGGTTACGGAATCTGAGAGACTGAAAAATTATTAATGTGTGTGCATAATTGAAAGGGGTACATAAGTTAACACGTGGGTCTCAATTAAGTTATATATTTAGTCAAAATAGGCACCCATTTTGTTTGTTAATGATTTGCTATAATTCGAATGATTGTGTCCATTATTAAATTTATTTCACGAAGATTAGAGATGTTGTCGCATTATTGCATTATGTGTCCTTGATGTTACGTGTTTGTTGTTTTATTTGCTTGAGGACAAGCAAACGTTTAAGTGTAGGGATGTTGATAGTTGTGATTTGTATTGTGTTTTAGGGTTAGATTTGATAAGTATTTTAAGTTCATTTCAAGTGGTTAGTATGCATTTAGGGTTTAATTAGGTTAGTTTTTGTGTTTAAGTGTTTTTATGGGTTAGTTTGAACTTTGAGCTTAAATTGTATATTATTGAGGTACCTTGATGTATGTGCTAGTGTTGTAGGGTAAACAGGGAAGAACGGGAAGAGTTAAAGAGTTTTAAGGCTAAAAAGCATAGGCCACGATCGTGCACACAGGCCACGGTCGTGACAAAAGAGGAGAACCAAAACCAGCCAAGCCACGATCGTGCACTATGCGCCACGATCTTGCACTATAGGCCACGATCGTGACCGAAAGGAAAAAACACAAGCCACGATCGTGGCAAGCTGGGCCACGATCGTGCATAGCGTTGGGCTGACAGGAAAACTCAAGTTCTGAACAAATTTTTATACCGTTTCGACTCCGAATTTGACCTAGAGCCTCGATGATATAAATAGAATATGATGTGACAGCTAAAAGGGAGTCTTGGGAGAGCCAAGAATTTAACGAAAAAGTTTCCATTATGCTGATTCCGAGAAAAAACTAGAGAGAATCCGAGAGATTGAGGAAGGAGACGAAGGAAGAGAGACACGGTGAAAAGCTTGAAGCGAAGTACTTCCCAGAATAGGAGGTTTCCGGCTGTGGCCGTTACCGTCCCGAATTTCATTACCTACAGTATTTCCATTTATTTTAGTTTTATTCATGTATAGAATTGAAATAGGTGTTGAGATTTACTTGGTTGAATGTTGAGTTGATGTTTAAACTCACCTTTGGATTTGATTCTTGAGATTAATGAAGTTTATTTGATTGTGTTTTTATTGATTGGATTGTGATTTCAATTATGCTCTTAATAACTTGGCAATAAACTGAGAGGGTGAGTCGGGTAAAAATAATCAATTTGGGCTAACGAGAGTTAAGTGAATTGATAAGTTGAAAATTGAATCAAATCGGTAGAAATGTGTAACAAGAGTTGAGCAGAAATTTCCGTTAGGTTAATAGATAACTTTTGATCTAATTTAGTTTTTGGGTCGATTGCGAATCGAAAGATCGAAATTCCTATAAATTGAATTAGGGTTTATCAATTAGGGTTAAGAATTGTAACTTAAGATAGAGTAATTCACCATAGGACCGTCTAGGCCCGTTGAGTCAATAATTGCATAATTGGTTGGGTTTCTTTAATTTCGAATTAAAATCCCCTTCTCTCACTTGGTGATTTCTAGGTTGATTTTGGATTTGGTTGTGTGATTGCTTTTCTGTTGCTTTTAGCACTTTAAATTCTCATATTCGATTATCAATTGATTTATTTTTTTGTAGTAGTTGTTAATTAGGTTTGTGACTTAACTGCCATTAGATTTAGGACTAGTTTCCTTCCTCCTGAGATCGACACCTAAGGTACTACGCGAATGACTCGTGAGCTTGCAGTAATTACCAAGGTTTAAAATATTGAACTTAGAGCGTGTAACCTTGAGCGAACAATGAGTAGGGTTTCATTAGCAATGCGACCTTTAGACAACTTGATTTTTTTATTTAATAGTATTCATTTTAATTTTGTTCATTATAAATTTAACTTTATTATATAAAAATACTTATTAATGCAAGAATTATAACAACAATGACAAGCTCTTACCATAAAATGATTATGATAAAGAATTAAAGATTAAACAACATAAAACAAAGAATTTGCATATCATGGAACTTTATGATTAATAAGGGAATAAAACAAAATCCATAATTTCACTGGGGGAAATAATTTTTTTAATCAAGTTATAAGAGATATTTCTCACTTGCTTCATCATTTGTAAAATGTCTAAAGAAAAAGTATAATGATATAAGACAACTTGTGATTAAAGCTAAATAAGAGTTTAATGATACTATTGCATTGAAAAATATGAAATATAATCATATCAAATTGTGTAGGGAATAAATATTACATATATTTGAATATGTGATGAGCTTTAGTTCTTGCTCAAAATATCAACCAATTAGTATGGTTACTTATAAACATTACATAATGTCTTATGTTGATTGGGAAAGAGAATCAATATAGAAAGAATTATTTAAATCTTGTAACCATATTTGCTTAACTTCTAATAATTGGAAGAATGAAGTATCAAAGGACGAATATACATGTATTACTGCTCATTTTATTGATAGTCAGTGGAAGTTACAAAAACGAATATTTCTTTTTAGTGCATTAAAACTCTCTTTTTAATCTAATATCATCTAGCTCTTTGCTTAGCTCATTGGAAAGTTAATAAAAAGATTTCATCAATTTCATTAGATAATGCTTCTTATAAGGTCAACTTCCTCAAATTTCACCTTGCTATAAATTGTTCATTATTTTTAATGGAAAATCTTTTCAAGTTTTATCTTCTTGTCATATTTTCAATGTAACTATGAGTAGGACTAAAAATGATTGATGATTATAAATATGAAATAAGTTTAAGTTGAAAATTTCTTACATTAAAAATTAAGAAGTTCTTGTAGATGGCTTTTAAAAGTTTTCATTTGAATATGATGAAGAAGCTAAGGACTGATATACATTTACCTATATTGTGATCGACCACGCTTTGCATTACAACCATGTTTTGATTCATTAAGGGTAACTAGAAAATTTTTTCATGAAAGGCATAAAGTATAAGTTCTTCACCAAGTTTTTGAAAATATTTATGATGTGATATTATCTTTTTATGGTTTAAAATATGGTATAAAAATGTGTTAGAGTTGGATAAGTGTAAAAAGACTTATTCTAGATAATTTATTTTACATAAATCATTATGATTTGTTTTGTTTATATTTTTAAATTATTTATTCTATTTTAATTGTTTATTACAATAAAAGATAATGATTTTGTTCAAGTGATGATAGAGAAAAGATGACAATATTGAAAAACTATAACTTTCTTAATATTCAAATACATATTTATTTATTTAAATCGTATCATAATAACACATTTTTATATTTGTTTACTTGATTTAGTTTTTATTATAAATTTTGTAAAAAAATATTTTATTTTAGAATGAGTTTATGGTTCATGTTTTCAAATGATTAACTATTTTTATTTAAATCACATTAATTTAAGTAAAAATAGTTAATATTTAAAAAATGAAATATAAACTCATTTAAATTTAATGTGATTTCATATAACAAGGCATAAATTAAGTGTCACAATTATATTTATATAATTATTAAAAATAAAAGATATAAATATATGATGTAAATTCAAATTTGAAATTTTTATAATGAATCGTATTTGAGTTTAAAATTAAGCCCATTTTATATGTCGAAAATAGATGTGAACCTAGTTACTCTCGTTAAGCAGATCTTATCGTCTTATTCTGAATTCTTGCTATGGACTAAGAGTATTAGATTTACTTTGAAGATTTGAATATGTTTTAAAATAGTGATGAATTGTAGCTTATACTCACATATTTATAATGTAATTTGATCTTAATCCTTTATTTTAATTTTCTTTATTGTTTAAATTGCTTTATTGCACGCTTTCTAAGGTTCTAGACTTTTGAAATTGTTGTATTTCTTCGTTTTAGCACAACTTTCTTCATTTTCTTTTTAAAAAAAAAACTCAGTATGATAGGTTAGACTGGGCCACCTGATATCAAGTAGTCTGAAAGCCCGAAACTCATAACAGGATTTTACTCTGCAAATACTTCGTATGTGCTAACCTCCATAGATTGGCCTTCAACTTCCAAGTTGCAAGCAGTATAGGTAGTTCCCTCTATCTTTTCTATTTTTCTCATGTGTCCCAGTAGAAAGTAAGCCAGCTATAAAACATGGCAATGCAGGTTCTTTGTGCTGTTGTTCGTCATGACTGGAACAAGCCTAACTTGTGTGGGAAAATTAAAATAACTGCAACCATATAGGCATACAGACTTAATTGTCGATAGAAATCAAAGTCTCAAGAATCTACTTGTTTAGCACATATCCAAATCATGTTCAGTTTTCTTTAAACGTTCACACTCTTCAGAGAGAGAGTGGAAGAGTTGCAAGGAGCAGGCCACATTAGCTCCTTATAATTCACACACCAATAGGTTCAGTTGCTTTGGTCAGCCACGCCATCTCACTTTCATTCATAAATGGAGCCAGAATATCCTTACATCTCGAATGGTAAGTGTTTAGCCAATCTATCTCATCCGGCATTACCAGGCTCAAGTCGATCAACTTTCTCTGATATGGTGCCTAGATATCACAAGGTCATGACAATAAGTAACAAAACTAGCATTTGCCGTCTTATTCCCCACATGAATTTTGGCATGTAAATCGCATGCTTACCCAAGTTATATGCTCGAAGGATAAGTAGCCCTTGTCTCCAAAATTAAACTTTGTGTCAGCCTCCTTTACTATCAGCACGTTCTCCAATCTTATGCCAAAGCTTCCATCTTCATAGTATCCAGGTTCTGGGAAATGTAATAATTGAAAGAAAATTAAGACAAAAAGTAAACTGATCACTGCAGAACTCTCAAAAAGTTGCAAATTAAACGAGCATGCCACAGTATAAGTACAATATTGAGACGTCAAGTTGGAGAAACCAAAGCATTCATTGCATATGCATGTTTAGACTTGGAAGTACATCTCAATGACTATAAATGCAAAAAAGGTTTAAATCCAGCAATTGGTTTGTTGGGTGTATGTGCAATTTTTCACACAATCAACTGGAAAAGGAAAAAAAAAAAAAAAGTCAAATGATTGATACTGACCATCTGTTACCGTCATGGAAGCTTGTAGCGGTACATTACGAGCCTGTGGCCTAAAACTAATCAAATGAGGCCCTGCTCAGAAACATGCATAAAGAAAAGAAACATAAATTACTCATGTATTATCACTATAATAGCAGAAGACGAGCAGTTGAATTTTATCCATACCTTCATGAACATTCAAGTAAGACCCAATTCCATGACCAGTACCATGCCGATAATCCAGACCATCCTTCCACAAAGGAACTCGAGCAAGAATATCAAGGGCATGACCTGCAAAAAGAAAAGGCAAGTAATCAACAAAGCTCCTCTGTATATAGCTTACAGGTGAAGGAAAGTTGAAAAATTAAAGTACCATTGGTGCCATTAGGGAATCTTGCATTGTCAAGGGCAATATGACCTTTGAGAACCTGGATAACTTGACATGTTTTGTGTTAACTCAAATAGGTCCAGAAAAAGATACAAAACAAACAGAGAAATCAGCAACATTTCTGAAAAGACCTCACCTGTCTAGTCCACCTTTTCATAGCTTCAATTTATTTAAACAAAGATAACAGAAATAGCAACTAATGAATTATTACCAACATTTACAGTACACCAAACTCAAATTTAGCAGCTAATGGGTTGTGAAAAGTAACTGATTCCACCTACCGAAGTATAGCATGCTTTCTCATGTGCTGAAGGTTGTCCAAAGTGGACTGTTCGAGTGATATCAGTTGTTCCATCCAGGTACTTCATTCATTCAGTCGTCAATAACAGAAGAAAGGTCATTAGTCCACAAGCAGTAGGAGTAAATTAAGTTCAACAGCAGTTTTACCCATATGTGCAAGTAAGGTCTGTAACAAACCTGTGCTCCTGAATCAAACAGGTAGATATTGTCTGGATTAAGGTCGGCACATGTTTCAACCTGTGGGGCATAATGCATGATTGCTGCATTTGGACCAACTGAGGAAATTGTGGGAAAACTCAAGCCTCTAAAATGCTGCAATGAGACCCAATAAACGCAATCATATTTCAGATGATCCAAATAAAAGAGGAAGAAGTAAATCAATTGAACTTAAAGTTCACAGTTCAATTGAGTCTTGTTGCACCCAAAGATCTGGCACACCATCTGCACTTCAGTTGCATGTAATCAAGATAGTTTCTATTTCAGAATAAACAAAATCCCAGAAAATACAATGAAATCAACTTGGCCAAATTACTTGTGAAGTATTATATTATAAGGACTAGTTAATGCAAAATTTTCCAACAGAACTGCAGCTTTTGATTACCTCTTTTGAGGCTCGAAAACTCTCTAGCTTATCACTCACACTGACCTCTGTCAGTTTCTTGCTTTCCCTGCCACAACATATTCCAGTTGCATTAAAAACAAAAAAGGTAATTTCATGTTTTGCAAGTAACATGTATCTGGAACAGAGTGAAAGTCAGGGCCCAAAGATGAATTTGCAGATGTTTTCCATTAAGCTAGGTCATCAACAAAATAAAAGAGAAGACTACAGACATGCACACAAATAAAAAAGGGGAGAAGGAAGAATTAAAGAAAAATGAACCCATCGAATGCAGATCTCTCCACCAAGATTGTGTCCAATTAGGGATTAATGACCAAAAAGGGTACCAAGTCACCTTTATAGGTGTGCCCAGAAGAATGATAAAATAAAGCAAAATAGATTCAGCATAACAGCAACATTTTCTTGCAAGCAAAATTTCAGCTACTTGCAACTCAAAATTTCAGTTACTTGCAACTCAAAAAATAATTGACGTGCTTGATACTATGCAGCCTTAATATCACAAACTTATTCAAGCTACAAACTTATTTTCAAGAGACTCAGTCAAACAAACGCCTATTGAACACAGTTTGATGGTTCCAAAAAGCATGATATGTGAGACTTTTGGCCTTTGATCATGATCTCCAACAGCTGGGCAGGATCCACTTGGATTTTCTACTAGAAATTAGACATCTGGTGGGATTGTAAAGTCTAGTTAATAGCATGCCAGATATGATCCTACACAGTGAAGTTGCTACATTAATGTAAAATCAAGTTCCAGGTGCAAAATCTCCAGTTTCCAAAGCTTCATCATTATCACCTAGAGGTATAAACCATGGCCAAAAAAGATCACCGTCTAAGATAGATAAATTTACAAGTTATTTTTCTTGTTTGATGTCTCAACCTCCAAGAAGTAACCTGAAGCACCATATAACTCTTGCATCTGCGCATACAGAAACAAAGATTCACATCAAGCCTGAAGCAGAAGATTGTTCTGTAAACTGTCAGTTGAACAAATTATTGAACAGGGAAAGCTTTGCAAGCTCCATTATCTTTTTTTAACTATTCTGGATGTCAAAGTATACCTGCTTATCCAACCAGACAAGAAATTGCACAACAGCAGCACCATCTCGAATGTGAGCCTTCTTTAATCCATCTAACTCAACAGGATTCTACAACCAGAGATAAGTTTGTCAAGAAAAACAACCGGTGAGATTTTATTGCAACAGGCAATGGAATTAAGCAACAAGATAGTGTCAACAGACAACACTAAGAAATATGTACATATATAAAATGTTGTTAAAATTTTCAAAAACTACCTTTATAGCTTTAGCAAGTGCCAAAGGTGACTGCTGAAGGAGCACCTTACCAGAATTCAATTTAGAATATAAAGCATAGCAGCATGAACCAGGGTCAACCCATATAAGATCAATGTTCGCACTGGAATTAATGTCCTCTGCAACTTCTCCATCGATCTTTATATCCTTTAGAACATCAGCATCAGTTGCTTTTGCCAAATCGAGTTGATTTGAAGCAAGTAAGTGCACATCAGAGCTAACTGCAGTGTACTCGCGTACTTCAATACCATTATCTTCCAAGTAGGAGCTCACCTGCATAAAATATTCATTAGTTATACAACATCATCCAACTAAGCAGAGTTGTGGTTTATTCTGATCACAAATTATGTGAGAATAAGAATTCAATTTGAAATCATGTGTTTTTTCATTACTTAGCATATAGGAGAGCACTAACTTACTGAAATGCCCTTCATAAAGAAAAATACATAGAACAAAATACTTCTAGATGTATTAAAAAGGATATCTTCATTATCTGAAAAGGCATTGAATAATAAACTACATATATGTTTTAGCATTTTAGAAAAAGCCAATGTGGACCCATGATAGACCATTTCCAAATCTGAAGTACATAGAAATGTACCTCATTAGAAACTTTCCTTTTGTCCACATAGATGAAAGCTGAATTGGTTGTTACTATAGCAAATGCATGAACAACTGGACAGTATGACACATCAGTCCCACGGATATTATACAGCCAAGCAACCTGAACAGAGAAAATTACTTTAAAATATTTGTAGGTACATCAAAATGTGCTAAAATTCAAGACGTTAAAAGAACAGACATGCTAATAAGTCAAGGATGAAAAGAAAATCCACCTCGTCAAGGGTTGTAATAATTATACCATGAGCTTTCTCATGTTTGAGTCTTTCCCTCAGACTTTTCAATTTCTCGCCCACAGAACGACCAGTAAATTCTAAAGCATGGACAGCAACTGGATTTATTTCTGCTGGTGGCCTGCTTTTCCAGACCTCATCCACCAAATTGGTTGTGGTCTGAACTAATTTCTGTTGTTTCTTAGCAAAAGCACGTTCCCATCTTTGTGCAGTGTCTACAGAAACACACCATGGATCAACCCCGATGGCTGCATCCGCTAGTAGATTCTAATAAACAAAATTTCAATTTTGCTTAATCCAACAAGAAGCATCGATAACATACGGTAAAAAAGATTAGAATAGTCAGATATGAGCAGTAAAATGGTACTTGAAAAATAATCTGGCAAAACTAATAAGAGTATCAGTTCAGGAAATTATTAACTAAAAAAAAATGGGCAATTGAAATAAAATAACAAGGCATTACAGGTATAATGTCAAGAAAAAGCATTTCTTTCCATCATAAAATTAATTGGGGAAAGGGCTGTCAACAACACAAATCTCTTGATACAAAATCAAGCAACACTAAAATAGCAACTCACATCAGCCATCCATGTATCAACAGGTGGGTCCTCTCCTATACGCATCAGTATCCATTGCTTGCTAAGCTGTTGAGTTGCCTGCAAGAAATAACGCCCATCCGTCCACAAACGTGCATCATTCATTGTGATAAGTGCCAACCCTGAGAATTAAATAAATGAAACCAAAAAATACCAAAAGCAACAGATAGTTTAGAAAGTCAACACTAAACTGTAACATGAATATTAAATTCATGCGCTCAAATTCACCACAGAATTCAGAATATAAAACGGGCAGTTCATAATTATTAGTTCAAAATGTGAAATGTAAACAAACTTAATTGATTCCTTAAGCAAGATAATTGTTAAAACTCTTAAAAAGGAGCATCCTTGCACAAGATGCTTTATAATCGCTTAATCCATAAAAGTAGAAAATTAGATGAAAGAGGACAGCAATTGAAGTAAAACCCTTGAAACCAACCAGCACTTCCAGTGAATCCAGAGACGAATTCGCGACGCTTGTCCCTTGCAGACACATACTCACTCTGCAACAACAACACAACACACATCAACAACTCCCTTAACCACGCAATCCAGGAAATGACAAAAATACAACCTCTTTATAGACTGGGAACAAAAATAGTTAACCCAAATCAAAAAATCATTGAAAATTCAAATCCCAACGACACGATTCAACAGAAGGCGAACCTGATGATAGTCCTCAGAAGGAACAATCAAGGCATCGAGAGGAGGAGTGTGGGAAGCCATTACAGACCTCAAAGAAGAGAGGACGTCCGCCATGATGAGGGCTATTAACTCTTCCTCTCTCAATCGGATACGTTCGCTTCAATATTCTCAGATACTTGGGTGAGTGTAAAGAGGGAACGCAGTTACAGCAGAGGTGAACTGAGTAGACGTGATCTATTATGATATATATATACAGGTAAATGAACCAAATATATTTTTGAATTAAATATCTATACACGTATAGACTATAGTAAGTTACTGAAATATAACGACGCGTTGCCTTAAAAAAAAAAAAAGGAACTCATATCAGTTTTTGGGCCATTAAAAATATCTATATCATGGCCCGTGGGCCCATGCTAATCCCTAAATTTGCTTCTTTGATTTCGGAATTTATTCTCTCCTTTCTGTTTCGCCTTTAATTGTTAGCGAATAAAGGTATGCTTCTTTTTTGCATTTATATATTCGGTCTTTATCATAAGATTCGTGCCTAAATGAAGTTCAACTCAAATGACAAATGCTGTTTAAATGCTAAAAAACAGCATTGTGTTTGTTTGAAATTCCACCCTCTCCTCGTAATTCCTATCAATGTTTTGGACTTGATGGGTATGAAACCCATATTGATTGATAAATCGTTTCAAAATTAAATGTTTTCCAGTAATTTCTCATTATTCTAAAGTTTTGATTGTGATAATCCATCAAATTTAAAGTCTAAACATAATTATATACTCTATCTATCATAATTTTAAATTTTGCTCATCTTAATCTAACATTTTTTACATAATAAAATCATAATATTAATATTTTGTTCTTTTTATCAAATTTTAAATTTTAATATATAAATAGTTTTTTACTTCTTAGACTAAGTGATATCTTAATTCATGCTTTTTGGTAATGACAAAATATACTATTAGTGAATTTATTTTTCGTGACCTTAATAGTTCTATTATAACAAAATTAACATGTGAAAGATAAAGTTCAATAGAATAGATATGTGAGCAAAAAATTTAATTGAAATAAATTGAGTAATTAAAAGATAGAAAATTAATCAAAAGGAGGTATACACGCAACTTCAGAGAACTTCAAGAACATTTAATTAAAGAGTTAAGAATAAGGAAGAATCAAATGCATCAAAATTTAACAAAACGTTATAATCCTTCTTATAACATTTATTTTGATCATTTCAATAAATTAAGGGGCTAAGTATTGCATGATTATTACATGAAAAGCATATTGCATATACTTTGTCCATAATCAAGAGAAATTTTGAAAAGGTTTTAAAGAAAGCGCTCTTCATGCATCAAATATTTTTTTGGAACTTTTGAAAATTTTGTCGAAAGAGTGTGTTTTAATCTTTGAAAGAAATTGAAAAATTTTAGAAAAATTGTTTCACAAAGTTTGATTGACCAATTAGTCATTTGGGTGACTAATGTTAAGAGTTTCAATGTGTTTTTGGTATAATCGACATACGCTAGTGGACTAATGTGTCATACTAGTTGACTAATATCCTTGATAGAAAGTTACATTATGTACCGAGAGTTTGTAAGAGCACACTTATTGAACAATGTGACATATTAGTCGACTAGTGTGATAGAATACTTGACCAGTTCTCTTGGAATTAGTCGTTAAAATAGCTAATTTTTGTTTTCTACAATTATTTTGGGTAGGTTTTAGTACAAATAGATTACATATATATTGTGAGAGCAACCTTTGGCATACTAGAGGTGTTAGAGAGAGAATTTAGGTTCACATGTACATTGCATAAAGCATATTAAGCCTTATTTTATTGGTGTGAAAAAAAAGAGTTTTTGAGTTGTATATAATTGTGTTAGTGTAGCAATTAGGAAATTTGTTTAGGATGCACATTGTGAGGGTTCCTCTTGTCCTTGAATAAGATTTGTAAAGGTTCACTTATGGTAGTGTAAAAAAAATTGTAATAGTTCATCTTCACTTGTGGCAAAGAAGATGTTGTATGGAGGATTCCTCTCATCTATTGAAGGAAGAAAATAGTTGACAGATGAATATTTGACTATATTTTTATACTCATATTTAATGTATTTTGCTTTATATTTTATACTTGTATCGTATATTTGGTACTTAATTTGATCTAAGTGCTTTCATAAGTGATAACTGCCTTCAAGGACTTAAAAGAGAAGACTTCGAATGAAAACACGACACAAAATGAAGATTTGACATACAGAAGGGATGCACGGTGGTATAATAGACCTTGCACTTTTCTCGGGCCATACAATTTCACAATTTCTGAGCATTTTGGTTACGTACGGTCTAATACACAATCGTGCATTTAACATCCTGTAATCACATGTTAAGGGTTAGAACCCTAGAATACTATACATGAGAGATTAGTGAGAAGTTAGGAAGTGTATTACATGCTCATGCATAATATGACATACACACACATGTGAATATAAATGTTTGCACACATTAAAATAATTGTACAAGCATTCATTGAAATTTTTCGGGCATAATTGATTTATAAATGTGATTTATGATATGAATTGTGATTTATATGTATTGAAAATTAAATTGGTATGTATAAGTATTGATTTAGAAATTTTGGTGAAATTTAGAAAATTTTCTTAAATTTTGGGTATTTTGAACTAGGAAAAATACCGAGTGGCAAGACAATTGATAAATGGAAGTAGAGATAAAAGTCAAATGGTAATAGAAATTTTGATAAATGACTTTGAGATTTATTGGCAAATGTCATTAAAATTTAGGAGACAATTGGATTAGAAATTAGATTTAAATAGACTAGTTATTAAAAATGGTCCAATGGAACCATATGAAGGTGACAAGTGTCACTACCACTCATAACTCATCCCTCACACACGTTATTCACTCTTTAACATTGAAAGACCATTTTATTGTTTTGTTTCTTGCTTTCTTCTTCTCTTCGTTGCTTTCTTCTCCATCTCTTCTCTTATTTTCTTCATTTCCACGACATTTACTCACCTCCATCAACGTAAGCCTTGCTCTCACCCCTCTTTGCTACTATCATTTCATTGTCTCCTTCATTTCTCACTAAAGACCCAACATTGCCACTCTTGGATGATGATGCACGTGTGAGAGATGAAAGCTAGGGTTAACTGTGGTTTGAAAAATTTTGGAGCTTAATCAAGTAAGTAGCACTTTATTCCTTATGAGTTATTATAAAAGAGATAAATATGGTAATTATTTTGAGATTAATGATTGATCATGCAATTTTATATGTGTTTCAACGTGGGTGTATTAATGAAGGAATTTTGTTCTAAATTTTAGTAAGTTGATGTTATTAATGAATTGGTTGGCAAAAAGCATTTATGATGATAGATTTAAGGGATGAATGATTATAAAAAAAAAAAGGAAGTCTGAAATGTGATGATGTGTGAATGAAGATGTAAATAGGATTATGTCTTACTTTGTGTCAAGATGAATGATAATTCATGAGTTTAGAGCTAATAAGAAGGAGTATTATGATGTCTTGAATTGAGATGAATTAGATTGGTCATTTAGAAGTGAAATGAAGATAATATCTAAGTTGAACTTGTGTAGAAAATTGATGATGAAAGTTTATGTATGAATGTTCTGTTTTTGTTGAGTTATGATCAACCATGAGTTATGAATTTGTTTGTGATTGATCTTAAACTGAAATGGTGCTAAGAATGAAGAGGAAAATGAAGTATGGAGATGACTTGTTGAACGTATTGTGAATGGATATGGTAAGAAAGGTTATGAATGCATGAAAGATAGGAGTTCATGAATGATGAGATTTAGTTGATAATGATAGATCAATTGAGGAGAGATTTGAGAGTCTTGATGCTACTAATAAGATATTAGATTAGCATAAAATGAAGTTGTATTAAAGGAGGTGAATTCTGGAAAATTTGGAGTAAAATTGATGTTTGTATATATGTTACATTCGTGTGAATGAAAGAAGAAAATACAGGGTACGATCATGGCCCTCACCCCACAATTATGGCCTGACAAAATATATCTGGCCAGAAAAAGTTTATGTCATGATCATGGCCAACTCCTAAAGTTTCTGTCACGATTGTGGGACACCACGATCATGGCTAGACCTATAGAGAAAGAGAGTTGTCTTTTGAGTGAAGTATGAATTAATCAATGCTAGGGGGCTTTCATATGAGGTATTTAGGCCTAAATGAGATCTTGAACGAACCTAGTTGATGATGAATGAGGTGATTAAAGTGAGTAAAGAGTATTATGGATTAAAGAATGATTAAAAGGTGTTGTTAGTTGATTTTGAGATGTGAATTAAGGAAATGTACCCGAGATTGTCATTGAGCATGCATTGTGCATAACCCATATATTTATATGTGCATAAATGAGTACTTATATAATTGTACAAAGTTGTAATGTGTGTAAATGTATATGTTTTCATGATTTAGAGGAGCAAACAGATCAAGCGCATCCAAAAATTGTCGGGACGTCAAGGTAATAAACTATCTAATGCAAACTGTGAGTAACCTAAGATGGTCTCACTATGATTATTTGTTTGTTTGAACTATGTATTGAATTATTATGTGATTTGTATGTACTGATTTCGGACATTGAATGTTCGAGGTGTTTGATGCATGAATAACATATTGGAAGTGCTCATTGAATGTGAATTTGACTTAATATGTGATTTCTTAACTTAAATGTTAAATGCCAAACCAAGATCCGATGACAAATGTGAATGAGACTGTGAACGTGATTGATTTAACAAAATGATTGATTGAATATGTGTGGTGCATTGCATTACATGAATGCATGAAAGATAAAGACAGTTGTGACCGGAGTCACCAGTAAAAAGAGCTTAAAGCTCAAAACGTAGTAAGAGCCTTTGGCTCACTGTGTAAAATGAGTCATGCATCCCCAATGGATAAGGGATAGTATTAATGAGCCTAGTATCCACAACAGATACGGGACAGTGAAAAAGGCAATCGATCACAACTAAGTAATAAACTAATGTGAGTCTCATGAACATTGTATATATATATATATAATTTTAATGTATTATTAAATTATGTTGAATGAGAAATGTGAGAATTATGTACAAGGTGTTTTGTGATGTTATATGATGATAAATGAAATGATGTGAATTATGTAATTGTATGAATTTTTGTGTTATGTGATATAAGTGAACCATCAAGAATGGTTAACTCACGGAGTTTACAAAACTCACCAAAATTGCACGTTAACTTTTCAGGTTATAGAGAGACGATATAGCTTCTAAGTTAATTTAGAAGAGAACTAGTACTGCTTTTGGATAGAAGACATGGCTCAAAGGTCGGTTAGCTGGGACTGAGGGATTTATATAAATTTTTGTATAACTCCTCATTTATGTAGCATGTTTTGTATACAGAGATGTGAACTCTGATTAGTTTTTGATAATGAAAATATATGGATGTTGTTGTAAAGCTACAATGTACATATTGTTTATGAAATGAAATGAGGAATTTGGGTTTTAGCCATTGTGATTCTTATGTTTTAATTTTATGATGCCATGTGAAAGTGATATAGTTGGTGCACCGCTTTCGTCAGGCATGTTCTCAAATGTCAGAAGGACGTATGGGCACAAATGTCTGATTGGAGTGGGGTGCCATAGTGCATCAACCTGTACATCTCCTAAAACCCTAAATTTTGCTATAAAAAGATATTTTTAGGGGCAGACGGAAAGGAATAAGCATTGGGAGGCGATTTTAGACATGATCATCCTTAAAGGGCAATTTTGATCCAGAGAAGCAGAAAACATGAAGAAATCTTTGAAAGATCCATTGAAATACAAGATCAAACCTCTACATTGTAAGAATATTCAATATAAGACAATCAAGAATAATTAGAATTATGAACTCATTGTTTTCAATTTATTTTCCTTTTTGTATGTGTTTGATTTTGTGTTCAATAATGTATAACTAACCGTCTTCTTAGTATTTAGGTTAGATGAATCCTATGTTTATACTTTAATATGTTTTGACTCTTTTATTAATGCAATTAGTTTGATTGTTATATTATGATCCGATTACATGTTTATATATATATGTCCTAATAGACCCAATAATTTATATTATAATTTGATTTCATACGTAGAGATTAAGAAATCCTAGGTTTGAATAGATTTATCATAATTGGAAGGAGTTGATTGCAACCCTAGAGATAAGATGACATAAATCTTTCAAATTATGGTCAAACCTAATAGAGGGATTTACAAATCGGTAAAGCAATCTTATAAACTTTAACCTGAGTAATTCAATTAAAAACCTTAGCATTAGTTATTAATAGACTCAAAATCAGGTATTAGTATACCATAGGAGTCTTCACAGTCCAATAAATCAACAAAACAATTGTATGATAAAAGATCAATTTGTTAAAGGTTTTAGGGAGATTCAAAACTTAGAAACTAATTTCTAATATCAATAGTTTTCTTAGTAATTTCCATTGTCTCTGTGTTCATTATTGTTCCCTATTCTATTTTAATTATTTAATTATTATTTTTTATTAAAATATAAAATTAGTTCTTAGGCTAGATAATAAAGGAAGGGTAATTACTAGTATTCATCTACGTCATGATCTATCCATACTTGTCGGTATTAGCTACATCTACGTCATGCACTTGCGATTATTACAATATTGACTAACTCACAAAAAGTTAATCAAGTTTTTGGCGTCGTTGTTGCGGACTTTGATATTAGGAATCAAGTTTTTGGCATTGTTGTCGAGGACTTTGATATTAGGAACACCTGAATGTTATTAATCTAGTCGTTTTCTTATATTTTATTTTATTTTACTTGATTTTATTTTATTTTATTTTTGACTTATTAATTTAATTATCTTTAGAATTTCTCTAACTGATCTTAAGTTTGTGATTTATTAGAGGATTCACAATTCATTATTATAGCCATAACTCATAATGGAATGATGGGACAAACAAATCTTTTATGAGAGCCAAAATATGTCTTTACAATCTCTAATATCAGCATATGGGAGAGAGAGGTGTTCTTACATGTTTTCGAGAGCTCAACTGATAACTAAGCCATGTTGCGACATTGGTGTGAGTTATCACTACAATCATGAATATCGAGCACCAACTTATATATATGAGCGACCTAAACTGTATAATAAACCTCATGGTACAGTATACGAGAATAATTACAATTCATAGTGGAACAACTCTTACGCCTATGGATGGAACGATGATAGAATAGCTGAATATTTACAACACCAAGCACTTCCAGTTAACGAGCCAACTCTGTAAGATATAATGATCAATTTAATTTAGGAATTAATCATGAGGCATCAAGAAACAGAGACTCATATACAAAATTTGGTGACATGGATGGACCAACTGGCGGACATATTATCTAATGAGATCTAAGGGAGTGTGCCTAGTTTTACTAAAACATATGCTAAAGAACATAGAGTGGCAATCACTCTCAATAGTGGAGACGAGCTTCTAGAAAAAGAGCTTCCAGAAGAAAAAGAAAGTATTACTGATCAATTAATGGAATTGGTTACCAAATTGAAAGTTGACCAATTGGAATTCAAGAGTGAAGGAAAGATAAGGTTTGGCTTCATGAATAGAGGGATATTCCTAGAAGAACTTCCTAAAAAAGAAAACAAAGAATTCTCCATCTAAGAAGAGGAAGTAGAGAGGTGGCAGAAGGTAATCGAAGAAGATGAGTCAAAAACCTTTGTCCAAGAGGAAGAAGAAAAGTGGACAGAGATACTTGAGGAAGAAATGGCGGAGGAACCAAGTAAGGAAACTATTGATGAGGTATTGTCAGTGATCTTAAGTACGAAGGGTTCTCACTTTTTCAAAGACAAACTGTTCAAGTTAGCCGATGATTCAGTGAGTTTTGTTTTTCCTACGTTTTTAATAGTTTGTCATTAAAAAGGGAATTAATGGAGTATATTGGTTTTATTAATCTAATCAATTATGTCCTTATGATTATCTTACAACAGGTTTCTTACTTACAGGCTACAAAAACCCTATGTGGAGAAAGGGGTAGAAGCAAACCACTCATTATTGATCCAGGATGAAGTTGAGCATAAAGGGTACATCGAGCTAACGACATTAAATAACCGCTACATAAGAGGCAACCTATAAATTAGGATAGGTTTCATTTTCATTTTGTTTGATTTTGTTTTGTGTGTTAGTATAGGAATTTATTTTATGTTATACTATTCTTTTGTTTCTTTATCCTTTTCTTTTATATTTTGCAGGGATGTTAGTCTCATATTTGATGGATCTAAATCAGAAATCATCATATTCAGGAAAGTACCAACTCAACCCTCTCACTCATTATACATGTTTATATTGTGTATATTGAGGATAATGTACGACTTCAAATGTAGGAAAGGGGTTAATGATTTTAATGATTTCTTTAAGCTTATTATAATCTTGATTATAATATTTTATGAACTGATATTCTTAATTGGTTGAAATCTGTCCACGAATACTGTGTTTCATTATTGAAAATTGATTAAATTGGTATGCAAAAGGATGAGAATTAGAATAAAATTTCTTTTATAGGTTATATTTTTAGTATTCATTGAAATAATCAAGTTGAATGATATTGCATATTATTACACACATATATACCTATCTTTTTCATGAGATTTTGAACCTAAAGAGCAAATTTTAAAATTTTTAAAGCTCCTGTTATTCTTTTATATGTGATATCATGTATAGTAGGACAATTCTAGAACTAACTTTTATTACCCATGTTAAGACCATATTTGCTAAATTAGAAGAATTGACATAATAAAGACACTTAGATTAAGCAATTGCTTTAGCATATTTCTTTGATAATTACCATACCCATAATTTTTCTCTTTAGGAATAACCAAATTGAGCCTTAGCCTTTTTCATTGATGAAACCCACATATTAATCTTTATCCTATTTTTTTGAAGACTTTTTTATTGTTTTGAACCTTGAAGGTTATTTACATTATTTACTTGTTTAAGATTTGAAATTCTTAAAAGGTCTGTTGTTTCTTTATTGTGGTACTAAATGCTCGAATTATTATGTTAATCAAAAAGGGAGAAAAAACTGGAGAAAAAAATATAATACCAATGGATTTATAATGAAAGGACCTATATATATTTGTAAACAATTTTTGAAATATATTGTGTGGTAAATTTCCTTCAATTTAACCCTTTTTATTAACCCAATCATACCTTACCTAAGCCTCGTTACAACCTTTATAAAAGCCTTTAGATTTTGTTTCTAATTTATACATAAGTGGTGGAGATGTGATTTTATTGCAAGCCTATGATAAGAGCTCGATTATACATTATTGAGAGTCTTAATATGTTTCACCCTAAACACTTAAGTGTAATGAGTTGCATCTTATTCAGGATGTAAAGATTAATGCTTTTGACTTCAATGTAATTATGATTTGATTACTATTATTAATATTGCTTAGAAAAGTTAATTTAGGATAATCTGATTCTACTTGTATGTTAATATGATTTAATATGATATAATGATGTATAGTATGAACGGACAGATTGAAATTGATGATGAATTGTTGTTGTAAAATTTATAATTTTGATTATAGTTTGCTTGAGGACAAGCAAAAGCTTAAGTGTGGGGATATTTGATAGATGAATATTTGACTATATTTTTACATCCATATTTAATGTAGTTTGCTTGATATTTATACTTTTATCATATATTTGGCATTTAATTTGCTCCAAGTGCTTTTATAGGTGATAATTGCCTTCATAGATTTAAAGAATAAGACTTCGGAAGAAAAATGGCATAAAACAAAGATTTGATGCATAGAAGGCATACACAGTCACGCAACAGGCCGTGCACTTCTCTTCTTCGTGCAATTTCATAATTTTTGGGCATTTTGTTTATGCACGGCTATGAAACAGGTAGTGCACTTCTCTCCATCATGCAATTTCATGATTTTTGGGCATTTTGATTATGCACGGTCTGATGCACCACCGTGCATCAACTCATGCATCTCCGAGAACCTAAAATTCACCATAAAAAGATGTTTTCAGGGTAGACAAAGAGGAATAGGTATTCAAAGGCGATTCCAGACATGAAGATCATTTTCAAGGGACGATTTTGATCCAGAGAAGTAGAAAACATGAAAAAATCATTGAAAAATCCATCGAAATACAAGATCAAACCTCGACATTGCAAGAAAATTCAATAGAAGATAATCAGAGAGATTTAGAATTATGAACCCATTATTTTCAATTAATTTTCCTTTTTGTGTATGTTTGATTTCATGTTTGATAATGTGTAACTAAACTTCTTGTTAATATTTATGTTAGATGAACCCTGTGTTGATACTTTAACATGTTTTGATTCTTTTATTAATACAATCAGTTTGATTGTTATATTATGATCCGATTATGTGTTTATATATGTTTTAATAGACCCAAGAATATTAGTTTATAATTTGATTTCATACATAGAGATTAAGAAATCCTAAGTTTGAATAGATATATCTTAATTGGAAGGAGTTAATTGCAACCTTAGAGATAGGTTGATATAAATCTTTCGGATTAGGTTCAAACCTAATAGAGGGATTTACAAATTAGTAAAGCAATCCTATAAACTTTAACCTAAGTAATTTAGTTAAAAACCTTAGCATTAGTTGTTAATAGACTCAAGGTTAGTTATTAGCATATCATAAGAGTCTCCATAGTCCAATAAATCAACAAAACAATTGCATGATAAAAGATCAATTTGTGAAAGGTTTTAGGAGATTCGAAACGTAGATACTAATTTCTAATATCGATATTTTTTGAGTGATTTCCATTGTCTCTATGTTCATTATTGTTCCTTATTTTTATTTTAATTGTTTAAGTTTTATTTTATTTTAATTAAAAAACTAAAATCAGTTTTTAGGCTAGATAATAAGGGAAGGGTAATTACTAGTATTCTTCGTCTTCGTAGGATCGACCCGTACTTGCCGATACTAGGTATAGTTACGTCGTGAACTTGCGTTTATTATAGTATTGACTAAATCACAAAAAATCAATCAATAGTGAATTGTTAATTGGAGCTCAGGGAGTGGACATAACTAAGGGTTATTTGACCAAACTATTGTAAATTGGTTTTGTCTCTCGTTTCCTTTTCTTTTTAACTATTATTATGAATGCTTTATGATTGTTATATATGAAGTTTTCATAACCATTTATCAAAGTAGGTAATTCATTCATCATTTTCAAAATAAAGCAAGAAGTAAACACATATAGTTTACCCCCTCTCATATGCCATCTAAAGACTAATGATTTTATCTCTTTTTTCATCAAATTGATTTTGATTATTCAAAGTTTGTCATGACTATACATAACTAGAAGTGTATTTCCATATTTGATCCAAATCATATTACTTGAATGGATTTACAAAATTTAAAACTTCTTTATCTGAACAAGACCTACAACAAAGAACTTTATAGAATTTCTTTTATAATACTTGTTAATAAAATGATCAGTTACCATATAATATATTTCATATATGAGCTTGTATGTTATATTTTTTATTATATTAATTTTTAGTAAATTTTAGTATATTACAATTTACAACATATTAATTGTCTCTTTAAACTTATAATATAACTTAAAGTTTACCCAACTTTATCATTAAAATTTATAATAAAAGGTTAGTCTCAAAATAGAATGACTAGAATATATAAACACAAAAAGGGTTGTAATGATAATAACTATTTTAGTTGAAACAAATAACCCTTTTAATGTCCAAATTTCAACCCAAGAGAATTTCCAATCTACAAAAAGGAACAACATGAGAGGAAGTATATATGACTTAGCCGAAAGAGTTTGTTTTAATAAAGAAAATCATTTTAAAAAGTTTATATATGAACTAAAACAAGCATAAAATTTTACAATTTTATAAACACTTGTGGTTTTAAGAAAAATATTATTGGTCATTGTACATACCTTAACATTAGTAGGAACAAATGTTTATTTTCAGTCCTATATGTAAATTATATACTATTTGCAAACTAGAATTTGAGTTTGTTATATAGGATTAAGGATCTTCTCTCTCAAAACTTTGAAATGAAAGCTATGAATGAAGTCTCTTATGTCATTGGCAAATAAATTCGTAAAGGCAAATTTAACAGAACATTAGGATTATCTTAGAAAACTTACACTAAAAAAGTTTTGAAGAAGTTTAAGGTGAGCACATGTTCATTATTAATATCACCCATTGTCAAAGGAAAAAATTTAGCCTGGGTTAGTATCCAAAGAGTATATTAGAAAAACAAGAAATGAAGGATATACCATATGCATCTGCAATTGATAAATTAATGTATGCACATATTTCCAGATGTGTTCCCAGAGGAATTACCTGGGTTGCCACCAGTGAGGGAGATAGAATTTGCTATAGATTTGACTCCAGGAACTGCACCCATCTCTATACCACC
>JAOQMS010000178.1:26980556-27013759 GCA_027563885.1 Erythroxylum longipes | reverse complement strand
GAGTTTTGAGAAGAAAATCCGAAAGTGATCAAGGTGTTATCGTTGGGTGATAACTTACGTACTACGATAGTCTGCATGCATGATTGTATCAGAGAATGCATAAAGAGCAAGAGTCGGACTCCGATAACGGGCTCCGACAGTTATGGTATCAGAGAAAGCAAGCAAGTAAGAGTCAGACTCCAGAAACGGGGTCTGACAGATTATGGTATCAGAGTAAGAGTCAGACTCCGGAAACAGGGTCTGACAGAATATGGTATCAGAGTAAGGAGTTAGACTCTGGAAACGGGGTCAGACAATACCCTTATTGGTTGTCTTCGATTATGTCATAAATGATTCATGGAGAATGTTGAATGAAAATTTACCCCCTTAAATGTGACCTATAAAGTGTACAATTAAAACTTAAAATGGTTAAGGAATTATTGTTTTGATAATAACTAAGTCATTGATTTAACTTAAATTAAATTAAGTTATATCTTTAATAATAGAATATACAACAATAACAACAATAACACCCAGTGAGAGCCCCGTTGAATTACGGGGTTTGAAAAAATCTAATAGTATGCACCCTTACTCGTACATGGTAAAGATTAACAAAATAAGATAAAAATAATGAACAATCCAATAGATCCATATGTAGTACAAATTAATAATAATAAAAATATAAATAAATACGTTTAACTAAACATATAAAAATATGTAAAGCAATACATATAGAACATGGTAAAGATTAACAATATAAAATAAAATAAGTAAATAAATACACAAACTAAGAAAAAAAAGAGACAAGTACAAGAATAAATCATACTAGCCATTACTATAAAGTAAATAGACTAAGAAACTACTTAAACTAAATAGCTATGAGAGAAGTATGACTTAATCAAAATATTAAGGCTATGTATAAAATGAATGACTTGAAAAAAAAAGTTTAAAGGACTTAAAAGAACAATAAAGATCTCTCTATATGAGATCCTTTATCCGTATCCTAGTACTAAAGTCTTTTATTGCAAGTCATGCGCTCAGTAACTTCCAACAAAGTTATATCATTATTAATCACTTTGTCCTAGTTCTTTTTAGGCCTCCATTTTTTCCTATAGGTACTATTTTCTCGCATTTTCTCATTGGAGCATCAGTGTGTCTCTTTTTAACATGCTTAAATCATCCGAGTCTCGTCTCTCTTAATTTATTATTAAGAATAGTCACTTTGAATTTGTCTCTTACCAATATATTCTTAACCTTATCTTTAATAGTAAAGATAATATACTTATCCTTTAAATTCCTTGATAAGATAAAACAACATTAGATATGAATATTATTTTTTATTAACTTTTGGTTCTTATTATATGAAAAACCAACATGAAAGTAATTCCCATTCTTGTTTCCATCTTTCTCGTTTTCTCTTTCATTCTTTAAATTCCCGTAAAGGAATCAAAATCATAATGCAAACTAACTTATTATACAATTAGCTGAATCTGGTTAATGGAATTATATCAAACTTTTAACAAGCTGTTTGCATGATTTCAAATCTTTTTCCAAAGTTGGAGAACTTATGATGAAAGTTTTACAAAGCAAAAGAAAAAAAGTGGTCGGAAATGGAATCACCAGAAAAATAGAGGTTCCCAGACAAGGAATAGAATACCGAGCTTATTTGACATATCACCATTATATATATGTTGAATGTACATAAAAGAATAAATGATGCGCATTCAGATGCTTATTGGTAGAAGGTCATAAACTATTTATAAAGCTAAACTGTGAACATAAGGAATTGTTCTTCAAAAGTGATAATATCAGGTGAAACACCAGGACCCAAGATTATTACACATCCAATGAAACGAGTACAAAAAGAGTCAGCAACACCGTCAATTTTTGTCAATATCAGATATTGTAGAACCCTATCTTAAAATTAACTCACTAGTTATACATAATTATCTGCCCTTTAAGAGTTTAAATTATGATTTATATAATCTATAAAAATTTATTCAAAGGGTTGCTTTAAACAGTAATAAACTCATTTAACTGAAACTGTCATAAATCAATTTTTGTATTTAAACTGTTATTTATAAACGCATATGATTTTACTTTAATTGTTATGGACTAATATTAAGATAATCACTTATCATTTGTTGATGTTATAGAAATAGTTAAAATTCATTACCACTTAATCAATCTTTAAATGTTAAAAGTAGATTCTGAAGTGATTTCGATGCGATAGAAAAATTAGTAGAATTGGAAAGAAGAACAGCTCCCTAGTTCCACACAAAAAGGAGCTTTGATAAATTTTATTAGAGTTGATTAGTTCGATATAATAATAATAATAACACGTTTAGGTAAATTTTAAGAAAAAGCTAAATTTGCCTCTCTTTATGTCCATATGAAATTCTCTCTTTTCTATTTTTTCAAAATATCTTTTGATTATATTTTAATGCTTCAAATCAGAATCTCTTAACTATTGAGAAGGTTACACAAAAACATGTTCATCATAAAAATGATTCTCTTTAATAAAATTTTCTTTAATGGTTTTATCATAAATATATTTCTTTTCCATATGTAAAAATCATTGTACACAGTATATGATATCCAACAAAGAGAGAAATGTAGTCATTCTTTTCAGAATACCCTTAACCATAACAACGAAAAGGAGGAGCTTATCAAACAAGAAAAAGAATTTAATGACTTTGAAAGAATTGAATTGACTTAAACTTGAGTTAAAGTGTGGATTAACCAGGATTGAATAACCCAAAATTCAATACGGTTGGAATTAAAACAACTATAAGCCTCAAATTTTTATTTTTCAATTCAAGCATACTCAAACATTGATCAAATTAAAAGTAACGTTGTATAGTTTTGGTTGTTCAATTAAAAAAATTTATTCTATTTAAAACGGCTTTTATCATTCGGGTTGGACTATTTCAAGTAGACTCTCCCAAATTTGTACCAAAATCAAATTTTGATTAATTTGGATTAGACCAAAATTATTATCTTTAGACACATAAGATATCAAAAAATATATACACATAACATATCAAAAATGTACTCTTATCATTGATTTTTATTAATGAAAACGTTAAGCTTTCTAGACTCGTAGGCTATGGAAGAGCCCTTTGTAACATTTCCAAACCTTCTATGTGATACAGGCCTCATGTGGACTTTGCAGGAAAATTCAGATGTTGGTTTCAACTGTTAACTTCGACCCAAAACTTCAGGACAGTATAGAATTGGGCCCAAAAAACCAATGATCAAAACCTGCATTTGTAGGGTTAGGCATGGTATCTGCTTTTCTAATTTTTATTGGGTTGTCTAGAGGGCAAAAGTAAACTTTTGAAAAAAAAGCTCTTTGTGCCTGCTTTCCCAAATTTTCTATTTTTGACTATATAAACTGCAAAGGTCACCTTAAATATAAGTACATTATTAGTCCTTATATCATTAGCGCTCAAGAATAAAGAGATTATAACTGTAAATAATTTGATTAACTTTTAATTACTGTTCAATATTATTAATAATATTATGGATTATAATTGAACTCAAATTTAGATATTTTCAATTAGGTCTTAAGCATGGCTCAACTTTTCTAAATAAAACAGTAGAAGAGTTGCAGCTTGAGCCTGTCTGCTCAATTAGAAAATTAAAATAAATTTACACTTTTTATTTTAAAAAAATTGACAGGCCAACTTATTGTATATACGGTAGTATGATAAATAATAAAATAATATAATTAATTTTTTAAATTAATTAAGAACATTAAATAATTGAATTTAGATCAAAGGGGCTTAAAATGATAATCGTAATCAAGTATAAGGACTGAAAATATGCCCTCCCCTCTCTATGTATAGTATGTCCTTTCTTATTTTTCTATTTTTGACTATATAAATTGGAAATCACATTAGATATAAGTGCATATAATCATGACAGGAAAGACGAAAAGACCGAATGTCACTTAGCCGTTGAATGCTTGAATTAGGAAAATGCAATATCTTGATAAGTGTGAGACAGGGGAATGAGTGTGTGTGCAATTTTGGGTGCATTATGTAATTAATTTGGAAATCATATATGATCTGAGACAAAAAAATCCTTAATAATAAGGTTAAAAAATGTGTTGTCTAATTGGTTCAATTATAATCAGATTGGTAGATTTGATTTATCTTTTATTATTTCTAAGACAATTGATTGAGTACAACATGAGTATGTACTACACATTAATATTAAGTTGTTCAATTCCCAAAAAAAAAAAAATTGATGGTTCAAGAGATTCCCTTTTAATTTAGTTAAACAGTGAGTGACGTGTAATCCTCCTTTAATTCCCAGGTGCTGGCCATGGATCCCCATTGCCTCATAATTTCCAACCGAAGCCCTCCCATTCCTTGCGTAGGGAAACAACATAATTATATGTATTAGCTCAGAAAGAGTCACTTAATGATTGTGGTTCTTCTTTGTTGTCTTCCAAAGTTCCTGTACGGATTTTAATTAATAACACCTGATGACACTAAAGGGAACAACAGGCTGGAAACATTATGGTTTCCTAGTTCTTTACAGAGTTTTCAGTACCACTTTGGACTAATGGTCACTGGAACCATGATTGAATTTAAAGTAAAATTAGGAAACGTTTAGAGTTCAAAGAATATGTAAATAATTTAATATTGAATAAAATGTAAAAAAATAGAGAAATTTTATTTTTTATGAAAAAATTCATTAGTTATTTATATTATATTACGTTGAAATGTAAGAAAATAATTATAATTTGATATTAGTATTGATCTTGCATTTGATTTATAACCTTACAAATAAAAAAGTTACTTAATTCTGGTTATTTTTCTTCTTCTTATCGAAATAACTGAGTATAAGTTATTTTCTTTTATTCAAGTTTCTTTTCTTACATTCTGTTCATTTTATCTCCCAACTAATTCCTAAACTACATGTAATAAAATTACAGATTTCTTGATTTTTGAAGCTTAGAATAGAGTAAGATATTAGTTCATGACTGATAATTGCTACTTGACAATGATTAATAGATAGCTGCTTAAGTAAATCAAAATCACTTTGCCTTTATGATTCGTCCATGGTACAAAAAGTTGCCAACTTCTCCTGAGGTAGGGCCAGCCATCGATCTATTCACTTAAGTATCGATGGTGACAATAGATAATTGCTCAAGTTAAAAAAAATCACTTTGCCTTTATGATTCGTCCATGATATAAAAAGTTGCCAACTTTCTCCTGAGGTAGGGTCAGCCATTGATTCAATTCACTTATATATCGATGGTGACAAGTTCATTTCAGTACTTCAGCCTAACCTTACTCTATGCAAATGCCCATAAATTCCCACGCCATGGACCACCACTAGAGAGAAAACTCCAAAACTTGGCCATAACACCACCATTCCCACACACCTGAAGGATCACTCTGCGACTCACTATATCCTCCCTTTAGTGCCTGAAACAATCCGTACCTACATCAATCGTGTTCTTCGAAAATAAATTCTTGCGTACTAATCAAAGTTTATAGTATTATTATTATTATACTATCATTATTCAAAATTTAGCTTTGGTTAGTGGTTTACCATGTGCTAAAGCTAAGGGAAGAAAAACTTAGAAAAGCGTAAAAGACAGTACGGGGATCAATACAAAATGGAACCAAGGGTCTGTGGAAGGAGGACACATATCCCACTTGTTCACACTCAAACCCAATAGCGAAGTTTCGTAAATTCTGTACATGGTTAATCATTAACTAGAAGAATAGATCAAGGGTGTTGGTGAAAGCTTAGAATCTTTCGCCATTATCATTTAAGGTCGCTTAAAGTCAAACATAGCCGTTGGTCAAAAATCTTACTTTTCAACTACGGGGGAGTATGTGTAGTGATATTAACTTCAGATTTATGTATAGAAATTTCTACTTCGGTAGGGTCGTGATAAGAGAGAGGCATGCCTTCAAAACTATAAATTCTCTCGTTACTTCAGAATTTCGTTTTGTTTAAGTGGTTGGCTCTCAGTTTTATCTCTTATATATGACTAAGATTTGAGTGAGATTGTTTTAAATATTGCACTTACTTAAATACTTAATTTGAGGCGGAATTAAGGAGTAGTTGAAATCTAAGTTATTAAAATCTACAGAGAACTTTTATTTCTTTGTTTATATTAACTTAAATTTATGTAACAAAACTTCGCACAAATTTAAAGGAGAAAGGTGAAAGAGTTTGGTGTGCAAGGAGGGAAACATGGAAGGAGCTTGTGTGGCATGTACAACACAATCATGTTTAAGTCGAAGAGGAAATATCAGATTTTTCATCTAGCCTGCAGGTGATATTGATCGGTAGATACAATCTAGGGGCACATGCAGACATGCACATAGCTATTTTACAATTAGACTATGCTTGGTGGAAAGTTTATTAATGGAATATAATAAAATATAATATTATTCTATCGTTTAAGAGGAGTGTTTATAGTAGAATGAGATGGAAGAGGAAGATTTCATATTATATCTCATTTCATTATAAACAGTAAAAATGATAAACCCTCCAACTTAGGGAGTTTAAGATAGAATATAAAATAATAAATAATTTTTCACTATATTACATTGTAAACCTTTCTTTTAAATAATATTTCACTATATTATATCATGAACTCTTTCATCTCTCTCAAACAACAATTTTATAAGATTACATCAATTTACATTCTATTTCGTTATAAATCATTCATTTCATTTCATTTTATTAAAAATCTTATGTCAAATTAAACATAGTCTTAATGTTAACATAACCATTGTTATTAGGAGATTACTCTTATATCTTCTTCCCGAACGAGATGACGGTATACTAAGAAAATCTAGTCCTTGATACGCATAGTAAAGTTAATTTGATTGTTAGGCACAGTTTCAAGAATAAAGAACAATTTGTAGATATCTAATCATGCACAAGATAAGAAATATAAATGCTCGTCATAGCTTATAAAAGTTGGTATTTTTTCCGATCATTATTTATCCTCATGTAGATTCAGGATAAACCATAAGCATATATCAATTTTTTTTCCAGAGAAATGTTCGATAAAATGGTTGCAAATTGGATTGGTGCTTTATAGGTTTCGGGACCGGGGAAATTGTTATAATCAAGGGGAAGACTAAGATAGGTGAAATCAAAAGGCAAAAGGAAATCTTGCCACCCAACAGCCTGTCAGCATGTAAGTGTGGGGAAGATGGGAAACAAGAGTTGCCAGTGTCGGGATAAACATGACATCCACTAGTTGAAAGCCCCATCTAATTTTGATTTATTTAGTCAAAACAAAAGCTTATTGAAATCCATAAACAAGTCAAATAAAAGTACACCAAAAGGAATCTCTAGCTACCACACCATGCGCATATCAAAAGAGTAGGATACACTTTACTTGAGTTGCCAGCTTATTAAAGAATATATCCATCTTTTAAAAGGCTCTTTCAAGCTCCCCAAGTAACCAAGTTTCATCCTTATCCTTTCTTACCATTCACAATCTTAGTTTATTCCAAGTAAAACCCTAGTGAACTATGGATACGTAGAACAAGGATTAATACGAACAATTTTATGGTCCCTTTGTTTTATTGTTGTCTTTAGTTTTTTTGTTTCCATTTTTAAATTTAGTAAAAGAGCATGATTGATTGAGGTTTTTTATATTTTTATTTCTGAATTATTCTAATGTTTGTAACTTAAGAAAATCATTAATTTATTTTTATTTTCCTTTTCCTTTTCTTTTCACAACGTAATTTATCATTAATTAAATATATAATATATAATATTATTTAATATATAGTAATTATGAATAATTTATTTAATTTTTATGATTAAGCTGAAATTTAAAACATTGTTTTAAAAGATAAAAGTACCTTAAAAATACAATTAATATATTCTAAATTTAAAATATCTTATAATACATAAATTTTAAATATATATTTATGAAATTATTTTTAAATATAAAATATTTATTTATAAATAAGAACACTGACTTTAATGATTAAACTATCCATTAATAAATAAATAAGTATTAGTATATAAATATAATTTTACAAATATCTTACTTAATTCATTATTTAATAAAATATAATTAATATGAATTAATATTTATGAATAAATATTGTATAAGAGATTAAAATATAATATAATATATTTATTTACAAAATTTAGTTAATATTTAATTATTGTTAGTAATAGAAGTGTAACTATATTAAAATTAATAGTCAAATATATTTTGTTTTATTGTTGTCTTTAGTTTTTTCGTTTCCATTTTTAAATTTAGTAAAAGAGCATGATTGATTGAGGTTTTTTATATTTTTATTTCTGAATTATTCTAATGTTTGTAACTTAAGAAAATCATTAATTTATTTTTATTTTCCTTTTCCTTTTCTTTTCACAACGTAATTTATCATTAATTAAATATATAATATATAATATTATTTAATATATAGTAATTATGAATAATTTATTTAATTTTTATGATTAAGCTGAAATTTAAAACATTGTTTTAAAAGATAAAAGTACCTTAAAAATACAATTAATATATTCTAAATTTAAAATATCTTATAATACATAAATTTTAAATATATATTTATGAAATTATTTTTAAATATAAAATATTTATTTATAAATAAGAACACTGACTTTAATGATTAAACTATCCATTAATAAATAAATAAGTATTAGTATATAAATATAATTTTACAAATATCTTACTTAATTCATTATTTAATAAAATATAATTAATATGAATTAATATTTATGAATAAATATTGTATAAGAGATTAAAATATAATATAATATATTTATTTACAAAATTTAGTTAACATTTAATTATTGTTAGTAATAGAAGTGTAACTATATTAAAATTAATAGTCCAATATATTTTATATTTATTTGAAAAATCAAAATCAAAATTAAGAAACAAAAATTAGAAATTGCAAAAAAGAAAATAGAAGTCAAACAAAAATCTTCTTGCGTTAGTAAATCGAAGAAATGAACTTTACAAATAGTTTATAAGTTTAGGGCCTTACGTGGAAAATCATTGCTTGACCTAATCTCAGCTCGCACAAGAATCAATATGTTCCACGAATGATCTTTAGGGTAGTTGAAGTAGTAGGAGACTCGTTATAAAATTTTTAATATTTGAAATTTTAGAACCGCATTCCTTATGCATTAAATTATGTTATTAAGTTAAACTTATCACTTAGTTTTGATTAGTTGACTGTCAGTTAACTTATTGAAATCAATATATTATTAAATGTATTTAAAAATTCTATTTAATAAATATTAAAAATAAGTTTTCGATTGTATAAAATTTAGATATATCCAGTAGTGACAAAACCGACCACTTACTGCTGACGAAATCTCTTCCTTTCCCCATCAATAAAACCACAACTTGGCTTGTCCCCTATTAGATGCCACTCTCGTATTGAACATTTAGGTTATCGTTGAGTGAATGCAGAGGGAGCTAAAACTTTATTACAACATTTTTCCAATAGAATGCATGCGTAATAACGAACAAGATCGTCATGGACCTGAAGTTTCACATTTCTCCTAACACTAGCATTTGTTAAATTTTAGCTGAAGAAAGTGACAAGCTTGATTAAGTACATAGAATTTGAAGGATGTATGGTTTCTTAGAGATAAGCATGCAAAACCAATAAAATGAGACGGACCTTGTCTCTATCTTCGCTCGTACATTTTCACGATAAGGTAACTATTACCTTATATCAACAAAGATATAAAGTCCATTAGTCCCCTCTAGTTCGAAGAGCTTGTTAATTAAAGATAAAAAGGGTACTAATATGTTGTCATGAAATGAATGCAACCATGTCCTGATGTAAAAGCTTTCCAAGTTTGATGTAGAGCAAGTGCCAAAAGCATTCACGCATGTACTTGGAGAGAAAAGTTTCATTGTGCATTGTATCAACGTCGTCTGATTAAGAACCATAAGAAACTATTACTTCTAACCCCATCCAACTTAGAATAATCTTCAAGATATATAAAAGGAACATGTTATGTTTTCCTCACCACTGGCTTGAATATTGGAGTACAAATTAACTTCTACTAAAACAAATCAGTACCTAACAAACTTAAAATATGTGGTCCCCGCTTCTGTTCTCTGCTTTTGGGAGAAGTGACACTTTGGTTTCGGCCCATGTGCACTTTTACTTGGCCAACTCGGAGTCTCTCCATCTCCATTGTTCGCTCTCTTTACATCCAGCTCCAGCCTGAGTCAGCCATGTAATTGTAGTATTGTGCGGGCATTCGTGTCCAATAGATTAAGCTTAAAAATATCTGTGGCTTCCGAATGGGTAAAATCGAAGGGCTCCCACTCGTCTCATAAACGCCTCGTGAAATTCTTGAATTTTTTAATTTAAATCCTTGAATGATCAAGATTCTCAATTGGTAAAATTATTGAATTCTTCGACTTTATGTCCTCAAATAATTATTTATATAAAATATATTAGTTGATTTTGAATCAATTTAACATATACCTAAAAGATAACAATTACGACTTATCCGAATAAATTTGTGCAAAATCAAACCACTTTTATAGTATACTCCTCTAAGATAATTGCTAATTTGTAGAGATTAAGCAAAGTTTTAATATAAAAGATTATTGTAGTTTTAATCATATCAGTACTATTTTATTTTAATATTCTGGGTTACAACTATAATGCTACTTTGCCACTAATTTCAGAACGAGTTGATATCCCACACGTAGCCTAATAGAGGACGAATAAGTGTCTCTCATATAGACATAGTACACGTGATTTCTCCTTAAAAATAAAACATATAAGTCTAGTTATGGTATTTTGTGCTTATGATGTCAGCATGATGGTGTTCCAATTGTAACCTAGTTTCAATTGGTCAAGAAATCATCTTTCCGGCCGTCAGTAAATGTCCGAAGTCATTTAATTGTGGGAAGCATTCCTGCAATTTTTATCGACAGTGATGATTACGTCGTCGCTATATGTGATTGGAGATTTTACGCGAAATTTATTCCCTCTAGTTTTACTAACGACAATTGTTTCCGTCTCTATATCTAAATTTTGACGACATATTTATCGACGTTCATATGTATTCCGTCGCTAAATAGTAACGGTTTTTATTCCATCGGTAAATTTTCAACGCTATTTCTTAATTTTTTTGTAGTGACCCAAATACGATCAATAAACTATAAAGAATGAACACAACGACAATAAAGGTTTAAATGACACTATAATATTTATAAAAATATTTATGATATTTTATTACATTTTAATAATTTTGATATTATTATTAACACTCTAAATTTTAAATATAATTAAAATTAGGTTAATTTTAGTATTCAATTTTAAATAGTTAACTTATTTGGATTTACCACATGATGAAATAACTTTTAAGATATCAATTAAAGATATAAATTTTACTTTAACAGTTGTTAAAAGTTTAAATAAACTTTTATGATTATTTTTATTACCATTTTTGTACTTTATTTAAAGTGTAATAAATATTATTTTAATGATATTAGGATTTAAAATAATAATAAAATTTTATTTAAATTGTTGAAAAATAAATAATACTTTGAATCACACAATAATCGTTAAAACTTAGAATAGTTTTCTATCTCTATCTTTCACAAAGATGTATTTGCACAGTCATTATTTTTACAAGTTAGTTAACATTAATAATAATAATAATAATAATAACTAAACTTTTTTCCCTTGTTCGTGGCTGATGATTGGAGCCTGAACTCAACGTAAGCTTCCTGGAAATCTATCCCATTTGTCCCTACCTTCAAGAAACCCAAACTACTGACCCTGACCTTAGGTTTCCAGGGCAGAAGGACAAAGAATTTGGAGTTATTTATCTGAACAGGACTCGTGTCAGGAATCTGGTTTGATCCTTTTTCTTCTTCACTTGATCTATCTTTTGAATGTTGATTGATTGGCTTATCCTGACGAAGGGAAACCCTTTTCTAGTGACAAAGTGATGATGCTGTCGTTGCCCACATTTGAATGATCCTGGAAAGCTAGATCAAGCAAATGCCACGTACTAGGAATACCATCCTGTCACTGTCTCCATGTTGCGTAGAAACAAGGGAGGTTGAAAAGTGACGTAAATGAATGAGAGATGGCTATCTGCTATGGACGGATATTATCCAAAGTTTCCTCTATTTTTCATTTGTTGTTTTAGAAATAAAAAGTAGATCAAAAGAAAAGAGTGGACACATAGACAAACAAGATTTAGGTTCTACTGAAATCTAGTGTTTAGGAAAGTACCAGAAAAACTTAGATACAATATCCCCAAATAAATATAAGAAGAAATAAATAAAAATATGCAACATATTTATGTCTAGATTTGTTAATAATTTAATGTTAATTACTTATCAAAAATAATACAAGTATTGTAATTACTAAACATAAACATGATAGAAGAATTAAGAGATACAAACAATACTATTGACATATATAAAAACATTTTCAAATATTTGAAAATAAAATTACTATGTAAAATGAGAAAATATAAAAGTGAATTTTAATATTAAAAGTGCAGAAATACAAAAGCTTTAAAGCTTCATACATAATAAAATAGGATAATAAAGAGAACTAGACAAATATTAAGAAATAACTTCAGTATGATATGCAACTTTGAATTGTCAACCACATACGTAGTTCATTCATTCATTCATTTTATTTTCGTGAGGAAATAATTTTGTATAGTCTCTATCAAAACTACACTATTGATAGTTGGATTAATATATATAAATCTCTTAGGTATGATAGCTGATTGGGTTTGGGATCACTTATATAACATTTCAACTACTTAAACATTTCACAATCTCATCCCTCAATATAAGACTTATCTCCATGTGATTAATGATGTTTTATGGAATTTCCCTCACACCTTAAGATACCTACACTCTACTTATCTACCCAACCCAACCTCTTTCGATACCTTTTATTGTCAAGACCAACCCGGTCATAAACTTACCAATAAAAGCACCAAAATCCTGCTAAAAAGAGGAAGCTCAAAGGTAATTTGGCATAAGATCATATGGAGCAAGACTTTAACTTCAAGAATATCCTTTATATATATTGTGATTAACAATAAAAAATAGCTCAATATTTCTAATAGAATGTCATATTTACAAGTGGATAAAACTTATCCAATATGTCTTAGTTCATATGAAAATAAGAGATCATCCTTTTTTTTTACAAGTCCTTTCAACAGCATCATATGGGATCATATCACAAGGAAGTGTCTATGGTTTGATTTAAGGAACTCCTTCGTTGAGATTACACAAAAATTGCTCAACCCTTTCAAGGAACTAGTATGCCTGCGACACAACTCATTGAACATCTAGCTCATTGATCTACTATAGCATGATTATCTTAATATAATCTTCTCTTTTGTTTAGTTCTTACCTGCTGTTATCTTGTTATTTTGCCATGTTAATTTGTGCTATCTTCTCACTTTTATTAATTTAAATTATTCTTTCTTTTCTCAAAAAATGTATAAGTTTCTTATCTTAGTCAATTTACACAAATGAATTAATGAAAATTTTTATAAATTGTTCCAAACGTCATTTTAATGCCAAATCATATGACCATGATCTGTAATATACGAGGTAAATACTTTCATGAAATACTCAATTCTTTAATGGGCGACTCTCCAATACTTTTATGCGACTTTATTTTCTTCTGGTACATAGTTTAATAATGTTTGAACTGAGATGAGAAATTCCCATTTAGACCTCCCGGCCTAGCGAAGAAACAAAAGGATAATTCCCATTTAAAGTTGAACCTCCCATTTAGACCTCCCGGCCTAGCGAAGAAACAAAAGGAACACATTGGCTGATATTCAATAAAATTTTTATGAATTAATGATATTACAATTATATAAAATTATTAATTGAAAGATATATTAATTTGATTTATTAGTTCAAATTAAGATCATAAATTATTGAATCATCATTTTATGGAATATTACTGTTATCTTTTTTGGAACATAAAAGATATACTTGACAGGATAACTCTTTTGGTCTTGTCCAATCAAAGCAGAGAGAGCGTCCAGTTCACTTTGGAAACACAAAGTACCTCGTAACCGGAGTATGTAACTGGTGGGGTATTCATTACTTGTGTACCACAACGAGTGCACTAAGGGATGGTCCACACGTCAACAGTGACGATATCTCTGCCATGGTGGTATCCATATTCCTGCATATCCTCTGTCGCTACTCTCCAACAAAACAGGTTAATAAAGTTGTGCCTAGTTGTTTCAGTCCTTACCGTATCAAAACCAAACCAAAGGTTCCAACTTCCAACCCTTCTCGAGCCACATGACTGGCTTGGCTAGGCAATTACTAATTACTTTGAATGTTTAACTTCAAGGTGGTCAGTAAGTTTGGGATCCCAAAACCTACGTGAAATTACAAGATTGTGTTTGTGCGTGTACCATTGGCCATTGGTGTTGACACGTAAAAGTGATTGATTAAGTGCTCGTTCTCCTTTATCTAATCCACTGAAGGAAAGCCTAGCCTCACCTACTAACCCAGCAATAAGGACTAGATGCACAGTGAAATTAATGATGCAAGTCTTGACAAATACGGTGAGAGCCAACACCCTAAAATCGATAGGCTCATTGGACTTTTACTAAATATTACCTATATTTAATTCAATACGCGATTAATTTAAGCCTAATTATCTACATTTTCAATCTTGCAATTTAACCAAGTAGCACAAGTTTACACGACATTCACTTTGAAGTTTGTCTCAAGTAAAATGTTTCAAAATATATCTTAATTTTGCTCTTGATTAGCTAAAAGTAAGTAGAATATGATCTGATGTAATAAATCGCTAAAAACTACTGACCAAGCTGAAAATTTTATTAAATTAAGAAAAAAAGTACTTCTTATTAATTGAAAAAATTCTTACAAATATGTGCATCCACTTGTTTTCTTTATTTGGCACATGGTCTTAACTTCTAGATGACATTTTTGAGATTCCCATGAATGCGAAATCCTGGCGTCAGTGTCATAGAAGTCCTAACTCAATGGCGCCATCAACTCTTACTCAACCCCTATATAAACGAACTCCTATCTTTTCTTATTGTACACTCCTTTCAACAAGCATATTACCTTACCCATCTTATTGTTAAACAAAGATAAAGGGGAGAGAGAAAAAATTGAGATGAGTGGAGGAGTTGACAATCATGTGCTACTCCTCTCACAATTGTACCCCGAAGTCTATTCAGAAATGCTTCCTCATTCACAAGGTCAGATAGCCAGAGATGGAAATTCACCACAGGCTTTTTCACGCACACCACTGAATTCATCACTCTTTGCATGTTCACTCATGTCCTCTTTGCTTAATTAATGTTACGTTTTCTGTGATGGTTAGGTGAGTTGAAGTCTCGACGACGGCGGAAGAAGAACAAAGCTGGTGATCCTGGTATTTCCGAGATCAAAAAGAGAAAGCTTACGGCAGAACAAGTGAAACTTCTTGAGATGAACTTCGGCAATGAACATAAGTTGGAGTCCCAGAGAAAAGATAAGTTAGCTTCTGAGTTGGGACTCGACCCTCGTCAGGTTGCAGTATGGTTTCAGAATCGAAGAGTTCGCTGGAAGAACAAGAAGTTAGAGGACGAGTACACCAAATTGAAGTCCTCCCACGATAGTATCGTTGTTGAAAAATGTCGTCTTGAATCTGAGGTTAGTATATGTCTCTGATTCACTATTTCTCTCTATGGGGTTCAAGCATATCAATTTCAACTTCAAGAGATATATGAATGACCATTTCCTGTAAAATTTAGTTTTCACAGGAATGGTGTAACATTTTCTTTTCCATTGTCTCTCCATCTAGCTTGTTTTCGGAAACTCTGTCCATCATCCTCTAAAATTCTGATTGGAGATACTGGACTCGACACAGGTTCTGAAGTTAAAGGAACAACTCTCGGAAGCAGAAAAGCAGATCCAACAGCTTTCAGAGCCAGGTTCAAGCAACAGCTCCACTTCGTCACTCTCAATGGAAGCGAGTGAGCCACCTTTGTTTGGAGAGTTCGGCATTGAAGATTATGGAGATGTCTTTTACATTCCTGGAAGCAGCTATGTTAATGGGCTAGAATGGGTTTATATGTATAACTAAAACTCGTATCGATGTATGTATATAGCCAATCTTGTGCAAATTTTCGGTATCTAATGTAATGGAGTGCGTTTGACTAGTTAGAAACTGATTGTGTTATTAACTTCGTTTGTTTCCGGGGAAGGTTTTTCTTTTTTTTTAAAGTCCACGCGATGTTTTAGGTGTTTGCACTGGATTAATTCGTAAGTGGTAAAGTATTTGTTAAATAGATTTTTTCATTTTCAAGAATTGAAATCGAAACTTCTAATTAAAGGATAAAAATGTTGAACCGCTCTTAACTTAAAAAGTTGGTTAGTAGACGGTGTTACGAAATTCTTTTCCATGTTACACAGTTAGGATAAGATTTGTGCCTTTGTTTCCTGACAAAACGTAGGCAATGAACAGAAGAAACATAAGACCAATGAAAGAAAAGAAAAAAAATGAACATGGATAAGTCATATTCACCAATTTTAAACATACTAGGAAAGATAGAAGCTTTCGATAACAGGGCCTGGAGTTGTGTTTCACGATCATCACAGCTAACATTTTAAAATAAGAGGATATTATCAAAAAGAGTTCAATAAAATTAATACGAAGTCGAGTGGTCCGTATTAAATTGAACTTGGATTAATTATTTTCAAAATTATTAGAAGTAGTCATTTCGTTAGTTGATCCTTACTATTTATAAGTTACTTAAAATAACAGTAATTGAACCGGGCTTTCGGGATTAAACATTTATATGGACAATAAAAAAATTAATAATTTAGATCAAACTTACTTTGATATTATATTAGAATTTTTCACATAGTTAGAGTGTAAAGTTTATTAATAAGAATTAGCTTTAGATCAAACATTGATAAAATAATTAGAACTGGTTCTTTAATTAGTTGGCCCTTATTACTTATAAATTCTTCAATATTTTTATGTTTAGTCAATATAGGTTACTTTAACATACATGAATTTAGTTATCATTAATGACATCTTTTCCGAATTTGATATTAAATTTACTAAATGATTTGTTAGAAGACATACATAATTTTACATAATATTATATGTTTATCTCCTATCATTTCCAGTGAATAAATTCACCTAACTGTTATTCGAACAATCATTCCATAAATACCCTTAAAAGTGCATTAGCATCCGCCACAAATACCCTTAAAACTCAGCTTCAGGTCTTCAGGTGCCAATGAGTACTAGAATTGGAAAGCTTTCTTGTCCGCTGTCCCTTTGAAATTAAGCTTAGTACCATTCCATTCGGCGAGAGAGTGAAATTATGGTTCTATAAACATTAAGAACTAGCTAGCATCCCAATAAGTTAAAGATTGGGCTTCCTTTATGATTATTGTTTGGTTTGAGGAAAAAAAGAGGACTAGCATAGAAAAAAAAAAAAAAAGAGGAAACGGAATGATAACCTGGACACACAAAATTTACTAACCTTTTTGGGTACATAAATTTGTTATAACTTAGTTAGCAAGCACAAGTCACTATCATTATGTTAGGAACCTGTCCAACAACTCTTAACTCAAAGCCAACCAAAATTCACAGAACCTGAAAGAGAAAATCTCGAATAAAAATCCAGAGACATTTTTTTTACATACCATGAAAACTTGGTAGAAAGATAAACTGGAATATTGCTAAATTTGGCAACATCAAGATTAAGAAAACAATTACAATGAAAAGTAGTACATGCATGCACTTGCCTCCATCCAAAAAATAATGAATGTCCAAATTTCTTTCTTGTTGAACGTGGCGTAACGAATATGGAAAGGAGGTTCCATACAGATTTTCTAACAATAGGCATATGTATAACATTTTTTTTATATTGATGCAAATCATAGTCGTTTTGCCCAAATTATGGCAACATCAAGATTGAAAGTGATGGTTTATATCCTACAACTAATCGATTGGTTATAGTTTAATGACAAAATAATTTAAAGACTTTTTTATCTTATATATATTTATATGTATATGATAAAGTCCATGTGATAATTATATACATTGCAACTAAAATTATAATGAGATTTATATTCAATTTATGTATTATCCTTAAATTGATCTTAGTTATTGTTATACTAAGATTGCATATTAATAAAAAATAAAAAGATTAGCACATGTTTTATTTTATTTTTTGTGAAGGAAGTAGTCATTCTCATAAACTAAAGTATGAAGATACTTAAATAACATGTGAGTGCTTGTTAGAGAATAAATTCACTGAACTGACCCCATATGAGAAATTCATTTGAAATATTACTTGTATGTCTATGGAAATTCTCATTGTGATGATTGTATAAGTAATTTTTTGACTTGAAATCTCCAAAGTTATCTTATATAAAGGACTGCTATGTTTTGATATTACTTATAACCTGTTCTAGTTAAAGATAGCTTAATCGATAATCATTGGATGAAGCACAAACTATATAGAGGTAGTTGAGTGATTAATATAGGATTCATCACCTTAAACTAATTAGGAAGAATTTTTCATTGTTCTTGATTAGTATTGATTTGAAAAATCCTTGGTCAAGGTGGAATGATACTTTCTAAAATAGTTTACAAATGTCATTAATTGAATTAATAGCTAATAGTAAAGAACTAATATGACTGGACTCAAAATAAAGTAGACATTAATTTCATGCCCTATATCTAATCGGAATATTGTATAATAAATTCAATACGGAAAAATTATACATGAAAAGGTTAGTCAAAACCATTTTGACAATTTTGTGGTCATGACGTGTTGCTAGAAGCTAATCTTGATATATAAATATAAATTGTTTAATTAGAGAATTAAAGATAAATTAAATAATTTTAATTTATCTAACCCTAAATCATATTTAGGGTTATAATTTATATTCATTGATAATATATTTGAGGACCTAATGGGTCACACACAAAGAACTGATTGTAGAAAGAAAAAATATTTTAATCAAGTTAGATTTGATTGTAAAGTTTGAGAAACTTTAACATAAAAATAAGATATTTGATAAATAAGAATCAATATAAGATATTGGATCTTATTTAGGCATACATGGTATTTAATAAGAATTATATGTAATTCTAATTAAAATTAGAATTTAATTACAATTAAATTACTAAAATGTTTAAAATTTATTAAAAATAGGCTTAGAGCTACCACTCCTTGCCTAACCTCTCTACACCAATTGTAAATTTCCTTTAACTTGTTTTATGGATACCATTAGAGGCTAGACATTTATGCGGTTACGGTGGTTGAGATGAACTGATATTATAAACAGTTTAAGGGATACAACAAGTAAATAATCAAACTTCAAAGTAAGGTATGAAGTAAAATTCACACTTTATTATGATTAAGTGTTAAATTTTATAGAACTCAAAGGGATATTATTTTTTTGGAAATCAAATGATAAAAAAGTTTTATAATTATTTTGCCACGTGTGGGATCAAATTCTGCCCCAATTTCCCAATAGTGGTCTCAGAGCCAACTTTAATTCTATGATTTGATTAAATTGTTTGATTGTTATTCATCTTATATTATGGAATTGAAATTATAAACTCTAAATTCTTAAATTTGAAAATTTTAGATTAGAAACCTAAAATAGTCATAATCTGAAAAACATGAATAACAATCATCAATGGAAGTAAAATAAGTGTATTATATTGCTTTTATGACTATTTTACAAACCTAAACTCTGAAAAATAATTTGTTCTAAAACCTTAAAGCACAAGAAATTCACGATTTCTTATTGTACATAATATGATTTTTGAAAATTCAATAAATAAAATAACACCTTTAAAACCCATAACTTGAATTAGTGTTAAAGAAAGATGGAAGTGTTTAGGTGGTCATTTTTGGTTGTTATGACTTAGGGGTGTGATTGGAGAAGATGCAACATTTTTATGACAATGTTGCAAAGAAAAAGCAACTCGGCATGGACACGGTGGTCAGGTGAGATGGTACTGTTGTCACCTACAACTAAATTAATATCAACTCTAGCAATAAAAATGTAGTTAGTGAAGAGTTGAGATCGTTCCCACGAGGAACTTTAACATAAAATGTTAAACGAGCTGAAACGAAATTGGGGGGGGGGAATTTTGGTTTAACGTAATTTAAAATAAATTAAGATGGTTGAAATTAAATTTAACATAATTTGAAAGAAATTAAATTGGCTCAAATTAAAAAATAACAAAAATATTCAAATCTGGAAATTCAGTGAACAAACCTTAATTTCGAGTCACCGACGTTATCGAACTGATATGGATCCTCGATATAAAACTTAATTCATTAACAAACAATCATTAGGGTTATTTTCTCTTAAGATTAAATGAGTAGAAACATGTATTCTAAACATTCTTATTAATCAATAACTTAGATACGATCTTAAGTTTAGTTGATTAATAACATTAAGAGCTAAGAAACTAAAGAACAAGACAACACATGTACGATATGTGTTTAATCTAGTTAAGCGTTTTTTTAGAATTTCCAACTCTAACGTAAAGATGGTAATCCTAATTGCTACTTGTGATTAGCAAGACTGAACGTCATATCCTACCAACCTAGCTAGAAATTAAACAAATTAACTCCTAGTTGTGCACCCTAAAAATCAATCAATTTAATCATGAAAAACAAATTGGAAGACACTTAATATTTATTAATGAAAGAAACTTTATTTAAAATCTCACCATACAAAATAATAACGAGGTTCCCTTCAACCAAGAAGAAAAATTTAGCTATTCATGGCAAAAGTAAAAGCAAATAAAACAATAACACTAGATAAGGTCTCTATCCTTGGTCCTTTATGAAAAATGTGAAATTTCTAGTCTAAAAGCAAGAAAAATTGAAAAAAACAATATGCAGAAAAATGAAAAACAGTAGCTCTCCTCTCTCTGCATGAACAGTACGTCTTTTATGCCTTTTTGATTCTTTTCCTCCTTCATCTTATCATGATCTTCAACAAATATCTCTTCCAGATCTTTAGGTCGTAAATCTTCATCAATAAGGCAACATTTGAATTTCAAAATCTTGAAAAATCTTGAATGTAATCGGATCTGATTTAAAATCAAATATGCAGAAAATCTTTTCCCTTGTACGTGCCTATGCTTAGTCATCTATTGTTTCTGCTAGCTGGGAATTCAACTCGTGTTTCTTTTAATTCCATCTTTTTGGTCCAATTTTATCTTCCATGTGTTGAAAACCACTTGAGAACAATTTAGAAACAAATCCGTCAATTTCGCACAATAATTTCAACACATTAAAAATTTTTTTCCCAAAATTAGTACAAAAATGACAACTTAACATGAAACTAGCGACTAATAATGGCTAAATGTAGAGGGCATATGACTCTGGGAATAGGCAAGTGTTCTGGCCAATGGCTGCTAAAACTCTATGAAATAGGGTAACTAGCTTTGATAAGTGGCGGCTAGATGTAGTTGCGATGGCGAGCAAATGTCTTGGAGAAGGCAAAGGCTGGTTGTCTCCTTGTTTCCATCATGAGATGGCGTGGCTACAGTGGTAGTAGCGTCTGTGGAAGGAAGAAGACGTGTTGAAGCCGACGGTGGTCCTTTGCTAGTGGCATGCAATCGCTGGCGACGATAGAACCTCCAGGAGGTGTCTACTGTGAGTGTAGGAGAAGCGATGTTTAGAGCAGCTGGAATGGCAGTGTCACTTGCGGGAGTTAGCGGTGGAGAACGTGGCTGTAGAAGTGTGAAGCTCTTCGACAACTTTAGGTGGTGGTGAGTTTATGGTAGCAGTTGGCCTTATAAAAGGCGACAGCCACCTTGTGATGGTGGCTAGGGCTTCTTTATTCTGAAATAAGGGTTTCTTAACTTATTTGGAAACATGTTTAAGATTAGGCATGTTTGGACAAATGTTTAAGATTAGGCATGTTTGGAAACAGGTTTGAGTGAAATGGTGTTTGGACATAAGGTTAGCTTGTTCTAGACTAGGAATGATAGATTCCTAACTTAGAAATCCTTGTTTGGGTATAAGGATAGACTTATTCTAGCTTTAGAACAAGGCTTATTTGGTAACTTGGATAAAATTATTCTTAGTGGAATAAAGTATTCCAAGACTAATTTTCAAATAAGATTTAAAATTGTTTTAAAATTTCAAACAATTCCATTCCAAAATTAAAATAATTATTTTTCTTAATTTGATTAAGATTTTTAAATTTTGAAAAAGTTGTTTCTAAAATAGAATTAATTAATTTCAATTAGAATGAAATTAATTAATTAAAATTCTTAAAATTAAGTTAATGTTTCCTAAAGTAATTAAAAAATGATTCTTAATTTAAGTTTATTTATCTTTTAAAAATGAAAGAAATTGTATTAATAATAACAAAAGCTACAAAACAACATTACAATTAGTCTCATTATTAGTCCAAAAATAAGGTTACAAGAGTACATTAAAGAAGAAAAAAAGAAAAAATTGAGTTACATCATCCAGGTATTCTTCAAAAATGATTGAGTAAGCTTTGTTTGTTGTTGGCTATGAAAGCTGCTTGACCCTAATTGACAATGCTATCTACTATTTGATATTTACCTTTTTCAATTCCCTTGTACACTCTCCTGTTTCTTTCCCTCCGTATGGAGTATATGGTGGTAGTAAAAGCTATTTTTATAAGTAGTCCATTCGGTTTTCCTGGCTTAGTCTTGGCAATGATCATGTTGAGGGTCTCCCTCAATTCAAAGGTATACCAAGGAACTTGTAACATGTATATTATCCTGCTCCAAATTGCTTTTGTGTAACTACATTCAAAGAATAAATGATTCCTACTCTCTTTTGTATGTTTGCATAAAACACAAATGAGATCATATATTACATAAAACACAAATGGGATCGTATACCCCAAACCATTTATCCTTGGTTCTAAGTGTGTTTTTGATTACTAACTAAGAGAATATTGAAGTCTTTGGGTTGAAAGGCTGCTTCTATAGAATTTCAAACCAAGGGACAAGTTCAACATTACATGCAATTATCTTATGACATGAGCTATTAATAAATGTGCCTCTCGGATTGGGAGCCCAAATGATGCTATGCTTTACTATTTCATCAGGAATCGGAGGCAAGTAGTCTGTGAGTAAGGATAAGCCTCTAAAATTTCCAAACCAATCTCCATTTTGGATGAGTGAAGAGACTTTAGCATTGATTATAATTCTGTTTCTGAGTTGTGTTATTTATGCTCTTTGGATAAATGGGCTATATGAAGTCTAATTATCAAACCAGAGCCAAATGCTTTTACCATCTCCCAACAGATGCTTAATGTAGGGGTAAACCAAGCCTCTCAAATTGAGTCTAATTGAAAATCCATGAAAACTCCCTAGAGTTTCCTACATGCCATAAATTCTGATCTTTAAGATTCTATTCATTCACCCACTTGATCAATAATGCTTTTTATCAGTGAAGAGTCACCAGATTCTTTTGCATAAAAGGACCTTTTGCATTTATGAAGTTGGAATAATTCCTAGCCCTCCTTGATTCATTGGTATAATGATATCACTCCATTTCACTTTAGCATTCTTATAGTATTTTGTTTTTCCCAATCACAGAAAAGCTTTTAGAATTCGATCTATTTCGTTGGTGGCTCTCATAGGCAAGACAACATGTGTAGACTAGTGAATGTGCAAGCTATTCAATACCGAAGTAATAAGAATGAATCTAGCTACAATTGAAAGGAATCTATTTTGCTAAGCATTAATCCTTTCTTTAATCTTCTCAATTATAGGAATGAGATAAATTAAATTAAATTAAATTAAATTTATGGCTTTGTTTATTTAAGGAATTATTATTCAATTTATTTAGAAATTATTTCTTTATTAATGAATAATAAGTTTCTTGATTTGTTAGAAAAGGTTTTCTTGGTTAAATTTCAAAATATGTTTTCATTTATTAATTAAGAAAAATGAACTTTCTTAATATTTTTGAAAATAGTTTTCTAATTAATTAAGAAATTAATCTCTAAATAAATAATATAAATAACTTCCATATTTTGAAAGTGTTTTATTTAATTTTGAAAGTAGTTTTCTTCTAATGTTAGCAAAAAATTTTCTAATTAAGAAAAGTAATTTCTAATTAGATTAGAAATAGTTTTTTAATTGGATTAGAATGTCTTACTTGTTAAATTTTGAAAAGGGAGTTTTTCTAAATTATAATAAGTAGGAAGTATAATTTACTGAAAGTTGTTTTTAATTAAATTTTGTTAAAGGAGCCAAGATAATTGGAAATAATTTTCAATTAGATTTGAAAATTGTTTTCAATTCAAATCAAATTTCTATTTGGAATAGGAATTTTATTTATTTGGGAATCAATAAGTTTAATCTAATTTAATTTTTCTAAAAAGTTGGAAATATTATTTTAGATTATAAAGATCAACAACTAGAATTAAATGAAACTTGATATTTTATACATATAATTTGATTATGAATGCCTAAGTTGTATGTTTGAATATATGTTTGATATATGTGCATGCTAAATTGTGTGTTTTATATGTATGATAGTTTACATGCAATTTTTGGTTTAATGAGATGAACAAAATTAAATCCCTTGTTAAAATATTAAGGTCATATTGACAACGTGATTGTTGTCTTCCATTGATGTAAGAATAAACCATAGTTCTATTTATTGTTAGGCTTATTGAGCAAACTCTTCAAGATCACTTTAACTCGAATACCTTTAGTCTTACTAAATTTGAATGAGATCCTAGTCCACTAGAAAGATTGGAGTAATCTTCTCGAATAGTAGTGAGGGCTATTATTTCAAATAAAATAGTGGGAGTAACCAAATACATGATTAAAGTCCTAATCTCATTTGATAGTTATGACATATAATCAATTACTTCCTTTTCTTACAAATATATTTTTGTTCTAAGTGGAATTTATTTTGTTTAGTATAGTTGAAACTAAGAGTTAGTGAATCGAATTTCTTGGACATAAGTTAAGTTAGATAGAAAAGTTGTATGTCCGTTATGCAATTTTGTTATTAATTCTTGTTGAAGATTTGGTGTTAAAGTTTTAGAGATATGTTAAAATCATATAGATGACAAAATGAGTTGATATTTTGGGTTGAATAATGTCTCATAAACTCTGATGACAACATGTAAGATGTATGTCAATATTATGATAGCAAGACGTAAGAGGTTGCACAAAGTAGAGCTAAAAGGTATAGTACCATGATGAAATTGTTTCACTCAATTTAGCCTACTAAAAGCATAAACATGGACATCAATTAAAGTATTTGCTATAAAATGATAATAGTTATCATTAGAAGAAATGATTGCACGACTTTTCTTACCTATATGAAATATGATAAAGATCATATTTATTTCTTACTTATGGTTAAGAGTATTTGATACTAAACTTATATTCAACATTACTATAATGTTTAAGGCATGATAACAAATAGATTTTTCAGTAAAAGTAGTCGATCCAAGTTTATAGTTTGTATGTGATGGATCAAAGGAGACTTATTCTTAATATAAATGACAAGAATGCAAAGTTAGATAATTGAAACAATTCTTTCATGTCATGTTGGTTAAATCAACATAACAAGAATTATAAAATTACATTTAAGAATATATGTATCCTTTTGATTATAAATCGTATAAAACTTGTGAAATTTGTTAAGTTGAAGAATAATCAAATCAACCTTTGGTGAAAAGGATGATGATGATATTGAATTGTTAAATTTATATATGTGATGTATTAGATGGAATAACAATTCATAAATAGATGATTCTTATAAGTCATTAATAGTACTAATGATTTTGTGTGATACATTTGTATAAATTACTTGAAATATTGATTTAAAAACTTTGAAAAGTTTAAATTGTTTAAATCTAAGTAGAAATTAAGCATTGAAAATGTTGAAGCACTTCAATAAGATCGATATGGTGATTTTAAAATTTTTAGTTATCTATAAGGAATTAGATTCTCTTATGAATATCTCCAAAACTAAATTCATAAGAGTATGGTTTTATGTAAGGAGGAATATATATTATGAGATATTGTATAATGCAATATTTATTTCTTCTACAATGATGTCTAGTATAATGACTTACCTTCAGTTGTTCCAATAAGATCAAGTAGCAATATTTCATACTAGATATGGAATATTATGACTTTGAAAGAGTCAAATTTAATGATTTAGGGATGTGATGCTTAGTTGAAGCATGCATTATCTACTAAGTTTAAAACTACATTCGATAACAGAAGATTAAAAGATATCCAAAAGCTTGGATATAATCTTAAAGACGTTTTGAACAAATTGTTTTTTTAATGTAATCTTATAAGAGAATGGTTCTCAATATAAGTTGTGGGAGTAAAATGAAATTTAAAAAGTTCAAATCTCATGACAATACATCTAATTGGAACTAGTGCTTTTATTAATACATTTGAATTATACGAGATACTGAAAAATTTACTTTCATGATAAATTCAAAAACTTTGTTTTAGATATGATTGTGAATTTATCATGTATAAAGAAGGTTATTGGGAGTATAATTTTCCTCTTCAATGGGAGTATGCAGAAACATATAGCTTATAGAGAACAATAATTCTAATTTTCATTGTTGAAATTAGAATTGTCCAATAACAACTCTTATTGGTTATGAAAAGGTAAAAAATTAATTCTGGGAATTAAATCTATAGAAATAGATTGGAAATTGTTTATCTATTCTAAGTCTAAGTACGTAGATACTGCACTAAAGATGTTTAACAGTTGAGATATCTGATACTTGTGAAATATTAAAGATATCTATTATTCTACGTATGAGTTGATGTTTGAGTTCAAGGTTATGGAAATTAACTTTAGTAGTAAATCCTAACTAAGGTCTATTTTACTTAGAAAAATATCATTTTAAGATTAGAAAGGTTCCAATGTAGCAATGGTTGCTAATTAAGCCATAATATATTTTTCCTCTAGTGGAAATAATTAATTGGATTGATAAGTTCTTTAATGAACTTGATATAGTTCCTTGCATTGTTCAAGACAATAATGTGCTATGGAATATTAGAGCCATTGGGCATAAAAGGAGCTAAGGTCTCATCAAAGATCCAAGGATGTATTTAGGCAAATTTTCTTAATGATGACGATAATTAAGATGAAAGTTGTAAGATTTAAGCAAGTGCTCACTATAGAGAATTTTATAGACTTCTCTCATTAAGTTACTATCCCAGCAGTAGCATGATCGTTATATAGTGATATGGTATAAGATACTTAAACAATTGGTTGAGTGCAAGTGAGAGTACCCTACAACTAATCAGTTGATTATAGTTTAGTGATAAAATAATTTAAATTCATTCTTTATTTTATATATGTTTTGATGTATATGATAAAATCCATGCGACAATTATACATTGTAAATAAAATTATGATGGGATTATAATTATGAGATTCATATTGCATTTACGTATTATTAGTAAATTGTTTCTAGTTATTGTTCTATTAAGAATGGATATTAATAGAAAGTAAAATGACTAGCGCACATTATGTTTTTCCTTATGAAAGAAGTAGTCAATCTTATAGAAAAAATTATGGAGATATTTAAATAAACGTGTACATGCTTGTTAGAGAACAAGTTTACTGAATTGACCCCATATTAGAAATCCATTTCTAACATTATTTTTATTTCTATGAAAATTCTCATTGTGATGATTGTATAAGTACTCCTTTAACTTGAGATGTCCAAAATTTCTTGTATAGGGATTGTTATTTTCTAATACTACTTATGACCTATTTTAGTCAAAGATAGTTCAATTAGTAGTCATTGGATGTAGTATGAAATATATGGAGGTACTTGAGTGATCAATATAGGATTCATCACCCTAAAGTAATTAAGGAGAATGTTTCATTATTATCAATTAGTATTGATTCAGAAAAGTTTTGGCCAAGGTGGAATAAGGCCTTGTAAAATAGTTTACAAATGTCATTAATCGATTCAATAGCTAATGTGGAGGATTAACTTGATTAAGCTTAAAATAAAGTAGACATTAATTGTATGCTCTATGTCTAATCGAAACTTTGTATGATGAAATGATTAAATTATACGAAAAAGTCATACATGGAAAGGTTAGCCAAAACTATTTTGATATTCCTAAATATTTGGATGGTCATGACGTGTTGCTAGAAGTCAATCTTGATCTATGGATATAAATTGTTTAATTAGAGAATTAAAGATAAATTAAAGGAATTTAATTTATCTAATCTTAAATATAATTTAGAGTTATAATTTTTATTTATTGCTAATACATTTAGGAACCTAATTGGTCACACACAAAGAATGATATAAAGAAAGAAAAGATATTTTAATCAAGTTAGATTTGATTGTAAAGTTTAAGAAATTTTATGATTAAATATGAGGTATTTAATAAATAAGGACCAATATAAGATATTGGATCTTATTTAGGCATAACTGGTATTTAGTTACAATTATTTATAATTCTAATTAAAGTTTAATTAAAATTAGAATTTAATTTCAATTAAATTACTAAAATGTCCAAAACTTGCTATAAATAGGCTTAAACTCTAAGGGAGCTAACACTCCTTGCTTAACCATCTCTGTAACAATTGGATAATCCTATTAACTTATTCTATGTATACCATTAAAGGCCAAACACTTATGCAGATACAGTGGTTTAGATGGATCGGTTTTAGAAACGGTTCAAAGGATATGACAAAAAAAAAATCAAACTTCATATTAAGATGTGAATTAAGATTCACACTTTATTATGATTTATGTGTTAATTATTTTATATACTTTAAAGTAATCTTGGTTTTTACGAAATCAATACGAAAAAAGTTTTATAATTATTCCGCTATGCATATGATTAGATCTCAGCCCCATTTACCAACAGAAAAAACAATTACAATGAAAAGTAGTACATGTATACACTGGCCTCATCCAAAAATAATGAATGTCCGAATTTCTTTCTTATTAAATGTGGGGTAACAAATATGGAAAGGAAGTTCCATATAGATTTTCTAACAATATGCATGTACAATATTTTCTCATGTTGATGCAAATCATATTCGTTACTCTTAAATTTTACTAAACTACATTTATATGTAATAATATGTTTTAAATAAATTAATTAACAAATTAACAATTTATAATTAGGTGATATGATAGATCTAGGTAGTAGGAATATATGTCATCAACTCCCAACACCAACAATCCTACAAACTTTGAAAAAAATTTCATAAGATTTACTCTTTACGTGATTCTAACTTTGACATTTAGAGGGTACAATTTTTTTACATTAAGAAGCATAAATATAATAAGCATTTGCAACCTTAATATAACATAACATTTTGCAACTTTCATTAAGATTATTTTTAACTATAAAAGGAAGTATTTTTTTCATTTATTATTATTCAACTCATTTTTCTCTTTATGGATACAACAAATTTTGCATAATATTAGGAACACTTTATAAAATTTCAATTTAGTAATGCATATGGTGATTTTTTATATCCATTAAACTCGTATTTGTTATTCTTTAGTTGAATACTGAATAAGTCGTTGAATGCATGCAATAGTCTGCAAATTGTGTATTTCAAATAAATTTTGATTACTTATTGCCACCTTTTATAAATTTAGGCACATAAAGCAGTGACATATAGAAATTGTGATTGGTCTATGTAGGATTCTAGTACAATTGTTTTTTTTGGTAAATAAAATAAATATTAATAAGAAATAACTGAGAAATTATATAACAACAAAACCATTTAAGGCAAGTTATATGGCCACCAAATCTTATAAGTGATACCAGAGAAAATCCATTCCCTTATGGTTGTAGTTTTACTTATTAATGCTAATAAATTTGTTAAAAAGCATTTAAGGCTTACAGCTTAAGTTTTCATTTGACGAGCTGACATAAGGCCCCTACCCTGATCCATCTCTAATAAGCCTACTTGTTCCCTAATACCATCTACTTCGTCTTTGCAATATACTTCCTCCCCTTGTCTCATTTTTATTATTTAATCTCATAGACCCAGGATTTAGGGTTTGAACAAGTGGAAGATTAGTTTAGTGGTCTTACCAACCATGCACTCCCAAGTAAGCAAAGATAAATGCACGTGAGAGGTAAGAAAGAAGCACTTAAATTTTTAATCTCCTAAATTCCTTTTGTTTTCTCTAACTTCTGGAGTTCAATTAACTTATTCATTAGCGTGCTAATCTCAGAGCGACTTTGATTTGTTTTGTAGAAATCCAATGAAAAATTGAACAAACCTATACTCAACATATGATAGGTGATGTTAAGCACAATTTTGCACAAAATAAATTAGCATTGTTTGTGGAATCTAAAAAATATCCAAGTTTAAAGATGGAGAATCTTAATGATTACACGATGGCAAGATTAGCAGCAATAAGAACACCCCACCGGGAAGGTAAGCATGATAAATATAAGGTATAAACATGAGCTATGTTTTTTTAATTTATAAGACCAAGTCAAAGGACTTGTTGATATACTTTGTTAGTAGTGAGAAGCTCCTAGGCCAATGGAGGAAGTAACGACATCGTTAAGCTCTAGAATCATTGACAATACAGTGCAATAAGGGCGACGAAGGGACCAATAATATCTTCGAGTCTAAGGAACCATAGATGTGAGACAAACTTTCCTACCATCAGATTCTCGGAGGAGGGGTTTAGAGACACCCCCACACATCTTAGGGGCAGTTGGCTTGTATAAAAGAATGATAATATGAATGAGAATGAATATAGCGAGCAATGAGAATGAATATTAATTATCATTATAAATATGATAGTTGATTAAGAGAAAGGAATGATTACTATTACCATTAACAGTAGTTGATTTGTAAAAAAATTAAGAAATAAAAAATTAATATATTTTAATTAATTAATTAATTAATTATATTGTAATTAATAAATTACAAAATATTGATTAATTAGAATATTGTAATTAGTTAATTACAATATTTAATTAATTACAATATTTAATTAGTAAATGAATTATATTTTAATTAATTATATTGTAACTAATTAAATAATTATATTTTAATTAAATAAATAATAATTTTTTAATAATTTTATTGTAATTTATTGTATTTTAATGAATGAATTATATTTTAGTTAATTAATTACAATATTTTAATTAATGATTAATTATATTTTAATTAATTAATTACAATATTTTAATTAATGATTAATTATATTTTAATTAATTAGTTATATTTTAATTAATTAATTAATTATAATATTTTAATTAATGAATGGATTATATTTTGATTAATTATATTGTAATTAATTAATTATATTGTAATTAATTAATTAATATTATTTTAATTAATTATATTGCAATTAGTTATATTTTAATTAATTAATTATATTTTAATTAATTAATTATATTTTAATTAATTAATTGTATTTAATGAATTAGTATTAAAATATTTTTTAAAAAATAGCCACTGTTAAGGAATAAGTTTCATTCCTCTACTAAATGGAGGCTATGGAGGATTCCCTAAAAGTGAGATATCAAACTGTTACCCCTATAATGATAATCAATAACGAACTACTTACTTTTCATTCCTTAACCATTAACCCCTTCCCAAACCCATCAACTAAGCACCCTTTTAGTGTATCAGAAAATAAAACTTGGTTGACCTTAGACAACCTTTTCATTTAAGAGATTATAAGTGAGCTAATTCGACTAAAGTTCAGACTGTGTAACTTAGAGACATATAATGGTAAGAAAGACCTAAGGTTATGTTTGGTTAGAGGTTTATTAATGGATTGGAATGGAATGCAATATTATTCCATCATTTGGGAGGAGGGTTTATAATAAAATGGAATGGAATAAGATGGAAGAGAAGAGTTTCATATTACACCTCATTCCATCCTAAACAATAAAAATGAAAAACCTTCGATTTAAAAGTTTAGGATGAAATACAAAATGATAAACAAATTTACACTGTATTACATTATAAACCCTTCATCCAAACAATATTTTACTATATTACATTATGACCCTTCCATCCCTCCCAAACAACAGTTTTTTAATATTACATCCATTTACATTCCATTCCATTATAAACCATTCCATTCCATTAAAAACCTTACGTCCAACTAAATATAGCCTAAGAGATTTTGTCACTATATATAAGGAGATGATAGATGTACAAGTAGTTTTGATGATATAAAATGAAAGGCCTTTCCTTTAACCTTAGTAAGAGTTAGAAGGGACTAGTACAAACCATCTCAAGAGGGTCAATGTCAAGTTTCAAGCAATTTGATTCATATTTAAGGTTCATCTTGCTAGTAATAAGAAGAGACCCAAGGACTCCTCCCTCTTTTATATGGTGTAAATATAACTTAGACAGTACACCTAAAGATTTTGTGTGGAAGTCACATAAGTATCAGATCTAAACTCTGTCATAGTAGACACAACCTTTGAAAAAAACTTGTGTCACCACTAACTCTTATGGAAATCTCCTTTGGTGGATAAGGTTTATACTTTGAAAGAACTTCATAAGTGAGAACAATGATTTATCACCATTGAAGAAGCAAAACACTTTTTAAAGAGAGCTAACGATCACCTTAAAGAGCAAGGATATATGAGAAGAGAGAATACACTAGAGCAGTCTAGCAGGAGAGTCTATCGAAAGTGACACGATGAGGAGAGAAGGAGAGCCCACAAGTTTGGGGGAGTTTTTATGTCATAGTTGCAGGAATCTCTCCATATTTTCAACTACACTAAGATCAATTATATCATTATCCCACTAAAGCCACTGATAAGTAGCCTAAAATTCATATGCTCAAATAAGTTATGTTTTGTTTCCATTGAGATTATAAATGTGAGATTAAGGAGTGTTGGGATCATAATTCTTTGTTAAAGAAGGGATAATTTAGTAGAGATAAAGTCAGGAATATAATGGTAAAGGACAAATTAAAGGTGATCAATATTAGTGAAAAATTAAGAGAGATAATGTTGGATCCCACTTTTAGGATTTTTATATTTATATTTTATTTTAATTATTCTATTAGATTATGAACCATGGAAAATAAATTAGAATTTATGAATTTGAAAATTTTGGAGTTTAATATGGTATATTCTGAATTTTGTAAGGTGGTATAAAGTAAAAGAAGGAGTTAGTAGGAATTTCATGAATAAGGAAGGGCAAAAATTGGAAACTCA
>JAOQMS010000178.1:26964316-26977415 GCA_027563885.1 Erythroxylum longipes | reverse complement strand
AAACAAAAAGGGGAGTTATGAGAAGATAATCCGATAAGGGTCAAGGTGTTCTCTTTGGGAGATAACTCACGTATTAAGATATTCTGCATGCGAGTTGGACTTCGAAAACAAGGTCCGACAGTAGTGGTATCAGAGCAAGTAGGAGTTAGACTCCGGAAACGGGGTCTAACAGTTGTGGTATTAGAGCAAGTAGGAGTTAGACTCCGGAAATGGGGTCTAACAATAAATCACCTGCCACGATCGTGGCAGGCAGGGTCACGATCCTACCCTGCTTTAGGCTGACACAAAAACTCAAATTTTGAGTGATTTTTTGAACTTTTTTGACCCTGAGTTTGACTTAAGGCTGCTACAGAATAAATAACACATTATAATATAGCCGCTGGCAGAAAAGAGAGGGTGAAAAAGAGTCGAGCAAAAAAGTGAGTTTATGTAAACAAATCGGAGAGAAACCTAGAGAGAAATCAAGTGATTGAGGAAGGAGACGAAGGAAGAGAGGCACGGAGATATGTTTGACGCGAAGTACTTCCCAGAACAGGCGGTTTCCCATAGTCACAACCTCTGAGATCCGTTTCGATAGTATTTTCTATTTTTTATTTCGATTTGATTTATGTATGAGATTGAATATTGATTGGAATTGCTATTGTTGAGTGTTGATCTTTTGTCTAAACTCACCTTTGGGTTTTTTTAATTCTTGCGATTAATAAAATTTATTTGATGGTGTTTTATTTCGATTTAATATTGATTCAATTTCAATTCGTCATAACTTGGCAATAAACTGAGAGGGTGAGCCGGTAAAAATCATCGAGTTGGATTAACGAGAGTTAGGTAAATTGATAGGTAAAGAGTTGAATCAAACCAGTAGAGTCGAGTAATATGAGATAGAGCATAAATTCCTGGTAGGTTAAAAGGCAGATTCAGAACTAATTTAGGTTTTGGACTAATTGCAGATTGAGATATCACAATTCCCATAATTTGAATTAGAGTTTATCAATTAGGGTTAAGAATTATAACTCGAGAGAGAGTAATTCACTCTAGGACTGTCTAGGCCCGTTAAATCAGAAAATTGCATAATTGTTATATTTTCTTTAATTTCAAATTGAATCCTTCTTTCTGTCACTTGGTTATTTCTAGGTTAGGTTTTGGATTATTTGTGTGGTTTACAATTTTGTTCAATCTTGTAGCATTTTAATTTCTCAAATTTGATTATTGATTGATTTAATTTCTGCATTAGTTGTTTAATTAGGTTTATTGCGAACTTAACTGCCTTTAGATTTTAGGACTAGTTCCCTTCCTCGTGGAATCGACACCTTAGGTACTACGTGAACGACCCGTACGCTTGTGGTAATTAACAAGGTTATAATTAGTAAAACTTGGGGTGTGTAACCTTAAGCGAACATTAAGTAATCTACAAGCATATTGATCAATAACTTTAGCCTCTAACAAAGGTTCTTCTGCAAAAGTAACTCTATGGGAGGAAAGGGATTATTAGAATCCATTAGTGTCTGTATGTGATAGAACATAAGGGAATTTGACTTTTTCCTTTCTTTAAAACCTAGATTAACCTCTCTATAGACCTGACTGAACCCCACTCACTTACATCTCCCAAAGATAAGAAATTAACCATGGGTCTACTTTAGTTTTCTATTAAGGCTTATTCTAGGTTTAATGTTCAAATTATACCAACATGGAAGATTTATAAGGGATAAGAGTTAGCTCAAGTCCTTTTAGATGATATGCTACCTGAAAGGAGGAAATGAGATATTGAGAGTGGTGATAAAGTTGGCCTTTTATCAGACTTATATCCTTTAGTATCTAAAGATATAAGGTGTTCGGTATGAGCCTCATCCAACACTTAAAACGATCATAATAAATGAAACCTCTCTAGATTTTTCAACACAAGATCTCTTAAAAGGAAGGGGATACCTAATGTTGATATGATGAGGAATGACAAAATTTATCCTTATCCTCTTGAAATCACCAAACTGGATTATATCCCTATAACCCTTTTCCTTAAACTTCACATCACCCTAATATAGGAAACTATGATTTGATTATGTTAACCCTTATTCATACCATTTGACTCACTACTTCAAAAATTTTTACCTTTCGAATTCTTGGTCAGAGACACTAGAGTCTTAGTCCAAACTATAGGAGTGAGAAATACTAATTCAAGCAGGAGATAAAAACTAAAAAAATGTACCAATTACAATTATTGTGATGAAGAATTTTTTCAAAATTTCATAGAGAAAGGAAAGATTTCTCAATCAACAGTAGGGGAGGTGCTTATAAACATTTTCAGTGTTTCAAATTAGTTATAAAAGAACGATCCAATTTTAAAGACCTTTCCACTCCACAAGGCATCCAATGTTTTTCCTCCTTTGTGCACATTAAAGATTGGATAGCTAGTGATAAGCTATCATGAACTATAAATTTGCTACTCGTATAATATGTCTCCTACTAAAAAGTACTTCATTTATCCCTTGAGATGCACGATACAAGCAAAGGTGACCATTAAACCTTAAAAGTTCCACTGTCAAGGTCTATATATAGAACTTAAATGGGTAATTGATACTAGAGAAAAATCATTCCCTTGTGGACGTGGGTCCATTCCCTAACATTGGAAAATTTTCCAGAAATATATATGGTTTGTACCTTAAGTTTCCCTTTAATAAGCTGACACTAAGCTCGTATCTTAAGCTATATTTATAGGCCAGCTTATTCCTTAATACCATCCATTCTGTCTCTACAATATGTTTTTCTATCCTTGTCATTCAATCCTCCATACCTAAAAGATGAGGTCTAAACACGTGGGAGATTAGTTCATCAACCACACCAATTGTGCACTCGAAGGTAAAAAGCAGATGAAAGATAAGAAAGAAGCGCTTGAAATCTCAATTTCCTAAGTTCTTTTTATTATCTATCAATTTTATGGATCAAGAACTAACTTAGGTATCAAAGTATTAATGTATAAGCAACATCCAACTTTATTTTGTACAAATATAATGATATGTCGACTAAGCTTGTATATAGCATACGATAAGAGATAATAATCATACATATATATGCATACGTCAAAAAATAACACCAAATAATAAAAAGAAAATATAACAAAAATTGTTGGCAAATTACATGAGAATGAAATTAAAAACATAAGCAGAAATTAGAGGAAAAAAAGCTCTAGCACTAATTGTAGGCATAAACATACCCCAAAATATGGCTAAAGATGACACATGTAATTTTCTAGCGCATGGTTTTTGTTTCTTAGTTTTGCTTTCTATTTATTATTAAAAAAAAATATATGTCTTAGTCAATTATAATATTCTGCATAATATTTGTCAAAGATCGTATCAAGATCAAATATTATGTAGAATATCAATTATAAATAATGCTAAATATCAACTATAGATTTACACATTTTTTCTTTATTCTTGAACTTGTAATTATATATATAGAGTCCTCTTGTTCATAATTAGATATATACTAATATATTCAAATTATCTTATGTTATTAGAGCCACTCTTTTATTCATCATTCTTTTAAATCCTGTTTATTTCCGTTTGTTTCCTTGTTTTTTTGGTTTTTATGAAAAAAGAAATATGTCATTAAAATGTGTTTGGTTGAGCGTTGTTGTTATTTCTTGTTTTTAAAAATAAAAAACTGCAACCACTTTAAGGAAACATAGAAAAGACATTTTTACATTTTTAAAACAGTATTTTTTCCATAAAAACAATTGTCTCCTTTTTTTCCCTATTTTTTGTTTTCATTTTTAGCCTGACTCTAGCTTCACTACTTTGTGCTTGCTCCTTCCTCTTTAAGAACAGGTCAACAACAGAGGCAACGAAGATTTGGTGCTGGGAAAATTTTTTTCTATCGTCTCTTAGAAGTTGAAGGTCTAGGTAGTCACGTTATTGAGCTTTTTTGGGTTTCAAACCAATTTGACTTCTTCAAGTTGGGATCTTTTCCAATAAAACCACATAGGTATGGTCTACTACCATTGACCACCATAACTTCCTCTTCCAATAATGCTAATGTTGTCTTGGACTCTACACACCAACTAGTTGGTGGTGCCGCTACCGGCGTGGGTGGTGGTTGTGCTCTCAATGAAGCTAGGTTTTGGTACAAGAACTTCATTGCTGCACTTCGTAAGGTTCTGTCCACCATTCCCAACTCTCATAAGGTGAAGATTTTTAAAACTCAAGTTGATTTTGGATTTTTATTCAAAAATTTGGATGCTTTTATTTTGGAGTTTTATTTGAACCTTCTTCTTGTTATAATTTTTCTTTTTTTCTTTTATATTTTAAATAACCAATAACTATCTTCATTGTTATTGCTAAGCTATCTCTGACATTTCAAATTTGTTCATAGATTGTACATGCATCATGAAAAACAAAACAAGATTGGTTTGTATAGGTTACTATAGAAGGTCTTACCTTTTCCAAAATCTTCATTTAGGTTGACATGGTCATAATTCTAGCTACAACAGGGCAAATGGGTGTTCTTCTTGGACATGTATCAATAATTGCAGAGTTGAAACCTAGAGTGATGTCAACAACGATAGAGTTAAATAGGGCAAATGGGTGTCTTATGCCAATTTGTTTTGTTGATTGTGAGCAGAAAATGCTTTTTCCTTATGGTCTACCTACTGATAGAGAGGATGATTGAGATTAATTACTAAGTTATCTAATAAAAATGTTAATCCTGCTTGTCGTTCTTGGATCTGCAATAATTGTATTAACAGATGCTTGTAAGGAACAATAGTCATTCATAGTAGGGATGGACAGTAAAGTAGTGTGGTTAACATTTTTGCACATATCAATTTCTTTCTCTCATATATGTGAACGACTGTCTTGGCCATTGATCAATGTCCCTTTCATTCTTGATAACCAAGGTGATTGTTTGGTTATACAAACTGTAGCATAATTGTGTTGTAGAGATATCAGTTACATGTTCATTCTATCACACTTACAATTTTGGATTGCAATTTATTCATAATTCTGGATGAACTACCTTATTAAGAGTTACAAGGGTGATACTACATAAGGACTAATTCTCACTATTTGTTGAATTAAGCAGTTAGAGGAAAGTTATTCAGGTCAGGAATACTATTGGGAACCAATTCAGATTTAGGATAGGGAATGGTGTTTCAACTTTCTTATGGCAGGACCCGTGGCATCATAGAGGAATCCTAAAGGATCTCTCAACTCCAAGAATTATCAATGGTTCAGAATTTCCAATGAATGCAAAAGTAGCTGATTTTATCAAAGACAATGTATTGAACTAGTAAGGTGCCACAATTTAGGCCATCCATATGCTAAAGCCATTAATGTATTAACAAGATGAGTCTCAACCGTATAGGCTAGATTGGATTTCCAGCCCCACAAAAACTTACACAAATGTTTCGGCATACACTTTGATGAGACCTCCTTCTTTGAGAGTACCTTGGTATAAATTGGTGTGGAATAAAGGTAAAAACCTAAGGTATGCCTTTATCTTATGGTCAGCTTTCCTTAATAAGCTACAAACAAGGGATCAGTTACTTTATACTTATGTTCCTAACCATTTCTCACTCTATTCCTCGGACAGTGAATCTACTACCAACCTTTTCTTTGAATGTTCCATTTCAAAATTAGTGTGGTTACACTACCTTAATCACTTTCAGATAATCATTCCAAACCTATTCAATCTTCAATCTATTCTATATTGGTTCAACTAATCCCAAAGCTACAGAAACATTGACCTCAACATATTTATCATCCTTCTATCTGTTGTTATGTATAACATATGGTCCGAGAGAAACCTCAAAACCTTCAAAGACACAGCTATGGAAGTGGGGAGCATTAACACTAAAGTGATCTTCCAAGTAATGGAACAACTTTGCTCAAACACTGAGAGTAGGTAAATTGTGGTTCTGGTTTGTTTTTGTTTTGCAGGTTGCTAGTTGGGTAAGGTTCACTCCCTTGTTGTCAATCAAATTTAATGGCGAGCCTAGTTACTTGCTAAGAGATAGGTTGTTTATCAAAAAGACAAGAACAGAAGTGGTAAAGTTGTGTAAGCTTGGTAGGAGGATACACTGAATGCAAGCATCAGGCAAGAGAGGATAAGTCTTGAAGAATGTATGGTGTCACAAACTTCAACGATTCACTCCTTAGGTAGCTCAATATTAGGAGAGCCCTAACCCCTGATTGGTGTCTTAAAAGCTGGAGGACTAGATCGGATAAACAAAGGAAGTTGGATGAGAGTTAATTTATCTCTCCTTCCTCAGCACTTCGATAATTCTTTACAAACAAGATAACAATGTGATCTGGAAATGTGATGAATTCTAACCTGTTGTGTATCTCTCTGATTATGGGTTAGAAGGTAATCTTGATTATTTTAGGGAATAGAACCTGCTGCAAGGAATTATTGTAATTTTGGTAAGGTGATCCTTGTTATGGTCATCTTATGGGTTCCTATGTTTTAGGTTGCTGTTATGGTTGTGTAGTCATGGGTAACAATTATAGGGTTCCCCATGCTCACATTTTAGGTTTCTTTTGTTATAGATAAGAGATTGGCATCTTCGTCAATCTCTCGATTGTACATACCTTTATTTATTTATAAATTCACTGATTTACCAAAAAAATAAACAATCATAAGCATTTGTTTACTTTTTTCCTTTTTATTCATATGTCTCCTTTATGCATTCAGCATAATTTGATTCCTCATTCTTCCCATCTTGCCACTTAGGAAAAGTCTTAATGATTAATATAATTTTTAATTATATGGAATTTTATTATATACAATTAATGTGCAAATTTCTTTAATAATATAAATAGTCATATATTTTATTTCTTACCATAATGAGAATTAATTAATTTAAAAATAGAATATATTATTTTACAAATAATTCACATAAAAGTATAATTAAAAATAAAAAAAAAACAAACATGTTTTTGTTTTTAGTTTTTCATTACAAACCTCAACCAAATAAGTTTTATTGTCAGTTTTATATTATAAATCTCAACTAAATAGGTTTTTGTTTATTTAATTAGAAAAATAGAAACCAAAAACAAAAAACAAAAAACAAAAAACAACAACTGAAAACCACAATAAAAAAAACAGAAGATCAACCACACCAACTGTGCACTCAAAGGTAAGAAGGTAACAAAAGTAGATGAAAGATAAGAAAGAAGCGCTTGAACTCTGAATTTCCTAAGTTCTTTTTATTATCTATCAATTTTATGGATCAAGAAATAACTTAGGTATCAAAGTATTAATATAGAAGCAACCTCCAACTTTATTTTGTATAAATATAATGATAGATCAACTAAGCTTGTATTAGCATAGGATAAGAGATAATAATCATATATATGCATACATCAAAAGTAACACTAAACAATAAAAAAGAAAATATAACAAAAACTATTGGAAAATTACATAAGAATGAAATTAAAAACATAAACAAGAAATTAGAAAAAAAGCTCTAACGTTAATTATAGGCATAAACAGACCCCAAAATGTCGCTAAAGATGACACGTGTAATTTTCTGACGCATGGTTTTTGTTTCTTATTTTGCTTTCTATTTATTATTAAAAAAAATATGCATTAGTTAACTATAATTTTCTGTATAATATTTGTCAAAGATCGTATCAAGATCAAATATTATATAGAATATCAACTATAAATAATGCAAAATATCAAATGTAGATTTACACTTTTTTTCTTTATTCTTGAACTTGTAATTATATATATAGAGTCCACTTGTTCATAATTAGATAGAGATTAATATATTCAAATTCTCTTATATTATTAGAGCCACTCTTTTTTTCATCATTCTTTTAGCTATTGTCATTATCAATTTGCAACCCCTTAGTAATCGGTGGTGCTATAATTCATAGCCATCCCTATCTATAGCCAACAATCATTTGATGGCAAAAGGTCCTCCCAAATTGACATAGTGAAAGTTCTTCCCTTATAGTCGTTTTTTCTTAAGCTATTTGGATTTTTTTTGGTTCAATTGTTTGATCTCTTGAATAATTTATGGCAAACATTTTTTGTCTATGTCCTTAATAACTGGAACATATAATCCATTATCTGTTTACATTACTACATTAATGTTCACATTATTGTACTGCTGAATATAGACATTAGTCTACAAATTGTTATCCCAATTTCCCTTCCCATGATATATATCATCGCCATTTGCCTCCCTTAAGTTATGAAAAATTTCATCACCCTTTTTTGGTTTCACATCTATTGATCTTTATTATCATAGTCTTGGTATCATGTCTCCTTTTCTAGTCCTTAGGCTTCATCCTAGATGTGTCACCTATAATTATATGTTATAGGCTTAAGAAATGTCTCTTATTTTGCAAGGTTGCAAGCTATAATATTTTATCACAATTGATTTTAATGAACACAACAAAAAGAAAGGAGAAAATCATAAAGACTTCAAAAAATAATTAGAATAATAAGATTGAAAAAAACTTCAAATTCTGACGTTGTTCTATAACACATATGATCTAACAATTAAATGACACTTTAGTCATTTTAAACTCTTAAAAAGGTTTAGGACATATTTACCAAACAATATTCCACATTTGATATTATTCATTGGTTTCAACTACCAGGGTAATTGCATCAGCTAAAATAGGAAGTTAGAAAATGAGTATCTGATTTTCTTTCACAGTTATAAGTTATATGGGATCATCTTGCTACTTTAGATCCACAATGGCATAATCAAAGAGATATTTGGTTGTATGATCAAATAAGATCTCATAAATGTAATGAAGCTATTAATGTCCCTTCATTCTAAATTTTAACCAATGTGTGAGTCTCTTCTACATTGTTATCCCTTTTTCTCATATGGAGACAATTATTATTAGACTCATATATGATGAGACTAGGTTAGCTATATTGAAATATTATCGCTCTTTTGCAAATGTCTTGGCTATTATAGAATTTACAATATCTACAAGTTGTCATCCTTCGAGGAAAGGAAAATGTAGTTATTATATAAAAAATTCAGTCGCTAGATATATAAACATTTGGTCAGCCCCCAAAAAAAGATTTTAAAACAAAATTTTGACCATCAATGGTGCAAGAACTCTTCTTTCATTAATGTAGTCACTAAAGATTCCACTTAGTCTTTTAAGGACATCCTTACCACTCTTCTTGATTAAATTGACATTGATACCCTTAAGCAGACAATTCTTTTCTCTCAATTTGGTAATTCTATAACCTTAGCCTTATTTGTCACACTAAATACTACTTTTAGGTACCTTGACTCTATATTATGCAATCATATGATTTATGTACCTTCACTATTGACAAATAAACACTCAATTTCCCTTGCACCCATTATAGACAATACTAATAATTACTATGTAGCTATTATTCATATTGGCACTATGTTTACATCTAACCTGACATTACTAGATACCTTTACTTGATCTGGTCTCTATTAGCTATATGTATACATCTAGCCTGACATTACTAGATACCTTTACTTAATCTGATCTCTGTTAGCTAATTATATGATCTTAGTCTTGATATTCATTTTTCATGGGGTTTTTATGAGTAGGATTTGAAGACAGGACAAATCCTTAGGACATGATATATGGGTAGACTACTATTTAAACTTACATCACTTTATTTACCTATGAGTTATCCTATTACATCTAGAGCTTAGCAATACCATCTTGGTTATACATCTTTTCAGTGCTTAAATTCTTTAATTTCTATAGATTGTTAAATAAGAACAAGTTGATTGTTTATATTGTCAATTAGTTAAATGTCACCCCATTTATCCCTTTTGATTTAATATAATATACATATCAAGGGTCCTTCTTTTATCCCTACTATGGGAGGTTCAAAATATTTTGTAATATTTCTCAATGATTTTTCTCGATATACTTGGATTTATTTGATGAAAAGAAAAACTAATTTGCAAGACATATATGCTCCATTTGCCCAAATGTTCAAAACCTAGTTCTTTAAAATAATAAATTTCTTTCAAAGTGATTATGATATAGAATATAAGGATAATCCATTCCCTAATCTCTTGTCCAATATGGTACAGTGCTTCATTACTCTTGTTTAAGCATATAATAAAATGAGGAGAGATGAGAGGAAACACAAACATATTCTTGCATAATAAAGGCCTTACTTATTTTTCCTCCCACCTTAACTGTTTTTAGCAAGCAACAACTATTTTAAATGAATGAAAATGCATTTCTCAGTAATGACCTTTTAAAAGAAGTGTACATATGGCCACATCCAAGATATGGTCATCCTCTACATGTTATCCACTATCTTAAAAGGCTTTTTACAACCTTAAATAAGTACCTCAAGCTCGATTTTCCAAATTTTTGCTTAAATGTTCAATAGCCTAGATTTATTTCTAGTCAATACCTTATTTCTTCGATGCACAAATGGAGGTTATATGCTCTTAATGCTCTATGTAGGTGATATGATCATCACTGAAAATGACTTAGGTGGCATTACAAAATCAAAATAATATCATAACCATCACTTCGAGATGAAATATTTAGGACATCTTACATATTTCCTTAGACTAGAAGTCTTTTATAATGATTTAGGTTACTATCTATCTTAAACAAATTATGCAAGCATAAATGATAGAAAAACTACTTCCACTCTTATTGATAGTGATGTTCATCTCATACCAACAGATGACATACCCCTGGATGATCCTACAGTATATTAGTAATTTATGGGAAGTTTAGTACATCTTAATATAACTTATACAGTTCACATTGTGAGTCAACAACTCCTTAAACTACTTACTATTCTACATTACTTTATATTTTATGTTATGTTAAAGGCAACCTATTTCATGGTATCTAATTCTCATCACCATCTTCTTTAGACCTCCACATATACTTTGGCATATACTTTGATGTTGATTGGGTTAGAGATCCTACTAATCAACTTTCTACAATTGGATTTTGTTTCTTTCTTATTGATTCTCTCTTAAGCTACCATCTAAGTATGAATACCTTCGTTATCTCATAGAATAGTTTTAATGCTTTCTACCACTAAAGTTGAATATCAAGCCATTGTAACACTACTTATGTACTCATGTGGTTACATATGTTATTACAAGATATGGAAGTTGAACATTCATCACCTATTATTATCTATTATGATAATCGTAGTTTCATTCAAATAACTCATAATAATGTATTTTATCAGTGCACAAAATAAATTAGGAACGATTGTCACTTTATTTGTCATTTTGTCCAGTAAAGAACCTTGACATCTTCACCCAAAGCTAAAATATCAACTTGGTTTAATAAACTAATTAACAGACTCAAATTGGAATCAGTTTAGCATTTAAAGTTCTAAGGTTACACAATTTACACACAATTTGTTGTTTGTCTGAATCCTCTCTTAGAGAGTGTGCTCTCCATTAAATAGAAAATAATTTGCTGAATACATGCCACAAATTGGGCTAATTATGCTAATTAAGGTAATACAACTATTCTAAGCCTATAATTAAGCTAACTATTTACAAAAAGAATATTGACAAGAATGGCAACAAATATTACAGCCATATAGAATTAATCTATTGACATCCCCCCTCAAATTGATGTTGGTCGATCAAGAAGCATCAATTTGCCTATAAGAAAGGAGTGGCGCTGATGAGGAAAGGCTTTAGTGAACACATTAGCAATTTGTAAATATGAGGAAACGTGTGGAAGAGAGAGAACTTGTTGGTCCACAGTCACACAAATGGAATAACAGTCCACTTCGATATGCTTGGTAAGCTCGTGGTAAACTAGATTAGTAGCAATTTTAATGGCACTAATGTTGTCCGCATGAAGAGGAATTGGACCATGTTAGGGAAAACCAAGTTCAACTAAGAGTCCACGAAGCCAAGAAATTTCAAAACTAGCAACAGACATAGCACGATATTCTGATTTAGTGGAGGACTTGGAGACACAATCTTGCTTTTTACTTTTCAAAGGGATCAAGGAAGAGCCTAAGAACATACACCATCCTGTGACAAAATGGCGGGTATTTGGACAACCAACCTAATTAGCATCACTAAAAGCTTCCAGATGAAGCAAAGTACCAATAGGAAAGAATAGACCTCGATTAGAAGTGCCACGAAGATACCGAATAAACAAACAGTAGCTAGATGAAGGTGATGAGGAGTGTGCATGAATTAACTAACCTATTGCACTGTAAATGAGATATCAGGACAGGTGATGGTGAGATAGTTCCGGCTACCAACCAATTGCCGAAACAGAGTAGGATTAGGAAGAAGATCACCCTCAGTACTTCGATACTTCACATTAACCTCCATAGGAGTATCCATAGAAGAGGAATCTTGAAGACCAGCTAAGGCAATTAAATCTTGAGTGTATTTATGTTGATTCAAGAATATTCCTGAAGAATTAGCATGAATCTCTAGGCCTAAAAAATAAGTAAGTTACCGAAGATCCTTCATATGAAAGGATGCCTGAAGATGCTGCTGAAGTTGGGAAATCAAGAGAGAATTCCTGCCAATAATAATAATATCATCCATATACACCAGAAGTAGAACAACACCAGTAGAAGTCTTGCGAATAAATAGAGAAGAATCATATTGACTGTGTAAAAATGAAAAATGAAGCAAAGTAGTTCTAAACTTGTCAAACCATACATGGGGGCCTTGTTTCAACCCATAAAGAGACCGCTTTAACTTACATACCAGAGAAAGAGAAGAAAGCAAACCCGACAGTGGATGCATGTAAACTTATTCCTTCAGATCTGAAAAGGCATTTTTGACATCCATTTGATAAAGAGACCATCCCTGAGTGTTGGATCCTGAAACTTTTCTTAGAAAATTTTGAGCAGTACATGAGAAGTGTGGATAGGTTTAGTGAGAGACTATGAAATGGGCATGATTAGGGTGAAAGTGATGAAGAACATGTATAAATATATATATGTATGTATGTATGGTCTGTTATTGATGTTCATGATTAATCATGGACTATAATATCTTTATAGTAGTTATGGAGTTGAAAATGAAGTAAAGAAGATGATCTTGTTATGAGTTGTGATAAGGAAAGATTTAGAAACAAAAGTGGTAGTGATCTGGAAAATGTTCACT
>JAOQMS010000178.1:26914089-26953436 GCA_027563885.1 Erythroxylum longipes | reverse complement strand
TGTCAATGCATTATTTAACACTCCTAACCCATTCCAATTTACCAAAATGCCCTTCCCATAAGTGAGGGGATGTTACACTTTTCCATATGAAATTTAAGGGCATGTCCTACAATTATTTAAGGTAAAAGAAAAAAAATAAAGAGAGGAACATCATAAAAAACCAATGATTCCCCAATCGATATAGATAATTCAACCTAAAACCTTGAACTATCTAACTTTTCGGTTTAGTTTTTAACTTTCGAGTTTGATTTACTTCATAACTATTGTTGTTAAAAATCAATAAATTTATTAATTAATTTTTCAATTTTTTAAATTAATAATTTCTTATAAACAAAAATAAATCAATTAATTTTCATTTAATAATCTCTTTTTTCAATTAAACTTCAAATTCTTTTATTATTAAGGACAATCTCTTTCAATGGTATTTTAAATTCTTTAATTTTATTTAGTCTTTAGCCAGTTTTATGACGTTCTACTACTGATTGAACCTTTTAAACCTTAAACCTCTTATCTTACCAGTTTATCTTCTAGTCCAATTTTTAAAACATTTAAAAAAACAATTCGTCTTAATCAACATCCATCTATCCTACAATTACAAACCAAGAGTTTCACTTAACAACACTTCATAACTAGTTTAAATGTAATTTCGAAAAAGTGACAACCTTATGTAGTATAAACTTATAATTTCTCAAAGCTTGGTACAACAACACTTAACCAACTGCATGGTCTTTGGAAAATGTCCTTAATATGTTTTGGTTAGTGAAAATCTCTATAATCAAGTTTTCATCTTTGTGTATAACATCCATGTATACATAATACACCTTTTTATTTTTAGAATTAGATCATTGAAACACATATTCTAGGGAATATTTCCTTGGAACCTTGTAAATAGATATCATGTGAAAACCAATACCCTTTGTAGTTTTTTATTTTTCTTTATATCTTTCATTAGTTAGGAACATCACATAAGAGAAAATCAAGAAAACCATTTGAAAGTTCTTTTTTCAGTCCTCTCTTCTACATTACTCTGGTATATGTACGAATGTGAAAATTAGAAAATTGGAAACACCTTCATCTTCACCAATGCCAAGTGGCAATTTGATTTTGTTATTATAGAACTCTTACATGTCATTCTATAGTTTATAATTATTGAAAATTTCATGAATTATTTGCTTAAACTTTTTATTCCCTTGTTATAAGCTTCTTTTAATGTTGTATGTTAGGTACTTCATTGCAATAAGTGCAACATCAACATTCTATTCTATAGTTTCTAGTTACAGATTGACTTAGGATTTTCATAACCAAGCTAAACTTTAGAAGAAATTAATTATTTCAGTGTAGTAATTTTAGGGTCAAATTTGTCATTCCATATTGGCATTAACAAATAAGAGTTCACATGAATGGTTATATTGTGGACTATATTGCTTAATAAATATGTTTTTTGAGCATATGTTATTTTATGATATTATAGACTGATTTATTTTTGTTTATGGCTGTAAATGGAAAGGCTAGTATATGGGTATTTGGTGGTGGACATTTTGATTAGGAATGTACACTAAAGTATATAGGTGAGGCACATGAAAATTTTGACAATATAGACCTAAGAGTATGTGAACTGAACAGAGGTATCTAAAATGGATGATATATTATGCTACACAAATATTGATAGTATATGGAATTTGATTCTTGAAAAGGGTTTAGATAATGGTTTAAAGAGGTTAGAGTCCAATTAAAGTGCATTTAATTTGATAAAATTGTTAGAGATGTATGTTATAATTTATGTTTATTTAGATCATATTGTTAAACCAATACGATTCACACCTATGTTAATAGGGTAACATAATTAGCATAAAATTAAGGTTTTTATTGATTCGCAAGGTGATACTAGTGTTGGTGTTGATTTGTGAGGTGATCTGAGATATGTTGGTGTTGATTTGGAAGGTGAGTTAGGAGATGTTCATGTTGATTTGGGAGGTGATGTAGATGTTGGTGCTAATTTAGGAGATGATAGTGTTGATTTAGAAGGTGATTTGGGAGATGTTGGTGTTGATTTGTGAGGTGATTTGGAAGATGATGGTATTTATTTGGGAGGTGAAATTGATATTGGTGTTGATTTTGATGGTGGTGTCAATTTAGGAGATGATATGGGAGATGTTGCTGCTAATTCGGAAGGTGATATTAGTTTCGATGTTGATGTTGATGGTAGTGTTAATTTAGGAGGTGTTATGGGACATGTTGGTGATGTTGATGTTGATATTGATGTCAATGGTGGTGGTGGTGGTGGTGGTGATGAATTGGATGATGGACGTAATTTAGGAGATAAGGAATCAACTAGTGGCTCTGAATTGAGTAACTATGGTGATTTTGATTTAGGTGATCCTGATGGAGGTGATTTTGAGTGTTGTTTATCAAAATATGACTAACAAAATTTAAATGATTCTAACTAAGATTTCGACATTAGTATTGATACAAGTTATGATACAAAATAAAACCTAGAAGTTTCTTAACTATTAATGAAAATCCTATTGTTGAAGAACTAGATGTAGCTCTATTATGACCTAGTCAAACTAATAAACATGTTCCTAGTGTTGTTTCAACTGACTAGTTATTAGGGTGGTGTTTGACAGTGTAAAATGCTTCAAAGATGGGACTTCCAATTATACGGCTGCAATGGGATATGACTTCAGGTTTAAAAGGAATAAAGTAAAAAAGGATAAGATATTCTTACTGCCAAGGCTGTCCATTTGAGCTATATACTTCATTTGACAAAAAATATAAATGCTTTAAACTTAAAGCCAAAGCATGCATGTAATCTAACCAATTAGCTAGGCTAGTCACATCTAATTTCACTATAAGACATTACAAAGGAAAATCTTAGATAAGCCAAGCATTAAAATAAAAAAAAGTTGAATGTAAGGAGAAACTTTTTTTTAAGTAAGGGAGAAACTAAATTTATTAGTTAATTCTAGTATAACAAGTATGAAAGGAGAAAGTTTCTTAAAGAAAAAGAAAAATAGCATTATAATGAATATGGGAAGTTTTATAGTGTCAAATATTTCTAAGTTAAAAGAAATGGTTCCAACTTTTATAACCAAGCTTCAACATATAAGGTATGAAAATATGTTGGTGTTTAAGAGAATGAATATACGTTTTGATGTTATAAAGAAAGGGTGGAAGAAGTTACAACCTATAGTCGATATGGATGAATGTTTTTTAAAGACAAAATACTATATATAACTTCCATGTGCCATAGGAATTGATGGTAACCAAAGAATGTATCCCATTACATAGGCAAGTGTTAAGTTGGAGATTATTGAAAATTAGACAAGGTTTATAAAATAGTTAGCCATTTATTTATAGCTTAAAGATGGTGAAGGAATTACAATGGTCCGTAATAAGATCAAGTCACCTAGGTAGTTACAATAGAAGACCACTGTGTTTGGATGCTACCATTACAGATATTAAACATATAGGATGGGATCTGTGTGACGATAAATATTAAACAATAACTCCCTAATACAATCCCCATTATAAAGATTAAAACTAATGATAAACTGAGGGAAGCAAAAGTGGGAGTTAGCTGTTAATGGAAACTGTCTATAAAGGAACAAAAAACTAGAAACCTATATGTAGAATTTTTAACACAGGTGAGTATAAAGAGCTAACAAGCAAAGAAAGAGAGGAAAAAATGGTTACTACTATTTCAACTGCTCTCGTTGTATCAACAAAAGTAATCAGAGCTAAAACTTATGAAAATATTAGGGATAGTTATTCCTAAAGTACTTAAACTTTTAGGATTTTTTCAATTTAGTACTCAAGCTTCTAAATTTTCAATTAAATGATCGACCTTTTAAAACCTTAACAATTTAGTTCAAAAAGTTAGTTCCATTACTATTTTTATTTGTCTAATAGAATTTTTGTTATCAATGTCTAAATAGAAAAGTAGTGGCCAACAAAGCATACCCATAACCCAATCTGAATAACCCATAACCATACCCAATAACATAAATACCCATTACCGATATACATAAATTTCCTTAATGCATAATTTTGTTGTTTGAATTAGAAATTAGAGTTGGGATTTGATAGAAAGAAAACTAAGAGAGGCTTGATTGGTTTAAATCAAGGACTTTTATGATGCTTGTGAAGATGATCTCTTACTCTTTCTTGAACCCAAATTTAATAGCTTAAGTATGACAAACAAGCTTATAAACCAATCCTAAAGAAAGCAATAAGCTTATAGAAAACTCATAAAAGTAGATCCATTAGGTCTCAGGCTTTAAGTCGCCAACTTAGTAAATAACTCTATAAACAAAACTTGATAAGTATTATCTCTAACATACACTAAATTAGTGTATTATAGGAAATAAGATTCTTATGGGGCAGTCTATCAAATAGAAATTGAGCATCTATGAGAGATACATTGAGAGAAGATTGTTATCGAGATACAAAGACTGTAGAAAAATCGGTAAGGTTGTGGTGGTTAGTATCAAAGAATAGAGCTAACATACTTCCTTGAGTGAAGTAGCGGTGGTGTATCTCTATATTATGGTTCATAAACTCCAAGTGGTGGTCATATAATTAGTGAAACTATATTATCGTCAGTCACTATCAAAAACAAAATGTTTTAAGATGGTTGTCAATTTCTTATCATACCTTCGAGAATGTCAAAACTTTACCTAATTTGCCAACTGATTAAAAGTTGCCTCCAATCACACCTAATCAATTTTTATCTTCTTATGTTTTCTATTTTAACTATTTATGAACTAAGGATTAATGATTGAATCTAAGTGATAAATCCCAGTTCAAGGAATAAGAGGCAATTTACGATAAAGTAAGAGAAGAGTCTTCTTATTGCTCTTTCTCATATTCTTATCTTTTAGCTCTTGAGCTGCTAAAGATTGGAATCACTTTAAAAGGTCTTAATTTCTTTCATCCTAGCACCAATGCCTAATTCAAACAAGGGAAACTACAGATTTAGGAAATTTAGAAATATGGGTGGGGGGTATTTAGGTTATTAAGTATGATTATGGGTCATTCAGATTGAGTTATGGGTATGCTTAGTTGGCTACTATTTTTTCACGTGGACACCTACATATCATGGACAACAAAAATTATGTTAAACAAATCAATAAATTATTAAGGAAACTAACATTTTGAAATGAATTATTAAGGTTTTAAAACATTGGTCACTTAATTTAAATTTTTAAAAAATTAAACAATGGATTAAAAAATCCCAAAATTTTTGTGCACTTTAGGATTAATTATCCCAAAATATTCTTACACAAGCCCAACTAGTAGGCACCTATTCTCCCACTTTAATAAATAAAAGCCTCAACTTTACAATTAGTAGCACACCTAGGGATGCCAACGTTTATAGCAAATTGTCTTAGCTTCTTAAGGGCCCTAAAAGAAGGAACCTCCTTAGAATAAACACTACCAAGCTATTATTTCAGAGACCAATAATCCCTCAAAGGAAAAGCCTAAGGAGACTAAAGGATAGAACATAGAGGAGAGAATAAAAAACACATCTCTCAGATCTAATGATCCCTTGCAATGTGGAATGGGATTCATCTAAACCTAAAGAAGAAGATTTGGTAGAAAGGCAAAGACTAAGGCTTTTGGCCACTTATTAGAATCCTTCTTATTGTCAATCTTAGCATAGAATATTAGGGGGCTGAATTGCCTTAAAAAATAGATGCTATACAATTTTTTTAACAAGAGGAATATTTTATTATTAATCTACTAAAGACTAAATTAAAGTTAAATTCCCCAAATAATAAGCTTTGGTTTTTGAAGCAAAGTTGGTTACTAATCATTAACTATGATAACCACTTCTATGAAGAAATTATAGTTTCTTTTGATTCTTATAAAGTCAAGGTTTCACTCATAGCCAAATCAATATATCTATGTTAAGATATATGCTTGATCCAAGGAAAATCTACATTACTTTTACTTATGATAATTCTAGAGAATTCACTTATAAAATAAGTTGTTTTAGGAGGGATATGGCTCATCTAATACTTAGATCTTCCTAAGAGAATTTAACACCACTATTTATCTCATATAAGCTGAAGGAGAAAGGCATAATACCTTATGTCACAGTGAGGATCTAAGGAAGTGTATTAACACTCTTAGACTGATAGACCTAAACTTTGATAGGAAATGGTTGATAAGGAAAAAAAATAGATAGGCCTTAGTCAACCGGGTTTGGAAATGCAAATTTCATTTAACCAAAGATGCTTTTTCTATTTACCTAAGCTTTGATCATACTTTAATTTGAATAAACAATTTACTAAAAAGAACCCATAATACACTCCTTTCATATTCCATAACCTATGAGTGAATACACTAGGATTTGAAATTTCTGTAAGAAGAGGACTTAAGTAAGAGATACAGAGTTATAAAGCTTTCAAGTGTATAAGGAAACTTAGATTAATAAAAGCTGAACTTAAATCCCTTAACCACTATAAGAATTTCAGCATAAGCATGGACGTCTTTTTAGACTAGAGACACTCTAATTCATCTTAATTAGATGTTAATACTAATCCCAAAAATGAGTTATTAAAGACCATATAGAAACAAACACTTAGCTCCTACACTCAAGCCCTTAGTAATCACTACTCTTTACTCAAGCAAAAGTAGAGAATCTAGTAATTAGAAAAAGGGGACATAAACACCAAGTTTTTCTATAATGCTATTGTTTTTAAGAGGGATTCTAACAAGATCTCTTCTCTTAAAGATCAAAACAGAGAGCTAATATAGAAAAAGGAGGATTTGCTCATTAGGATACATTATAACTTCCAAAAATAATTAGGTGATGCCACCAACCCTTCTTCTTATATGTCGATACATAAAGCTTTTATCACTCAAAAAAAATCACTATATATTAAGAGGAGAAACTCATTAAAACTTTTAGCCCCAAAAATGTTCGCAAAGTTATGTTCTCTATAAATCCAAACAAAGCATTAGGATCAGATGGATTCCATGTTTTCTTTTTCCATAAGACATCAAGCCTAGCGAAGGATCAAGTGATAAAGTGTGTTATAAAATTCTTTTCTAATGGAATTATTTTAAAGGATTTAAATAAAATATATGTCACCTTGGTGCCTAAAACTCTAAATCCAAGTGAGCCTGGTGAGTATAGACCCATATCATGATGCAACCTAATATAATAAGTCATCTCTAAGTTAATAGCCAATAGATTCAAGGATGTTCTAAGCACAATAATCAACCCTTACTAAGGTGCTTTCATGAAAAAAGAGGAATATAGGGGATAATATTGTCCTAGCATAAGAATTCTTTTAAGAATTACCATAAGAAGAATGGTCCTAAAATGTTATATCCTAAAAGTTTATATCTAAAATTTTTTTGACTCAATCAAATGGAACTTCATTCAATCATAGTGGAAGTCTTTAGATTACCCCCTAAGTTTAAGATATAGATCTAATAATGCATTGAAACAACCTAATTCAGTGTCCTGTGTAATAGACAGCCAATAAAAGCTTTTAAAGGGGCCAAGGTTCTTAAACAAAGAGAACCCTTTCCTTATATCACTTTACATTTTGCTTAAAAGTCCTTAATAGGTTAATGACTCACGATACTTAAAGGGAAAGCAAATTTTTCTTTCATCACATATGCAAGGAATTGAGGATTGTTAACCTTTCTTTTGTAGATAATTTATTACTCCTTTGTAGGGCCAAAATCTCCCCATTGATGATTCTCATGAACTCACTTCAAATCTTTAATCTTCTCTCAAGGTTTGCCATCAAGAAAAACAAAATCTATCCCACTATGTTCGCTAGCTTTAGGCATTAAGTTGTTCAATTCAGCTTAATTTATATGTTGAATGTTAAGGATCCTCCTTTTAAATACATAGGATGGGGATACCTATCACTACAAAAAGACTTTCCTATAAGGATTAGAGGCTACTTATAGAAAAGTAAGCAGTTGGAAAAATGCATTGTAACATACCACTCCCATAAAGCATATACCTGACATACCGAAGGATATTTGAGAACATACTCTATAAAAATGGTACGTTAAGATGGTTAAATCAATTCATTTTACATTTTAATCCATTGCACATAATATAAAACATTTCAATAATCATGTTGTTCCATTTTTATTCACAAACATATACAGTCTTAAATGTTGTTACATTTCTAAAATTCACATGTACAATATACAACAGTTAAGAGATACAATCATTGATACAATATAACTAAGACATTTGCATGTACAACTAATCCTGACACTGACCCATATCCAAATGCATAAGTTACTTCAACTAGACTAGCTAGGTTTCTCCTGAACCTGAAAAACAATGTTGCAATTTTGATGAGTTTGCGAACTCAGTGAGTGAACCATTATCAATGTGCTCACTCAAAATAGACATAAATATTGCAAGTATATAACACAATTCAATCATTATCTCACATCATTCAAAATCAAATCTTATATATCACATCATTCAGCATTTAGTACTTGATCGCAATATACATCATATTCCAACAAGTTTGTTATGAACACAACCATTTCCAACAAGTCCGTTATGAACACAAGCATTTCATATAATCATTTCAGGATAATCTAACCATTCATTTCATCACATTCATATCATCCACATATACACAAACATAGCATATCATTGTATCCATGCAATTCAGTCATTCTTTGAAAATATTCACATAGTACATGTAAAGATATGGATGTAATGCATGTGAGACTCCATTTTCATTTTTATTTTATTGTGACCGAGTGCCTATTAATTGACCCATATCCCTTGTGGATACCAAACTTATTTCAGGTACTGAACTATATCCCTTGTGGATTCTGGGTTTATTTCATGCATTGGCCCATTATCCCTTGTGGATTCCGAGCTTATCTCAAGTACTGACCCATATCCCTTGTAGATACCAGGCTAATTTTGACTAGTCACTCTAGTCACAACTCATTTATCTGATCATGCAAATCAATGTCATGAAATGCATCATCTCACATAATGTGTTATTAATCACTTTTATTCAGTCTGCACAGTCATTTATCACAATCATCGGATCAGAGTCCAGCATTCAACTTAGTTGAGTATCACTTATTCCATTCACATTCACATTCACATTTATCATCAAACTTTGGTTTTGTATTCAAAAATAATGTTGAGTATCACTTATTCAGTCAAATTCACATACAATGAGCACTTCCAATACAGACTCGAATAATGGTCTCCTCGGACAATTAATGTCCAGAACTATCATAATCAAACCAATAATAGTTCATTATGTAAAAATTTAAATGGGAGCAATTCAAGCATAGTGAGATGCATCTAAATCAACTTACTACACATATAACTTAAATAGAAAAACACATCTAATTGAGTTGACACATCTTGGTTAACTCACAGTATACTCCAGGTGAGCTATTGTCTTGACGATCCAGTAATGTCTCGATGTTGTCGGTCAACTTGTGCTTCTATATCATACAATACACACATAATTCACATATTACTAAGTTGATCAATCATATAGTTATTCAACTATGCACATGTATGTGTGTCATGTTCGATGTATGCTCAATTGATTTTCCTAGGTATATGTCCTTAATCACAAATCTTGATCATTCATTCATTATAGCTTGTCAATAACTTGTTTGCAATTAGGTTATGCCTTATGTAAGTTTGGTTACCCTCAATTCATCAATCATACATTCATCAATCCTTTATTAATGCTTTATATTCACACAATTTCCCCAATTCTCATTCATTTATACTAATTCACATTGTTCATATCCTTTGAATCACATTTACATTCATAAGAACACCTTCACTTCCTTAATAACTTAAAAATTATAGCTTTAGGTACATTGATATCAAACAATCCAATCCTTAATTTATAATATCATTTAAGAACCTAAACTCATCAAACACTTAACCAATTGATTCATCATTAAACTAAGTTCATTTTAAGTATCAATCAAGTCCAAATACACCTATGTATAGTCCCTTATCCTTATGTGATTCAACCAGAACACAAAACACAATTCTTTCTCACTGCCAAGCATTTCCACAATCGTGGAAAGGAACCAATACAATTCCCATGATTGTGGGATGTGTAAACCGAAAGTTCACCTTTACTTTCCTTTAACGTTTCTTCCAAATTTTGACACCTTCATGATAATTCATCAATTACACCTTAAAGATACTTCAATTACTCATCAATTCATCTTTAATTCCAAATCCAATTAAAACTATTCACTTGGTAGTTCACAAATTATGGTCTTTCAAGCATCAAAATCAAAACAAAACATAACCAATCCATTCTTTAAATTCCCAGCACACATTCAACACCAATACTACAACCAAATTCATCCCTGATCAATCATCATAAATGTTATTCTAACATATTTCAATAGGTCAATAAATCACTTACTAGTTCAGCTCAATGTCTCCTTAAACATCAAGCTAACCTAACCTTATGTGCAATGTTTACATCATCTTCTTCCTAATGTTTCTTTATGAATAAGCTGTCTTCTTTTAATCATAACTCTCTCTACAAAGATCAAAATGCCATGATTATTATGCCTCCTGAAAATAGACTTCCATTAGTCTTATTATATCTAAAAATTACACAACCAGTATCTCCCTTTAAAATATCATCTCTGTCCAAATTCTGTCCTATTTCTGGTAAGAAATAGACTGGCAACCAATGCTCAAACCACAATAAATCATTATCAAGACATCTTCTAACTAAACCATTTCATAGATGCACTAATAAGACATCAATAATCATTTTTCATGTTTTATACTTTCACTAATTCGGACTCTAAGATCCTTAAAAATCAGGAAATAATACAAGGTTCCTGTACAGGGGTCTATCATAGGCAGTATTAGGGAAATGAACATAACTCAAGATCTAGTCACTATTTTATCAAGAAACTTTCACAGAGGTCAAGCTAAGACTATATCTACAACTTTCTTTGTTTGAGTTTCTTCCAATTCGTGCTCTAAAGATATGAAAAATAGATCGAAAGAGAAAGATGAAATTGAAACCAGAATTTCAACTTACCTTGATAACCTCTTTCCTTCTCATCTTCTCTCCCCCTTTTTCTCTCCTTCTCTTCTTATTTTCATTTTTCTCCCTCTTCTAACCTTATGGTCAACCTTCACTCTCACTTCTATTGCCTTTTTCATTCATTTTCTCTAGAAAATTCAAACTAATTCATATGTCACCATTCCATTGGTCCATGTGTCACCATTTTATTGGTAAATATGTTATCCTTCTATTGGTCCATATGTTACTATTCTATTGGTCCATATGTCACTTACTTTAGGCTCCATATGTAACTCATTTAAGCCTCCATATGTCACTACTTATAAGGCTACACATTTCACCAATTGTAAGGTTACACATGTCACTAATTATAAGGCTACATATGTCATCATTTGTAAAGCTACACATGTCGCCATTCTATTGTTCCACATGTCACAAGTCTAAAGTGCCATTTGTCACAAATTTAAAAGGCCACTTATCGCAATTATATTCAAGCCACTTGTCATCCATTTAATTGAGCCATTTGTCACTTATTCCCAATGCCACATGTCACCTTTTCATAAGCCTAATCAACCTAAATTCTCATGTATCTATTTGTCTTGCTCTTTAACATTTTTCTTAGACTAGATACACATATCACCTCATCAACTGCTCAATTGTAACAATAAATTCCCCATTTTACTAATTATAATCCATCAATTCATGTTATTGGTAAATCAAAACACAAAAAATTGGGAATGCACGTTCATATCACATTCATTTTCGTTCCAGACCCCAGAATATGTCAATTAAGTGCATATACTATCTTGCAATGTTTTCTAAATCATGATTCATATGTTTATATGAATATTATGCATGTGAATGAAATGCACCTAGTAAATTCTTAAACGAAATAACTCATGTGACTTAATCTAACATTTTAATCTCTTAACAATTTTAGGAGGCAGGATATTACATACATTGGATTCATTTGTACGAAGGCTCCAAATCTAATTGATTATTTCAATCACCAATAATATTGAAGTATATTGAACGACTTACTTTATTATGCTAAAAACCTCCCTAAGGAAATTGAGAAACTAATGAAGAATTTCTTATAAACAGGGAATACACAAAACTGTCATAATGATAAAGTGAAATGGAAAGAGTTGTAAGATAAAAGATAAAGGAGGGTTAGAAACTAAATCAATTAGAACCATTAATAAGGTGCTAATGACAAAAACAATTTGGGGATACTCATTAATAAGGAAGCAATTTGGGTCAAATGGATCCATATGCATTTCTTAAAATGAACAAGTTTTTGGTAAAAGAAACTTGTTATTAATGCTTTATGGACGTTGATGCATCTCTTCAAACCCAAGAATAACTTAAGGAGAGTGATTAAGACCAAAGAAAGGAATAGAGAGAACTTATTGATTTTGCTCTAAGCTTCAACATATAAGACACATAGTTCAGGATAGAACATTAGTAAAAGATTTCATCCTCAATGGGGGAATGGTCTAGTAAAGCCAGAGAACTCTTCTTGATGATGGAGAATACTCCCAACTGTAGGCCAAACCCCATTGTAAAAGATATAATAACTTAGCTCTTATACCCTTCCAACTTATTTACAAATAAATCTTACTCTTCAATTTTCAATACTTCCTTCCTAAAAGTTCCCTAGGACAAGTTAGTTTGGTTTGGTTATAGGCTTACTAAAGTCTCTTTTTTCTTATGGTTAGTAATCAAAAACAAGCTTAGAACAAAAGATAAGCTAAGAAGCATAATGAGAGGAATTAATCCAATATGTTTTCTTTGTTATTTAGAGAATGACAGTATTCAACATATATTTTTCAAATGCCAATTCTCTAAAGTCTTTTAGACTAGGATACAACAATTATGCAACATGTCTTGTCAGTTAGAAGATTAGGACTAAATAATGAAATAGGTTACTTTATACCATAAAAGATACATAGCAGATGGAAAGATATTTAAACTAGTTTTTGATTGTTCTATTTATACAATATGGAAAAACATGAACGAAAGGATATTTCAAAACACAAATAAAGAAGCTCAAGAATGGTTAGAGGGGACACTAATCTGGACAGACAAATTATGCTCACAAAAACTCCAAAAAATGGAATTGGCTTGGAAACAGCCAGTAGCTAGAATGTCCCTCAAATCCATATTACATATTGAAATCTAGGAATTAATCTTAAACTCATAAGGGAATAACAAGGAAATGCTTATTCAACCAGATAATATGACAATGCTCAATCTCCTAGATAAAGCCCTAGATTAAAAGCTCATTTCTAACAACAAGTTATGTCAATGAATTAAGGAACAATAGAATGATTCTGAAGTTAGACTTAGCAATGTCAAGAACTAGGTACAACAACAATTTGATCCTTTCAGTCTTATAACTCTCTTATGTAAAAATCTTTATGAGCTTTGTCTTTCCTTTTGCAAATTAATAAATTTCTTCAATTTAAAAAAAAAAGAAAAAAATTTCTTAACCTATTGCAAAAAATGAGATTCAAGATGTAAGATTGTTAGAAATTTAAGCCAAAAAACAACTAATCTCATATTGGAAGTCAATAGAGTGTAAATGACAATTAATTGTGCACCAGTTGGTTTATAATGAATTTTGGTTAGATCTATTATTTTCTAGGTGGTTAATTGTAAAAAATGAAACAAATTATTATTGGATCCACTTTGTATATTGTGTATAAAATAAAACAAATTTTGGTTAGATTTATAGTCTTTTGTATATAATAGTAGTTAGGGATTATGAGATGTTAACTTCTATGGACCTATAGTCTTTTACTTTTTTATGAAACAGGAGACAGTAGAATGTACCTAGAAATGATAATTTTCAATTGTCAACAACCATTCTATGCTTGTTTTCAATAAATTAAATTAATTTTCTTTTGCACGATAAATTATGAAAGTTTATAAATGTTCAGTTTCCTTGTTGAGTTTTGAATATGTTTATATGAACAAGCACTATTGTTTTAACGCATTTAATTTCACAAAAAAACTCGTGTAATGTCCTTTTAAGAAGGAAACTGATTTATCAAGTTTTTAAATATATAAATTTCACAATGTTCATATACATGGACTTAAATGGAACCTTTTACATTATCTTAAACCATTTCCTCATATAAATTTATGATTGCCTCAAGAACATGATTGCTAATAAGGAAAAGATTTATTAAACTAGTTGAATCATTCATCACAATCTTCTTTATTGCCTAATTTTAATATAGTTACATCTGAATATGACAACCATAATAGCTTATCAATGATATCCAACATTCTCAATAGATTAACCAACTTTAGATGTACAACACATATGACTTCTTAAAAAGTATATACTAGCATAAGAAAAGAGTTAGAACTATAGTATATCATATTAGCCCTATATTACAAACAAGTATTTCTCACATATTATGGCTCCTTAATATCATATTACATATAAGTACTTCTCACATTGGCCTTATGATTTCAATATTGAAAAAACATGATAATAATACATATCAATATTAAAAGAATAATGGGATATGTCATGAGTATATTCGTCAGCTCCTTGTTCTCATTTATAACAAGCTTAAGTTCATACTTTATTTGCCTTATTTTTTATCCTAAATTTATTCCTTTTGTTCTTCCATTTTCAATCTTCTGATAGTTCCCTTACACACCTCATCTTAAATTGTCCTTTTATAGCTCATTGCTAATTATTAATTTAGATTATTATTTTCATTCATCGATTTCTGAATAACATGAACAACCCTATCTGTGAAGGGAGTCGCCATTCCAACAAAAGAATTTACAACTCCCAACCTTGTAATCTTCACAAAAACAAATATTAATTAACATATATATTCAATTAATTTTCCCATATTGAGTATTGTAACATATTTTTCAATAATTGGATATTTTGGGCACTTATAAAACCTATATCTAGGATTTTTTCACTTTATGAAGTCCTTAGACATACATTAAATCCACATAAACATTAGACATTAGTTGAAGAATTGTTGTTACTTAAAGACCTAGAGTATGACACCTCTAATCTCAACTACTACATCCTTCTAGTGTGGGTGATGACATAACCAATCAACAATAATCTCAAATTCTCACAAGAAACATAACCACCAATCAATAACATGGAAATAACCATCAATCATCATGAAATGACCATCAAATTCTCACAAGCAACATAACTAAAGCATTAATAACAATATCAAATTCTCTCAAGAAACATAACCATCAATCAACAACATGGAAATAACGTCAATTAGCATGAAATAACCATCACAATCTTCTAAGAAACATGACCATCAATCAATAAAGCATCAATGTTGTTAGTTGAAGACCTATACTTAAAAATTCCCATTAAATGTAATACATATGCAAAGCAAAGCATACTTGCTATTACACATTCGAAGAAATCTACCCATATTAGGAATAAATTAGGCAAGAAGTATAACGAAGAGAACATAAACAAGGGAGAAATGATAATGAAGTATACACACACCTAAATAGAGTTTGTAAGAATAAGAAAACACTAAAAATAAGATAAAAAAAGTACTGTTACCCACTCCAACTCCAGCTCCAACACACAATAATGTTTAAGGTTCAAATATGTTTTATGGTTTAAAGATAGAGAAGATTTTGTAAGTCAATTACTATACAATTTGAGAAAAACATTGTAGACTAGATTAAGGGTAGATTAGGGTTCAATGAAAATGAAGATTGGAGGAAGAAAGGAAGATTGGGTTTATTTCATGTAATCATAATTGTTGGTTTTTAAAAATTAAATATGTTTTTTTAAATATATAAGTAAAATAGAAATAAAAGATATAGGGCACACCATATATCATATTGGTTGATTTGACATGCTATTTATTCTCTTATGACAAGACCGTCATGTCTAACTAATGGAAACTAGCTAAGTGATATTTTAGAGTGCTAATTGTTCTATTTTCTAAATGTTAAGGGATGAATTGGTACCGTAGATAATAATAAGAAAATTTAAAAACTTTGTAGAATATTAGAGGAAAAATTATACCTTTTGTCCAATAGCTAATTATCAACAATCCCTCCATTTGTAATAGGATCTATAAATATACATAAACCCTCTGGTGATTTAATCTACTAGAAACTACTATCTCTTATAACTTAAAAACCCAGTTGTTCATATTCGTAAACAAAAATATATTTCATATGCATTTTTTTTGGAGCATGAGCACTAAAATTATTGAGTGCTTATGCATTTTTACCAAAAATACCTTCCTTTTTCCCATTGTTTATAACAAACGACAAAAGATTGTCAAATAGTCACCTAATCTTAGTAACAAAAAGGTTCCTCCATAACTTCCAACATAAAAGATTTAAGTTTACTCAAAAAGTAAACAAGTAATGTGCTTCCATAAGGATTTGGCTGGACTTATTCACATCAAGTTAATTGATCACATACGTAGATCCTACAATTTTTTGGTATCTTAATTACCCAACAGTATTGTTACAAAAGGCAGTATATGTATAGATCACAGGGAGAGAACAAATCAACTGTAAAAGAAGTGTCATCAATTATAGTTGACTCATGAAGCATTAAAATTCTAGGAAATTATAACCATAGAAGTGCTAACCAGGCAAATAACTGAATACACAAAAATAAAGGAGTAATAGTTTAGAAGGAAAGCTCGCAGCAAGAGAGGAGATAGAAGGTCGACTAAGGCTTAAAGCTTCCAATCTTCTTTATAATTCTTTAAGTAGAATATGTAAAAGGGAGAGGATAAGACCGAATTAGGTCCCCATGATTGGTCAATTTTTGTTGCCATTTAAAGTCTGAAATGGAAGATGGAAAAAAATCAATAGTATTTATGAAAGTTAATTAGTTATTTTCTCTTTAACAATAAAATCCATGACAATTAATGAGCGGCCCACACTATAAAAAATGCTCAGTTACTAAAAAGACACATTCTGATCACCCAACCCTCCTTCAGACGGTCAATGTACACAAGTTGTGAAACTTAATCAGCATTCAACCAATGATTTGCAATAAAACGAACATGGTTATCATGTAGTTACGGCAGATTAGCATAGCCAAGTTGATTGGGTTGGACTCGATAAAATAAAATGATAATGGAAAACCCCTTTAATGGAGGAAGGCTTGGTTTAACTTTCCCTCTTTTTTGGCTCAGAGATACTTGGTTTTAAACACTATCAAAATTCATACCATAATTTTCCTCGGAGAAAATGAAAAGGAAAATCACATTTATTACCTACAATATACATAGACCCACCTGCCTTGTGTGAGTACAAGCACTTCTCTGTATCTTTCCTGCTCTGGATGATCACTGTTAGTGTAAAGATTGAAACTTTAGCGTTCTCAGATTACTGAAACTCTGGAAATGCGTGTCTGCAATGAAAATGATGAAGTGAATTATAAGGAGAAGTTTGTTTTCAATATTGACAAGGACTTGGTTATTGATGTTAATCAGGTGTTTGTTAGTAAAAAGATCGGCGATGGGCCTATGTCCACTGTCTTCCAAGGAGTGTATGTCCCCAAAGGACTTGTCTGTCGTTGATTATTGCTTTCTGGGTTAGATCACATTGTGTGCTTGTTCTAAGTTTTGGTGAATTCTCGGTCGTTCTTTGTTTGCTTAAACTGTGTTCCTGCTGGTATTTGGAATTTTGGGTTCTGTTTGTAATTGTCAATCTTTTTATAGTACCTGTGCTTCTTGCGGTTTCAAATTTTCTTGTGCGGCGGCTTAGGAATTTTCTTAGAACACTGTTTTCATTCTCGTTATAAGGAGGTGATATGCGGGAGCCAGATTCTTGTTTTGTTCTTCATTCATTTTCTTGGAAATTCTTAAACTTTCCTTTTGTTTATTTAAGATTTGGAAAGTGACAAAGAGAAAAAGAAGTGGTCTTTTGGTCTCTGTCATGAAAATCACTCGAAAACTAATGTCAACTTGGAGAAGCAGCCTCAGGGGCTTCCTCAGTTACCTACACTGTATCCAAGCCCCTTTAACAGTTTCCACTTCAGCATACAACCAGTTCATTCCATCTGCCCGTATTTCACCTTATGTATCTGTCTCTGATAACAAAACCACTTTTGATATGGACCTTGTCATATTTGCATGCCCAAATTGTTAAATGCTAATGCAAAGAGATAGTTTGGGTTGAGATTATGTCATGTGTGGAACTATTCATAGTCTTTAATCTTTTTTGAGTTGCACTAAATCTCCATGAAATGTTTATGTTGTTGGTTTCTGCAATTATATCAGAAAGTATGGATGGTTAAATGTGTAGCCATTCATGAGGTTTGGTTTAAATTGTTTGGTTACCAAATAGGCTCCATTTGTCTTTATGCAAATTATAAAGTTTGTAAAAGGTCAGCTATATCGGTGTGTCCTTTAGGCATCTTAAGAATTCTGACATTATAAATTACTGGTTAGTGAACCTTCATGTGCTAAAATACGGATAAACGTTATCAAGAACCTATCCATGTTGGTGTAGATATTAATTAGCAAACTCTAGCAAACTATGTATTTCATATCTTTTAATGGTAAATAGATGCTTATAGATAGTAGATGTATCAGCTCTATTAAAGAGGTACTGCTCTGCGTTTGTTAAGTTTTTAAAACTTGTAATTCAATGCTAGTAATCATTTCATTATCTTCTCCACGACAATTTTCAAACAGTACAATAATCAGATCCCTTATCAAGCATGGCAATGACAGGTATATTTCCTTAGTTAAGATGTGCTGCTGTTAAGGATTGTGATTCCACGTGTTCATTTGTATAGCGAGTATAGGTTGGACTGCAATTGCATATTATGGTTATCTCAAATGGTTGGGATATACGTGTTTAGAGATGGGAAGTCAGTGTAAGATGGATGAGCATGAGATAAATCTGCTTATATAGTTTCCTTTTAGCAATGATGGGAGCAAAGGATTGTGAATGAGGTGATTCTCGTATATGCAACTGTTTGCAATGAATTAATTCCATTTCTTGAAAATACAGACATAAAACATACAGATATAGATGGATGGTGGCAAATGAATTATTCTCTCTCTTGGTTCTTTACTAAAATTACCATTCGTGAAGAGTAATAACGTGATGATTGCTGACATCACCATTAGGTGGCAGAGCTCAATAAATGTACGAATTGTGTGACTCAGCTAATATCCCTATAAGAAATCTTGATTAATCAACTATCATGTGGGAGGGTTTTGAAGGACTTTGAAGAAGTTGCATATGAGTATTAATGATCAGGAATGATCTTTTCTTTTCAAGGGATGCTTGGCATGGAGTAGCTCGGAATATCCATGTGTAACTTCAATGGAAGAAATATGGAAGCATTAAGGAGACTTATCTCTACTCTAATTGTTCTTGTGAAGCAAAGCCTTGTTTTTTGACATGGAAGAGAAATCATAAGATATGCATGAGCCATGAGAAGCTGTCTTTCAGGAAATTGAATTTGAACGAATCTTAAAAGGTAGATTTTAATTATGCGACGAGATTCATTATATTGTACTTGGACATGAGAAGTGGCCGAATATCATCCCAGACATGAAATAGAAGAAGGGGAAAGCTAAAATGAACTCGTCAAGGCCAGAAAAGAGGCATTACAATGTAGAAAGTAAAACTTGCTACCATTAGAACAAAATTGACTAAGGAAATCTCTAAGCTCCACCAAATTACTGAAAACAGCTTCATTTCATTTATAATCTGTGCATGTTGACAATGTTTGTGTTTCGTGCTCTTGCAAATATTTGGTTTGCTTTGTCCTATGTGATCATTCTGGAATGTGCACTAAGATATTGGTGATTTTTGGATTTTTTTTCTAGGTTTGAATCAAAGGCTGTTGCCGTGAAGGTATTAGAGCCAAGGAGGATGTCAGCTGTAACTGATAGAAACAAGGAGAGATTTGAGAAGGAGATCAACTTGCATTCGAGTTTGGACCATGAAAATATTGTCAAGGTATTTTGTTAGATGAGCTTCTGAACGCATCAACAATAATGTTCTTAGTTGTATGAATGATTATACTTTTGGTGCCACTAGTTTTTTTAATTTTCTGCTTGCTCATACTAAATTTGAAACATTAAACATTTTGGATTTTCTACCATAAATTAACAGTTTTTGCTCAATAGCAATACTTGTTAAATCCAGCAATATGTGACTAGGATGGAATATTTAGTCTTCTGAGTGTACATTGTCTTTTCATTTCCGTGGTGGCAAATAAAGAAATCCGAACATTAAGTTGGGTCTGACTTTGTATCATACTTTCGGTTTATTGCTAAACAGATTTTTGGAAAACAGAGAAATGAGTGAGTTGGATGCCTCAGGTGAATTAGGTTGTACTGAGTTAACTTTTTGCCTTTTTTGCAGATTGAGATGCGGTGGATGCATTTATATGTTCATGAAAAATTGTGCTTTATAGTCTTTGGTCATATTTCATTTACTTGCTTCAGCAGTGGCCTAATATGCTGATGAAGATCAATTACTCGATTAATTTTCTCAGTGCTCCTAATGCTGACTTGTCTTTTGCTAAACAGTTTGTCGGTGCCATTGTACATCCTGCATTGGTCTTTGTTACGGAACTCATGACAGGAGATACATTGACCAAGTACTTATATAGCATCCGCCCACAGCTTTTAGATCTGAAGCTTGCTATAAGTTTTGCCCTGGATGTTGCACGAGCAATGAAGTATCTCCATGGAAATCACATCGTTCATCGAGACTTGAAGCCCAGTAATTCATTTGCTTTTCATCTTTATAGCTTTCGATTAATCTGTATACTATCTCTCTCTCAAGTGATTTTTGGGTTGACATGAACAACACTTGCCCTAATTTATGATGCCTACTTTGTGTCTTTCATATACATGAAACTGATCTATCTGTTTACCAAAAGGAGCAAAAAAAATTAAGCTCACTTCTTGGCGAACTAAAATACTTTGTAAAGCTCAACTATATGAAAATGACCTTTTGTCAAGATTTCCTGATAATGTTTGGCGGAAGCAGTCCTTCCAGAATTCAAGTTGAATCCTGGTGTATTCAACTCTATTCGGGAATTCCTGAACCCAACCTGTAACAATTTCTGGAATGGCTCAAAACTTGTTTGCTGTCAGATGATCACTGGAATGCCTTTTGTGAATATTGTAGACAATCTACTTCTTACAGAAGACAAAAGGAGGATTAAGTTGGCGGACTTTGGCATGGCATTAGAAGAATCAAGCAATGAAATGAATAGTACAGCTGGTACTTACAGGTGGATGGCGCCAGAGGTAACCGCTTTCATAATTTTGAATTACATGCCACTGGTGCCTGATTGCACTTAAGTTCCCTGATTACTTAAATTCAGGTAATCAGAACAGAGGACCATATAGTTGGAGAGAAGAAACGTTATGACCGCAAGGTGGACGTATATAGCTTTGCAATTGTTTTCTGGGAACTGCTAACAAACGAATTACCTTTTAACGGAAGGCATGGCTTTCAAGTAGCATATGCCAACGTAGCTCATGTATGTCCTATAAGTCCTCTTGGAGCAAAGTTTTACAACAATGTTTCCTACTTTGTCATAAAACCTCATAAGTTGATTTCCAGACTGAGGCAGATGTTTTATGACTACTCCGTACGTGCAGAATTTAAGGCCTAGCCTGGAAAATATTCCCAATGAGTTGGCTCCTTTCCTGGAAGCTTGCTGGGCAGCGAATCCCAAAGACCGACCAGAATTTGTAGCAATAACACATTTCCTTGGCGGTTTTCTTGAAAAACTATATAATGCAGACATGCCACCTCCCAAGTTGATGGAAGTGCCCCCACCCCCACTGGACACTAGCCGAGCAACAGAGTCTTATAAGAATAAGCGTTCAAAACATTTCTTTGACTCCATCATCAGATGCTTTATGTGAGAAGGTCGCAATTTAGGTAGGATAGTTCCATATGTGCGCAGATGGTTAACATTTTTTGAGTTTTTGCCTTGCCACACAGCTGCGAAGCTGATAGAACAGTCAACGGAGCATAGTTACAATAACGCCATAAGAACAACAGGAACAATTGTATTCACAGAACATATAGAAATTCAATTACACAGAATTTTTAGCTTTTTATCTAAAACAGAAGGGATGACATTCCCCATGGAAGAGGAAAGCTTAGTTGAAAAGTACAATCATCGATACAAGGCCGTAAATCTTGTTCTCCCTGACTCACTCTGCGGTTGTCAGATATTTACAAACCATAACCTGTTGTCGTTTACATCCACTCAGCTTTCTCAATATATTCATAAAAAAGAATCATTCATTATCCAATGAGGTGTCCGCTCAGTTGAGTTACATGCTGAGATGAGTTGACAGTCAAACGAACCAATAAAAGGGTGACAGCTGCTCCCTCAATTTTAGCACGTGTCCCGACCCAGTAAAAACCCTAATCTGACTCGCCATTGGCACCCAAATCTGATCCAGAAAAACAAAAAGTCCTCAAGTTGTCTCTCTCTCCAACGCATCTTTCATCTTATGTTTGTTACTGTTGGCCGTTGACGACGGCGGAGGGTGGTCGAATAAGGTGTCCGTCTCTTGTCTGCCTGTCTGTCTATCTGTAGCGCGTATGGTCGTTTGTTTAGGAGGAGTTGCATGGGCCTTTTTGGGATTTTCCTTCCGCAGTCTTAAATTGTAAGCCGTTGGATTGGATTCTTCTTACATAAATAATAGATTCAAGAGAAAAATAAAGAGAAGTACAAGTACTCTTTGTCTCAGGACTTCACTTTTCTATAAAACCTATATCCCACTTGGACGTCCACCTCACCCACTAGCCCCCTCTCGCCACGCCCCTTGTGACCAGGTAGCTTTCTTGCTCTGTGTTATTTCTTGATTGTTAAAGCTTCTTTCTTTGTTGGCTACTTCTTGGTATCCGTTAGTTTCATTCTTACGGAATGAATTTGCTAATTATCTTTATTCATATACATATTTTACTTGTTCCCATACTTTCATTATCTTGTAATTTGCTTCTCTTTTTGAATTATCTTCTGCTCTACGGGTTTGAGATTTTTGTATGGTTTGGAGATTATTCGTGGTTATTCTCGGCTTCTACATGTCCTCTCTAGTTTAAGGATGTATCATTCCGCCCATCGATAATTTTCAGGTTATTTTCGCACAGGGGTGTATAGATACTTAGCTTCAACTATGGAATTATGCATCTTTTACGAACTGGGTTTTGGATAATGTTTCGAGTTGTTGTTAACGTTCGAAGAAGTACGGTGTGTTGTAGCTGTAATGGCCATGTTTAACTCACACTTGGAACGAAGTTCGTCTGCTCTTAGGAAAGGCAGATTATAGACAGCGCAATGTGGGCTGTACAATCGTCTCCAGAGAAATTGGAGCTGCTGTAGAGGTTGTCACTCTAGATTTATAATGACAATACGAAGTTTCTTGTCTTTTAGTATGTATAACTGCTTTGACGTCATTTACAGTCATCACGTTTGCAGCTTTGACGTTCTCTTAACAAGTAATTGGCCAATCACATACGGCAAAATGGTACAAGATAATTTGTACACTAGTGATTTGCAGAAATGGGTTTAGGTTTGTGGGATTTGGGAGATTATAATTAACTCCCGAGTTTAGAATTTATCGGTGTAATGCATCTTTAAGCTTGGAATTCCTAGAATCATGGAAATTCAATTTGAGATGAATCAACGTTCAATTGGTTGAGTGTTAGATTGCACTCATTGATATGCCCCAACACAGAATAGAGCACCTATTTTGTCCACGCCTCTAATCTTTGTTCGAAAATTTTAGAGATAATATTCTCAAGATTCTCAAATGATGACTTTTCCTGTTTCTCCAGTGATTAGTAATCTTCTTTCAGTTTGCTGCTGAACTTTTGAAAGAGTGATCAATATATTAGTTTTCCCAAGTTCCTGTCTGCAGGTTGGAGAATCTATATATTCTTTTTAAGGATCTGGTTGCAAGATTGTTGATGTTAGAATGGAAACTTGAGACGACATCCAATTTTTATATTGAAAATTTTATTCATAAAGAAGATGACTGAAGAGATCATGACCATATATTGGTACTTTATTGAACATTACTCAAGTCCAGAGAATGTGTCTTAACATAAGTATGAAGATTTTGTCCTGCTCGACCAATTAGTGCAATTGAGTTGCACAAAGTTTGCCTTTAGGCTTAAGGTCAAAGTTTGAATACTCTATTGTGCCCTTAGAGATAATCTAGTCCTTGATGATGGGGAGTGAGACTGATTATATGAGTGTGACTTGACAGAATCTAGATTGATTTAGCAAGCTTAGTGTATCTGTTGAAGAGGTCATGGGTTTGATTTTGGAGAGTATATGATCTCAACATAATAAACGTTTAAGGTTAAAATGAATGGCTCACATGTCCAATTTGTCCTAAAAAATGCTGTTTGATTCAGAGATCTGTTTTGAATGTGGCTGAATTCATTTTTTGGGTCCTGTTTGCCCAAGTTTCAATGTGAAATGTGTAGTATGTAATGAAGCACTCTCTGATCGGTTCTTTCTGAGTGACAGCTGATATTTCTTCTCTTCTTTTTTTTTTTTTTTTGCCTATGATACAAGAGGAATACGACTCAACAGAGCTTTTATCTGAATATAAAAATGCCATATCTGCTAACAATCTTTATTTTGTTTCAGTTTTGCAGATTCTTCATAAATATTTATAGGACTACTCAGTATCTAATAGCTGTTGAGAATCAGATTACTAAGCTGATTCTTAATGGGGACAGGGGAAGAGAGTACACCAGCTAAGCCTTCCAAAACAGCAGCCTCAACTCAGGTCCTCTCTCGCTCTCTCTCTCTCTCTCTCACACACACACACACACACAAACACAAACACAAACAAAAACAAAAACACAAACACACATTCAAAGACACATAGATACTTGTGTGCACACAAAAAGGGATGTACAAGGATGCTAATCCCTCTCTTCATTGTTTACAGGAAATACCAGCAACACTGTCATATCCTGATTGGTCAAACTCTATGCAGGTTTTTCTTTCATTAGATTTATAGATCAATATTCTATCTATGTGGTTTATTGTGAATGTTTACAACTGCTATTTGTTCAGGCATATTATGGTGCTGGTGCCACCCCACCTCCCTTTTTTGCCCCAACTGTTGCTTCTCCAAGTCCCCATCCCTACCTTTGGGGAGGCCAGGTACTAATTTCTTTCATTTGAGAACACCCTGGGATGTGTATAATTGGGTATATTTTACCTTTTGATAAGGAGTTTCTCATTTGCCCTTTTATTGGTCAATATTCAGCATCCATTGATCCCACCATATGGAACCCCTGTTCCATACCCAGCTTTGTATCCTGCAGGAGTATATGCTCAGTCTAATATGGCCATGGTAAATAAAATTTGAGGTTTTCTCTCTTATTGTCTTCAGACATAGATTCTTTTTTACTTTTGAGTTTTTAAGGGTTATATGCCCACTTATATTTGTGCTGTTAGATTTCTTTTGTTCATTGATTGCCCAATCTCCTCTACAGACTCCAAATTCAGCTCAGGCTGGTGCAGAGTTGGTAGGAAAGGGACAAAATGGAAAAGACCGTACTTCAACCAAAAAACCGAGAGCAACTTCAGGAGGCAAGGCAGGGGAGAGTGCCAAGGTAGCTTCTGGTTCAGGAAATGATGGTGCTTCTCAAAGGTCTGTTGATCCAGGTTTATGGTTAAATTTTCTTTATCTAAAATAATTTAGCCAATCTTGTCTTTGATATTATTACATCTCTAGATCGTTGTAATGCACTATTTTCTGATTATAAATATACCTGCTAACAGTGCTGATAGCGGAAGTGATGGCTCATCAGATGGAAGTGATGATAATACTAACGAACAGGTATGCATTATGTTCTTTTCAGTTCTCTTATTGAATCTTGACCTAATTGTTTTAGGAATTTGCTGCAAACAAGAAGGGAAGCTTTGAGCAGATGCTCACGGATGGTATGTTCTCAATCCAGTTGGTCATGTTTTTATACGAGGAAAATAGTCCTACACTGACACTACTTTTGCAGCCAATGCACAAAATATCGCTGCTGGGGCAAATGTTCAAGGTTCAGCGCCTGGGAAGGCTATTGTGCCCATGCCAGCAACTAATCTAAATATTGGGATGGACTTATGGGACTCCCCTGCAACTGCTGCATCTGGGGGGCCAAAAATGAGATCGACTGCAGTTGTCCCCACCGGGATGCCTGAACAGTGGGTACGATTCTTGGATTTCTCCTAAGTGTGCTTTTATTATATTAAAACAAAGAACTACTTCTATATCATGAGCAAAAATGTCATGCTAAGTTTGACTTCATCAGTTTACACTTGCAACTGCACATTTGGTATTCTGCTTTTGTTCTTTTGCCATCAACATCTCATTCTCTGGGAAGGCTATTGATTTTTCATGTCTTTAACTGCAATGCTCCCGTAATTTTTTCTACATGGAAATCTGCATGCCTACTACAGCAACCATTAGGCTCTAGAATTATGTTTCCTTCGGCTGAATTGTATGCAATCACTGATTCTGCTAGGATGAACGAGAACTGAAAAGGCAGAAGAGAAAGCAATCTAACAGGGAGTCAGCCAGACGGTCAAGAATGCGCAAACAGGTATTTTTAGCAGTTGCCCTTTTTAATCACTAAATATGTCCTTGATCAACTGCTGATTTTAGAACTAGGATCAGCTGCTTTGTGGTTTATTTTTTACTTTTTCTTTTAATAGAGTGGAAGGGTGAGCGATGGTAACATTTGTTTTTCTCTAATTAAGGTGGATTTTTTTCCAAACATGATTTCTATTCAATAATTCATATGTGCAAACAGTTCTAGAAAAACTTCCATGGGGCTTCGACAGATTTAAGATGCACAGATATGATCTGTGGTATGATCCTATGGCTCTTCAAGTTAGGGCTAGTGGCTGCTCAAGACATTTTCAGAGTTTCATAGTCAATAGTGGCTAATGTGTTGCTATTTGCCTCTTCTAATAATTGGTTTGCTTTTGAAGTTTGAATATGTTTGTCCCGCCAATCTTTTTTATTAGACGCATGAATCAATGGGTTTAATTGATTTGTCCTTGCCAGGCTGAGTGTGAAGAGCTACAAACCAGGGTGGAGAATTTGTCCAATGACAACAGGAATCTCAGAGATGAACTACAAAGGCTATCTGATGAATGCGAAAAACTTGGATCTGAAAATGATTCAATTAAGGTTTGCTCGGGTCCTGGATCCTTTATTATTGATTGATGCTTAATAATAGCAAAGTGATCTGAAGCTTTTGCTTAATATTATCTAGGAGACACAGAAACTAACTATCATCATCCATTTTGTTCTTATAAAACAGGAAGAATTGACTCGATTATACGGAGCAGATGTGATAGCTGACCTTGAACAAAATAATTCTTCTTCGGCTCTTCAATCCCACGGTGGTGAACGGAACAGTTGAAACGGAATAACGACCTGGAAAAATACATCTTGGACTCTTGGTAAATGGTGTCCCAACTTTGATTGACCAGCAACCATTGTTTTCTATTAACACCTTAGTTGTAACTGAAATTTATGGAATTAACTAACTAATCAGGAGCCTGTTCGAGTTTCTGTATTATTTGGTTTAGAGAGAGAGAAGCATAGCTTTTATATTTTTGTTCTTTGTGGTGCAACTTGTTATTTGGATGTTTGAACATGAATTGGAATGAAGAACTCTTGACTGATTTTTTCTTTTACGAAGTTAGCTACATTCATAAATCACTCTTCGAGCGAAACTCAAGCGAGTTACTTTTCTATTAGTTGGACATGAGAGCGTCTGCCTTAGCATGACAAAATCAATAATGCAAAGGAAAAGCATCAATCGTCATCTGATATTGTTGGCGAGCTGTACTCTATTTGAGGATGTCCTGGGCGGTTTGATTTGGCCTTTGGCATTCTACCAGCTGGTCCAGACACAAGAATTGCAAAGGGGAAATAGGAAAGGTCAGCAGGAGAATTCGGTTGCTGATTATCACTACATAAACAAACAAAAGGATACAATAATAAACCTCATCACCTGACCCCATGATCTTCAAGAGTATGGTCTTCGCATACCCGATTTGTGCTTGGTGCCTACTGTAAAATCTAACCTGTAAATTTCCTAAATGTAAGCAATGGGATATAGAAAGTTACCGAAAAATGACCTAATGCACTAACGCTAGAGCAAAAGGTAATTCTCTAGCTTTACAGTTAGGCATGATTCATTAGCTATCCAGATAATTATTTGGTACAAATGACAATACTGAGGACATACCATTTCGCCATATGCAAATCCAACAAGTAGATCGAATCTACCATGATGCCTCAAGAAAAATGGACGCAGGTGGTTCTTGTATAATTTCTTTGCACCCTGATGAAGAAGCATTGAATTAAACAAACAAATGAGTCGAAGTGGAAAATGGGATAATGGAGACAAACCATAATTACCCTACATCATGACAGACTTAGAACTCTAGGACGGGAGATCATTCGAAAGGCAGAATTTATGTTAGCAACATACGTGGCCAAATTCACCAGAAACTTCTATCAGACGGTGACTCCAACTCCACTATAAATATTGAAGAACATGCAATCAACACAGGCATAAGAAACAAGCACTAGGATGCTTTTTGGTAAGTGGGTAAATTATCTAGCTGTACAATGGAAATTTTTAATTTTCATAGACCATCATATCTTTGATGAGTTAGAATATAATGAAACTAAAAACTAGAAAAATAAAATCAAAAAGGACAGGGAACAAGAATGATCAATCAGTGAAAATAGCTCAACATTACCAATGCCTAAATGTATGAGGAAACTTTACCTGAAGTTGAAGCCAGACAAGAAATGCAAACTTTACATGATAATACATTGGAAACCTGCACAAGGAAAATTCCTGAGGAATAATCCAATTGAAAAGGCCACATGTATACCAAGTGCAAAGACTTATGAATGTGAGCCTGTGTATTTTGGACCCTATGTAGAGAATCTATAAATACATTTGTTAGAACTGATGAAAATTTTGTGCTTTGAGACTAAATGACCTATATGAACTTTGGAAACTTAAATGGAAAAACCAGAAATGTACCACGAAATTAGCTTGTCTGTAAAGACTTCTACAAGGCTAAATGAACCATATGCTGCAAATACAAAAAATAAAAAATAAATATATGAATAATAATGTCAACCACCAAACTGCATATATTCTCAGATCAGAAAAGAAGAACAGGGATGGAGAGCTTGGGAACAGAGACTTGAAAGGTTAAATGTTAACCAACAGATGACAAGAAAACAGATATCTGACCTGCCCAATACATGAGCCATTTCTGTTGATCATTTTCATTTTTTCTCTCAATTGCCTTGAATGTAGAGTAAACAGGTAAAACAATCCCCACAGAACAGCTGCATTAACAAAAGGAACCAAGAAAATCCGATTCAGTTGCCAACCACAGAGCATTAATAGTTTCAGGACATAACGAGTATTGCACCAGCAAAGAATAGCAAAGCTAAAATGGTCACACAAAAGGTCCCACAAAACAAAAACACGCTGGTAAATCATATATGGAGCCACTAAAGGTTCAAAATATGTTGGAACAAAGATAAGAAATCAAATCAAAATTTCAATAACAAAGATTAGAAACAACAACAACAACAACACCTGAATGTCACTCACCAAGCAGTACGAAGAACAATATTAGAACCAACTGGGCAAAGAAGCAACCGCAACCCAACCTGCATTCCGCAGAACAATTTAGGACCAAGCAGTACGAAGAACAATATTAGAACCAACTGGGCAAAGAAGTAACCGCAACCCAACCTGCATCCCGCAGAACAATTTAGGATAAACTTTAACCATAAATGCATAAACTTTAAATAAGCAAACACCCCCAGCAATACCGTTAGAATCAAAAGGTTAAATCTTCGAAAGAAGAATTCTCCTCCGTAAAGATCTCCTTTAATCGCATACAATATTTTTCTCTCAAAAATTCGCACATTTAAGCATCTTGATCAATACTTCGTCCATAAAACAAAATTTAATCTCTAGAAAATAAGTGGAACAGATTTAAAAAATAAGAGTCCGAAACAGATAATCGAGGAAGATCATTAAAAAAACAGACACGCAAGAGATTGCAAACCGAAACCCTGAGAGATCAGAGATATCAAAAGATTCAAAAGCATACCTCGCTTGCTATGTTTGAACTGAGAAAAGCCATTTTCGGAGGGCCGATGCGGAGAACATTTATTAAATTTTAATGAAGTTTCCTTTGTGAGGAATTAGTAAACTAACCACAAGTTTTCTAGCAAATTTTGTTCCTTCTTGCATTTCAGATATTGGTACTGAGATTATTACGAGGAGTTACTCGTAATCACCTTTTTTTAGTTTACTTATAAAAACAATTATGAATGTTTTAAAAAACGTATGTACAAAAAGTGAAAAAACAGCCAAAAAATTTAATATTTAAAATTTTAATTAATATTAGACTATAAGACTAGTAGAGATTAAATAAATTTTAAATTTTAAAATATGATGAGAGAGATTGTTTTTATTTATTGAAGAATTTGAAATTTAATTAAAAAATATTAAATAAAAATTAATTAATTAATTTTAATTTTATTAAAAAAATTGATTTATAAAAATTTATGGAATTAATTATTCTTATTATAAAAGAGAAATAAATAATTCAATTGATAAATTAAAGTACTTTAGAAAAAGAGCAAAATAAAGTACGTCAGCAACTTAAAAAATTTTCAAAAATAATAAACTAAAAACAATAAAAAATTAAGATTTAAATAAATTATTATAATCTTTCACATAGTTTTTTCTTAATAATTTTAATAAATTAGAAATTTAATGATTAGCATCAAAAGAAAATTTGGAAGGTTTTTAAAAAATTAAAAATTATTTAACTGAATCACCATTAATTGAGTTATCTCATTTCCTTTGCTATCTTTATGATTTCATATATCAATATGCTATAATTATTCATTAAAATAGACAATTTGTATAAAAAGTGAATATACAAATTTTCTTAATAACTTATTTTCATTTCAGTTTAGTTATTATTATTCTTCCTTTACATATCTGTTTTATAGAATAAACATGTTGATATATCATTGTCCGTTTTGTAATATTTATTTAAGGTTTTTGGGGGTCCGAGATTCTATTGTTAGGACTAGGAGACCTAAAATTTGCTAAGTAGATTTGTGAAAACACTTGCATTCATATTCTTTAAAAATTGGAGACCCTTGAGATGCAAAATCGATCTGGCCCAAAGTTTAGAGCAGAAGTGTAATCTGGGCCTCAAGATCTCTTGCATTGGTTGATATGATTTATGTACCAACAATAAGAATGTTAAAACCCTTCGATCGAATCAGATTTATTATGTATTGCAATTTGTCGCATGTCGGCATATTACGACACAAACAGTTGGGTATTACGACACGGATAAGGACCTAAGCCTCCTTGGTCACAAGACTACAAAATGTTTGATTGATGTCTCTCTAATTTGTTTGGTTTTTTCATGAGGGAGCCCACTCTCAAAAAGCCCGCAACCTGCAAAGCTTTCCAAAGCCGTAGGACGAGACCATCCTTGACAAATACAATACAAAATGTATCGTTTTCGCAAAAACATAAACAAAAAACCTTAACCACCCTTCGAAGTTCGAAAACCATACAGCAACTTATACACACCCAAGCCTGGACGTCATCCTTTGCTTTGAGATTTTTCCTACGTACATTCATTTTAAGCCAAGTAGTTTCAATATGGGCACGATGAAGATGGCACAACAAACAATAAAGAACTGAGAGCTTTCTCATGCCATATTTATCCTACAGCCATACAAATCTTATTATTCCAAGAAAGCGACAATAAAGAGGATAGCCCTAAGATCACTCCAAACGCATTTTCTAATTACAGAAAGTCGTTTTAAAGTTGCAATGATCAAGGATTAAGTGGAAAACAGCCACATATTGGACAAGACATAATCGGTATATTCCAACCTAGTCCTAATTAATCATATCTAACTCCAAAAACAGACATGTTCAGTCTAACAATCTTGCAATGAATTGAACACTCTTTTATCAAATTTATGGCATGCCAGATACTTTCTTACCAAAATCTGGATATACCATTTGCAATACGAATAAGACAAACTCTTTTTAAGAATCGAGAAGTGTATTAATATAATATATATATAATGATTATATTAATCCATTATTAAACTCCATATGCCAATCAAGTTAAAAATTCAAACCAAAGTGGTGGAGGAGACACACCATGTCACCATCTTCTCTAGGGCTATTCAAGAAGGTGGTAATCTTTTATTTTCATAGTTAGGTGGATACGTTCAGACAAAGAAAGTGGTGAAACAGAAGCAGATTTCGAAATGGAGGGATCTGGGAATTGGCACTTAATAAAGCAATAAACATATTTGATTAGGGTTAGATAAAATGATTTAATAGCGAATAATGGAAATTAATTGTAATCAGAAAATAGAAACATAATTAAAATAAATTGCAGTGAATTGCAATATTGTAATAGCAATGGCGATGGCGACATGCAATTTAAAACGTTTGTGTCTGTAATTAGAGGGTGAAGTGATGTGTATACATCTTAGAAGCGAAACGTACGTAATTGGAAGCCATGTTCCTGAAATGGTTAGTTTATGAACAAGAAACGTCTCTTAACTGGAAAGAAGCAGAACCACTGGTGTTCATGGACAGAAAGGATAATTATAAGTGAAGGAGGTCCCAAGACGAATCAAAGATATCATATGCATGCATGGGATTGGGATTGGGATTGGGACTGGAACCTAAGAGGAAATAGTTAAGCCAAAGCTTTTTAACTATTTGATAAAGTTGGGAAATAACATTAATAGAAAAGGAGACGTTCCAAACAACAAAAGACCCTTTATTTGCTTGTGTGGTTTAATATTCCAATTCCATTCCGTGCGCTGGCTACGGCTAGATCCAGAGAGCATCATAGCTTTTCCTAGATAAAGTCAAAAGATGTCCATTGTTACACTGTTTTGAACATATTGTAAGCCTCAGTAGGGTCCAACTCCAACAGGGGCAGAGCCACCATGAACCAACCCACATAAGATTTGTCACGGTGGGTAAGATTCCAATTAGCTAGAGATTTTCTTTCTCAAATTGGCTATGCTATGCTTTTGTTTTATTGATTCTTAATTATTCGTTAATTAAGGATTATTGCTGGTAGTCTAAAGTTTCAACGTTGAGGAAAATCTTGCATGCATGAAAGTCCCTGACAAAAAGAAATATAAGAGACAAAGGCAGAACTTGACATTCAATGGTACCAAAAGTGAAATTACATGGAAATGCACAAGCCCAATTAATTACATAATAAAACTGTATAATTATAAATGATGAAATAAAACCCTAGTCACTACCCAACAAATTAAAGGAAGATCAGGACGAAGGGAAAAGTAGAATTTACAAGGTGAGCAGAGAGAGAGAGGGAGGGAGGGGGTTGTGGTCCTAATATGTGTACTTCAATTCCTTCATGTGAGGTGCTGTATATAACGTCAAACAACTTAGCCTATGGCCGTTGGAAAATCCAAAGGTACTCAAGTTTCGCATGCAACACAAGTGACCCTTTTGTTCTGTATCTAACCTCTATATCCAACATGCATTGCAGGCATAGCTAGGCTCTGTGAAAAACAGGAATGCAACAGTTCTTTCATGTGAAAGAGTGGTGCTGGACTCTGATAGGTAAACCTTTAGGAAAATCCACAAAAGGGTATGCGAAGGCTTGATCGGTATCAGCCAATTCCCAGTAGTAGTTGAGGACTAAATGGTGTATGAAAATTGCCATCTCGAGCTTTGCCAATTCTGATCCGGCGCATAGCCGTGGTCCTCCACCGAATGGCATGTAGTGGTTGCTAGCCGCCGTGGTTGTGTTAGTACAAGTAGAAGACCCACGAGCATTATTATTCTGTCACAGCATGAAATAAGAGAACAAGTTACTAACTTGAAAAGATTTTTATGTCCAAAAGTTGAAATTGGTTAAGCAAACATAATATAGTTACGACTAGAATTGCTGCAAAGTTTACTCTCAGATATTTCAATCCCAGAATCTGACCAGTACCAGCCTTGGAAGACGAGTTAGGTTTGGCCAAGTGGATTAGTTCCATCTCTTTTCATCTTTTTTCCTATCTTGACAAAGTCTAAAGGATCTAAATTTGGAGCTCAATCAATCGGTAACGTTTTTTTGGCTACTATCAATCGGTGACGTTTATGTAAGTTGATAGCCATAGTAAGAAACGGGTTACCTATATCAAAAAACTGTCATCCATATGTGAGTTAATGAGTTTAACGTAAGCGTTGACTATGAAGTGTGACTTAAATCCCCCCATTTTGAATTGATGAAGGTACAACCTATAGCAAAGATTCTCTCTGACAAAACACAAAAAAGAAGTAGCCTTTAACCTTTCTTTTCTTGTCTGAAAACACTCTCACCCGCCTTTAACCTTCTCTATCCCGGTTGTGGACCAGTTTGGTTATTGACCCACTAGAACAACTAAAGCACCCTTGCACGTGCACCCAAAAACCCCACCTCCACATGGGCTTTAATCATATCAAAACACCCACACGCACCGCAAAGAGAGAGAGAGAGTTTAAGTTTAAGTGGGACCAGCCCTCCAACAAGCAAAACATCCTATTGAATGATCACGACAGTTCATAACCTGATCTGTAGGGGAAAACCGTACGTCTTTGCCTGTATATCTTGCACCGGATGAGACAGAAATCAACGGCTTTGATGGAATGTTTGGAGGATCCACTTGATTTTAGTGTCTCTTAAATCTTATCTCCTTCTTTTTTCTAAATATTAATGCCTACTCTCTACTCCAAATAATTATGGATTCTAATGCCTTTGCCTTCTTAGAACTTTCCCATTTTGGGGGATGAGAAGTGCCAGCGATTTGAACTCGCGACCGCATTTGCCTACTTGCACCCTCAGATGAGTTTCTGATTAGTAACTCTCACGTACTCTTCCATATTTCTCAAGCACTTTTTTACTCGTCACCTCAACCTCACTTTCACTTTTATGTTATTTAATGTCAAAAATTAGACTAGCGCAACAAAAGAATATCCCATCATAATCCTATTACTCAACTCTATTCTCCTAAAAGCAAGCAAACATTTCATGCAATCGAAATTTATCTCAATGATTAAGCTCGTGTTGCCTCAGAGTTTTGGTGTATGCCCATACAGGACAGGACTGTAGCTGCTAGCTACAGTGTAGGGTAGTGGGACCATGGCCATGGCATGAGAAGGAACAAATGGAAATTTTGATTTACTAAAAGGAAAAGAATGACCAATATTTTTGTCTCTTAATTTCAAAAAGCTTCTACTTACCTGCCATCTCCATGGATTAAAGTGGTGAGGCTGGTCAAAAAGACTACAGTCCAAGTGCACTGCTGCAATCACCGGAAGCACTTTCCATCCACGTGGAATATCATACCCTTTCCAAGTTACTCTCACAATATTAGTAATCACACACTAAACATTACTCTTCCAATTTTATTACACTGGGATTATGTTTACCTTTGTACCGAACATCTTTCAGAGCTTTTCTGTGAAGGAACCTGACAACGTTTCCAAGCCTAAGTGTCTCACTGATAACCTTTAATGATAAACAGGAATCTCATTAGTTTTGCTTACAGATAACAATTCCAAGCTTTTGATTTGAGATAGGGATATTAAGAGGTTTTACGCATTGAGTGAACTCCATTTTCTTGTAATCTTCCCAGTTCAACTCTGTTTCTCCTGATTGCTTCTTTGCTCTGGCTATTTCACCATGTTCTTCCTACCAAGGCAAAATGGATAGAAATGTTTCTTGCAAGTTGAACGGACAACAGGGGTACTGATAGAAACTAACAGAATAACATTCCAACGTAAGATTCTAGCTCACTTACCTGTAACTGTTGAATAGCACCGGGACAACCTTGTAAGAAGTAAATTGCCAAAGCTATGGCCACCGAGGAAGTTTCATGTCCAGCAAAGAGCAAGCTTAGTATCAAGTCAAGAATTTGCTCTGTTGAAAGATTGGAATGTTTCAAAACCCATCCCAGAAGATCATCTTCTTCCATGTTTTCTATTCCTTCCTTCGTTCTTTCAATTCTCTCATCCATTTTTCTCTCTATGAATTTCAAGATTGTTGACCGAGACTGCCAAATAAGAACATGCAAGAACAGAATTAGTTAAACTTTAATCTAAAAACTGGAGTTCTTGCATCTACTTTTTCATCCTCTCAGCTCACCTGCAAGGCTTTCCTGTATGCAGTTCCAGGAAAATTTAGAGGGGCAGATACTACTCCTTTCATAAAAGTGACATACTCTTTCTTCAGCTGCTCAGTCTCAGGTTTCCCAGGATCCAAACTCATGATGTGTTTTGCCATCAGATTGAAGGTGAACTGCAATTTTATTTTTCTTATAACCTATGCATTTGCTATACAGCTAACATTGAATCATCAAATTTATAATGCAAGTGTCAAAATTTACCTTTTTGGCTTCATCTTGAGCAGAAAATGTGGAATTTTCTTTCCAGGAGTACAGAACCAGGAGAGTCTGCTTCTCCACCTCTCTCAGTAAATGCGTTCTAAGCCTGGCATGGCTCAGAAAATTCAGAGATATACTCCTCATATCTCTATGCATGTCTCCTACTAGAACTAACATAGACCACTTCCCAAGAATTCCACCTATACTTCTAGGGTAGCTGCATTCAAACAGCCTCCCTTCGTTCTGCAGTATATATCTATTCAACCCAGCATCTGCAGAGACAATTGTAGGCTCCCCAAACAAACTGGACTTGTAAATCTTTCCATACCTGCACACCAAATGGAGCTTTATATGCTATGATAAAGAAAAGGCCATTCCTTTTTGTTCTCTATGTAGATTAGTTTTACCTCGATATGTGTCGTTCCATGAATTCTCCAACGGAAGTAGCCGAGTAAGGCCTCAAGTAGCCAATTGTTTCTCCAAGAAATGGCCAGCCCATGCTTCCTGGTGGGAGATTAAACCTGGGTTGTCTTCTTTGAACAAGAATAAGGATGAGAAGTAGAGACATGAGTGATGGAAGAAGAAAGAGAACAAGCTGTGAGTCAGACATGGAACTTGCCTGACTCTCCCTCATTCTCTTTCGTGGGTTTTGCTTTGCTGTTCTAAGCAAGGTGAAATCAGACAGTATCCAGTTTCGTGACTGTGTTTCCTCCTAAGCCTTGTGCTGAAAAGAAAATATTTGTAGTTCTAAAGTGACTTGCGCAGGCGAGATGTTGGTGAAGACAGACTTAACGAGGTCCTTTGAAACCCAATAGGCTGCTTTTATAACCTTCTTCCCTGTCTTCTTTACAATAAACAGCGGAAAGTGTGGCGACAATATTACAACTTCGCTTCCTTTTTTTCTCCAGTTTATTACTTAAAACTCACTGGTTAATAATATTATAAATTCATGGGCCTAAAAACCAAGTCTTTTGCAGTTGTGGAGAAGAAGGGTGTGACTCGTGAGCTACAGTCTAGCTAAAATCTCGTTGGTTGGCTCCAGTAATTTAACATACTTTGAACTGAACAGCGTCTGGTACCAAAACTTGACACAAGTTATATCCTATGAAGCAGATACCTCCAAATTACTCTTCTTTCTTTCTTCCTTCTTATAGCCCCCGTTGAATTGGGTGTATTCAATAAACTCTAGCTAACCAAACCCGCCGACTGTGGTAGCATTAAGTTACCCAAAATTCAAGTTGAAAATAACGTGTTATTAAATTATTTATACCCTTTTTTTCAAGTATATATATATATATAGTGGGCTCTCAAGAAATTTAATAACCAAAAAAAGAAAATCATTGTTTGGTATGGAGAGATACCTTTTATTTTAGTCTTTGAAAATAAAATATAATGTCGTAATAAAAAAATAATTATACCAGAACTGGATTTATTAAAAGTAAGATGTTGTTTGGTGGGAAAATATTTGAGTTGAGATTTCATGACGTTTTATACATTTCATCAAGCGTGTAGTTTGGTATGTATAATAATACTATAATGAAGCTATTTGACAATGTTCTCTTCTATTATATTATATGCACAAAAATGTAAAAATATCAGGTGATTCACTACAATTAGGTCTAAGCATAACAAATAATTTTAAATAAGAATTAAGTAGATACTAAATAAGGATAAAAATAACCAGAAAATTTTAAATATCTAAAATTTTTGTATTGTGTGTATAAGTCCACTAAACTCAAACATGGCTTTTGTTCATCTTTTTCTCCACTGGTAACATTTCCTTCACATAACTATTTATTTAATTTAATAAACTTAAATTAAGTTTGAGTAACAGATATATTTTGATCATCAAGTAGTTTATATACATTAACGACCATGACTAAGCACTAAAATCTAAATATACTTTGAGTATCAATTACTCTATATACATTAACGACCATGACTATCACGACAACCACTAAATAATATCAAGGGAAATATCATAATGACGAAAAGGTTTTATCTAAAAGCAGTACACCAATTCCTCCATTAATTATCACCTTTTTTTTTATTATTTTACATCTCCGTATTTTGGTGCATTTTCTCATAAATATATTCACATACGGAAAGAATGAATGAAAATATTATTTATTATAGTAATATTCTAATTCTATTTTAAAATTTGCTCTTAATTTTTAAACTAAGTATAAAGAATATAAATGTGTATGTATATATATATATATATATATATATATATATGTATGTATGTATCCTCGCATCACACTTGAACCTTTATTATAATGAATAGTGATTTGATGATACTATCAATTATGTATATTTTACTAACTTATAACAAATGAACTTATATATTGTTGTATCTTTAAATAAAAGAGATATACCTATTTATATATAAAATTATTAGATTATTTAGGAAGAAAATTAGATAATGAAGAAATTAATTAGTGCCTAAATATAAGATACTATTTCACTCACTACAAGAAAATAGTGAATTAGGGACGGAAATTATCGACGGAATCGAAAAATATTCCGTCGGTATACAAAATTACCCACGGAATAACCTGACGGTCAAAAATGTCGGAGATTCGGCCGTAGCTAAATTCAACGACGGAAAGTTTGTCTACTGTCGATAAAATTACCGACAGAACAAATAAACCGTCGATAAAATCAACCGAAAAGTTACCGACCATCCGATGTATTCCGTCGCTAAATTTACCGACCGGTGGCTTACCCGTATGTAAATTTAGCATCGGAATGTTTCTAATACAGTCGG
>JAOQMS010000178.1:26900973-26913989 GCA_027563885.1 Erythroxylum longipes | reverse complement strand
AAAGCGCGGCATTTTTATTAGAGTAGAAACTCAAATACTGACGGATAAGATATTCCGTCGGCAAACTAGGTTTTGCTGCCGACATTTTCCAACGGTAACATCATCTATCGTCGGTATCTGCCGGTAAGATTACCACCGACATATTAATACCGTCGGTAAAATTTGTTCATAAAACATTTACCGACGGACGACAGGCTTTCCGTCGGTACATTTACCAACGGAAAACCTATTCCGTCGGCGTATCGTCCCTTCTTCATTGACACGACGACGTCTGTTAACAATTTACCGACAGAAAAGACTGTCTGTCAGTATATTGCTTGAAGATATAGCGACGGAATGTGATACCATCGGTAACTTAAAGCTAAATACCGACGGTTGTTATCCCGTCGGTAAATGGCGAAGCAATTAAATTGCGGGAACGATTTCCGCATTTTTTCCCATCACCGAGACTTTTGGCGTCGCTATTTTCTGTCGGAGATTTTGCGCGAAAGTTTTTCCTACAGTATTTCTGACGGATTTATTGTCCGTCGGTAAAACATCCTATTTTCCGACAGAATATTGACTTTCTGTCAGTAATTATCGACGAATTTTTTTCCGTCGAAAATATTCCGACGCTATTACGCGATTTTCTTGTAGTGACTAAAGATTATTTGGATTGATCACAATATGTATTATCATCCCCCTCTTAGATTTCAAATAGTAGAGAGTTAGATAATTTGAGCATGGAAACAAGATTGTGAAATTCAAGAACAAAGTGAGTTTTAGTAAATATATCAGGAATCTAATCATAAGAAGAGATATAAATAAGATCAACCATACTATGATGAACATTATGATGCACAAAGTGACAATCAATCACAAAGTCTTTTGCCTATTCCTAAAAGATACCATTATGGATAATTTGTACAACAGTTCAATTAACACAATAAAGAGAAGTAGCATATGGAGATAGAATACTCCTACTCTGAGGTGACAAACAAAGTCACATAAGTTCATAAGTGGTATTAGTAAGAACATGATATTCAGCTTTAGTGTTAAATTAAGTGACAACAATTTACTTCTTATTATGCTAAGAGATAACTAAGTGAATTATTAAGTAAAAAGTGGTAACCAATAAACCAACAGTCTGTGGGATCACCAGCTTAATAAGCATTTGAATAACCTCACAACTAAAGAGAAGATGAGCTAGAGTCATGAAGACCATGAAGCATATTTCCTTTAAATTAACGAAGAATACAAAGAATAGTTGCATAATGAGTGGTGCAAAGAGTAGTAATAAATTGACTAACAATGTGAACAACGTAAGTAATGTCATGAAAAATAATAGTAAGATAAATATGATTGCTAACAAGTTAGTGATATAAAGTAAAGCTAAGAAGAGGAGAGCCATTAGAAGTAGAAAAGAGTGCTAGCTTCAATAGGAGTATTGATAATTTTATCATTTGTAAGATTTATATAAGAAATAAGATCAATAGTATACTTGGCCTAATACCTTGAATTGGTGAGTAAAATAGTTTTTAAGATTATGATTATGTTATGTATCATCACCATTATTTAATGATCATGTTATTAACATATAATAATAACAAAATAATATCTCACTGTGTCTTTATAAGAAATAATGCATGATCATAAGGATTGGAAAAGAAACGAAACTAACAAATGGTGAAATTGAATTTAGTAAATGATAAGGAGCGTGTTTAAATCTGTACAAAGCCTTTAAAAAAGGTTAGACTTTATTTGGAGGATGATCATAGTTAGGAGGAAAGAAGATTTTATTGACATCCATTTGAAATAAAGCCTAATGCTTAATAACAACAATGGCAATGAGAGTATAAAAAAAGTGATGCAAGCTATAAGAGCAAAAGTTTCTTCGTAATTAATCTCATATTATTGAGTCTTTAGCTACGTTTTGTACCATTCTATTAAACCATCAACCTTGATCTTGATTTTATAAACCCATATATTTGTTTATAGGTAAATCAATCAAATCTCATGTACTAGTAGAAGTAAATGCATTGAGTTCTTCTTCTATTTCTTTCTACCATAAAGGATTAGCACTAGCTTCATAATAAGTGTAAGCCTCATTTGAACCTATAGGATAATCACAAGGAAATAAAGCAATAGTAGGATCAACAATGAAAGTAGGAAATAGGGAGACTTTAAAAGTACATATGAAAGAAAACATGTTATGTTCTCAAAAAGTGACATAACGAGAAATATGATGATGTTGAGAAACAGGACCCTAACTTTTATAACCTTTATATTTAATACCATATCTTTAAAAACATTATCAGTCGAGTTCGAGGTTTCAATTTGGCATATTCATGTGACTAAAAATGGAGAAAATAAGAAGATCCAAAACTTATAGACTATGATAATTAGGACAATAACCATAGAGACATAAGGAAAATATTAATAAAAGAGACAGGATACGATTAATTGTATAAATTGTTGTAAGAGCTACTTCACCCTAGAAAGATTTAGGATAAGAAGATGATACAAGGAGTGATCAAACAATGTCCAAAATATGCATGTGTTTCTGTTTTACACGACCATTTTATTAAGAAATACCATGACAAATGTTGTACTATAGTTCATTGAGTAGCACAAAGATGAAAAATGGTAGTGTCTCAGTATTCTATAACATTATCTGTATGAAAAAAATTTGTATCACAAGAAAATTAAGTTTTAATCATATTTGTAAATTGAATATAAATTTGAGGCAATAAGGTCAGGAATGTAGTGGTAAAAGACAAATTGAAGGTGGTTAACATTCAGTGGCGGTAGCTCGGGGTGGCAAAGGGGGCTATTGCCACCCTTTGATAAAAAAGAAATGATTATTTGAGAAGTTGATTTCAAAAGAAATTAGCCGAGCTTTGCCCCCCTTAAAAATTCAAAAATTAGTCAACTTTTGATTCGCCACCCTTAAAACTTAGCCGAGCTTCGCCACTGTTGACGTTGATGGTTAATTAAAAAAGATAAAGCTTAGGTAGCTGGGACATATTAAAATGAGAAATCCCAACTCCAATAAGAAGATACAAGAAGACTGTACTTAGGGACCGTAAGTGAAAAAGACCCAAGAAGAACTAAGGAGAGGTGATCAGGAATGATATGACTCTATTAAAGCTTACCGAGGACTTGGTCCTCCAAAAAAATCTTTGACGAACTAAAATACAAGTAAAGGATCTTACTTACAAATCTCTGTCTCTTTTACATAGGTCTTTTAAACCTTTTCTTTCAATTCTTATATCTAGTATTTAGCCTAAATACCTTTATCTATAGTACTTCCCCCTTAGTAGTTTTAGTTTAGTTTTTTTTCTCTTTTAATTATTTATTTGTTTTGTTTATTTATCTGTCTTCTTTCTTATCTGTTCATTTATTTATTTATTGTATTTATTCTTTATCTTTTTATTTTATTATATATTATATATTATTATTTTATTGCTATTATCTTTTTATTTATTTATATATTATTTATTATTTCTTTATTTTTATTTTGATTTGAATTTCTTTATTCTTATTTTATTATTATTTTTATATGGTTATTTATTTATATTTTTTAGCTTTTGTTTTCTTTAAACAGTTCTCAAACACATTTTTAACTTTTTTCTTTTCTCCTTTTCCTATAGTCTATTAGAAATAACCTGTCTACTAATTTAGGGTAAGGTTGTTTACTTCTGGACCTCTTCAAACCTAACGTCTCAATGATATTTCTGCTAGAATGTTGATGTTGTTGTTGTTGACTATAAATTTGAGGCAACTTAGAATGATTTTTCATAAGGTAAATTCACGTATGCCAAGAATATTCGTCAATATTAAATAACAAAATATCAAAATGAATAAGATAAAATGTGTAAAAGAAATATAGTCATTAACATTAAATACAAAAGCATGATACTTTTTATGTTGATATGAAACATCGCAAAATAGGTCATTTTTAATATATCCTAAACACCCACTACAAATCAAAGGTCCTAATTTAGAAGAGAAAATATGACCAAGACAAAAGTACAATACTGGAATAGATGATATCGCTAATAACTTTAGATGACAATAGGAGAGAAACAAGCTCAAATAGATGACCAACCTTACACTATGTCCTAAGAACCTTACCCATCTATGAATCTTGCATAGTACAATCATGAATAAAAATAGTTATATAACACTAAGTTCATATACCTGACTAATAAAAATAAGATCAAGGGATAGTTTGGGCATGTGAAAGACATCAAATAAGGATAAATGAGATTTAGAAATATTGCCTACATATTTAATGTGTAAAATATAGTTCTCTCCAATGTGAACAAGTAGTTTATTAAAGGGAGTGGAAACAAAAATAAATATTTTAAAGTCCAATGTCATATAATTACAAAAGGTGTAAACAAAGAATGAATAAGTAGATTTACTTAGAACAATATTCAAGATACAAATAGTAGTACCAAAATTAGGTTGTATATGTTGAAGAATATCTTAAATTTTTCAATAAAAAATGAGGAGAAGTATCCTCAAAAGTATAAGCCTCAATTGTAACAACATTATAAGTACTAAAGGATCGAGACTTACACTACAACAAACAGGACTTTTGGCCATGCTTTCTTTTGCTACAATTTGAAATTCGTAGCTAAAAGTTACTATTTGACTATGAAATTTCAAAATTGTAGCCTATTAAAGCAGTATCTCTAAAAATAAAAATTTCACAGGCTTTAACTATCAGCTACATTTATAATAGACCATGTATGATATTTGTAGCTAATAAATTTTAGATTTTCAACTATGAATAAAGTTTTGTAACAAAAATTTTTTAGCTACAAAGTTATCTTCGTAGTTAATAACTTTTGAGTACGTTTTTTAATTGTGAACTTAGTTTTGTCAAAAAAATTATAGCTACAAAAACTTAAATTTGTTCTAGATCCCACAGTTATTAACCATGTTTGAAATTACAAAACAAATTTCATAAGCAAAATTTTTTTACTATGAAAATATTTCCATAGTGAAAAAAGAGAATTAAAAACAATGAAAACGACATTGTTTTCTCCACCAAAATGATGTCATTTTTTTCATACTGATAACCTAAGAACATTGATTTCCTTTAGTTTTTCACATTCTGTCTTTGTGTTCCAGCTACTCCAACGATGTCTTCATCTTCTCCCTTTATGGTTTTCTATCTTTTGTGTTCGTGTTTTGGCTACTTACTTTTGTGTTGGTGTTTCTGCTCTTATTGTTTTCTGCTAAAACGATGTTTGTTTCGCCTATTCACAAGTGTTCTTCTTCTCGCAATGAAATCTAGTTCTTAAGTAACTGTCTTTATCTTTGACCACCTACATTTGTAATGTATAGTTTGTATCATCTACAACTACTTTCCTGCAACACTGATCAAGAATGTATGAACAACTTTCCTTTTGTTTTGGGTTAAATGTAGCTATTCCAAATAAACTAATCTTTTTCCTACTATTAATAATTATCCTTAGGGGAAAGTATAAGGAAATTTAAGCATTTAAAATATACATCCATGACAAGGAAATTTAAGATGATCTTTGAAAAAAGGATGTCATTTGTCCCTAGCCAAAATTACAATTTAAAATTCCTTTACCTAATGTCTGGTGTGATGGTATTATAAAGGATGACACAATTTGGAACTACAATGCATGGTTGGAGTTCTAAAGTTAAAAGATTTTAATAAGCTTAACAGTGCTCAAGTTTGAAAAATAGGGATGTTAACCACCTTAATCATTCTAGTGTTATAGTAGTATAAATGAGAGTATGATTTTTTAAGCATAGGTTCACAATCTCCACCATTCCAACACAAGGTCCATTCCTTTCTTTCACTCTTAAAGATGGAAAGCAGTTGATGTGTAAAAGTGACTTTGTGTTGGATGTTTCATATTGTAAATTCAAATCTCTTTTTGTACTTTTATTTGCATGCTTTGGTATGCTTTAATTGAGAATTAATTATCCAAATCCATTTTTTATTGCATATTATCTAATCATTGAACTGTTGAGATTTTTTAACTTTGAACTTAGGATATGAAATATATATTTTCCAACTACAATTTATGTTTTATCCATTATGTAGCTAACTATCCTTTCAATTACGAAAACAACTTTATCTAGTCCTTCTATATATGCCAATTTAGACAACTAAGATCTTCGTTGTAGGTCAGTGAGATGGTGGTTTCCTTTAGTAGCATAAGCTACTTTCTTTTTCACTTCATATGAATATTAGGACTTAAGAAAGTGTTAAATAAATAAGGAAATAGTAACAAATATGATACATGATTATATTAGGATAGGGCATGCACGTTATTGATTCAAATGCTTGGTTGCTAAAGTTGACAACCACTTTTAAGTCTACTTAAAGACTTCATGTTCATCTTCTAAACTCTCCAAGCTTACATTTTAAGCTTTATGATTTTTGTGTTATTTTCTTTTTGTTATTCTTTCTTTTGTTCTTGGCCCGTACTATTCTCTTCTTGTTTATGTTTTCTTGGAAATGTTGCTTTTATTTTTCTTAGCTTACTATTTTCTAAGAATATTGCTTGTTTTCTAGGAAGATTGCTTCAAGCTTAATTATTATTTAGGTGCACACAGTACTGTTTCAGTTTGTTCTACTTCTTTTCAATATTTAAACTTATGTAATTTATTTTCTTTCCTTTTCTTTCTATTTTTCATATGTGAAAGTATGAAAGGAAGATTTTCATATTACAGACTCCAAAATTCTATGTTTGTTGAAAGTTAGCATATCAATTGTAGTCGTAATTATTTTAGTGAAACCTCTATTGTTAAAAACATGGGTTATCTGCTTTTTGGTCCTCAATTTTGACTACTTTGAACAGATATTCCAAGCATTAGCAATTAACATTAAAACAACTTTGTAATTTATCAATTAATAGTTATGAGAATGGCTATGAGCAGATTGTTTCGTCATTTTTTTATGTGATGTCAATAAGACAGGCATGTACCTTAAAATGCATGTTATATGAGATGTTTATAAGAACGCAAGGGTCAATAGATCAAAAATGAAAACACCCTTACAATCAATGTTCAAAGTCATTTGTAATTGTTTGAAATAAATACGTAACATCTATGTTTGCAAGTTATACTTAAACAATAAACACTACATTATTTATTGTGCGTTTTTTGTTTCGTAAAACATAATAAGAAGGAACTACATGTACTAGAGAGTGATAATATCATACTTTATAAAGTCACTCTTATAAGGATGGTATAGGTCCGGTGTCAGAAGAAGCAGAAAATAAATATGTAAGTATAAAAGTTTGTTCAATACTTTTATTCATTTATTAATGTAATAATAAGCAGTAATATGTGGATTGGATATTGTTTTTATTATTTTTGTTATTTTAGAATAAAATGTAAGAGTTATTAGACAAGTCTAAGTTTGAGGGGAATAAGCTCAGTGTATAAGAGATTTGTGATACAATACCATTTGTCTATGTGGAAGGCCTTAGCTAGGGTCCTAAGCCAAAAGTTTCAACCTCAAAATATAAAAAATCATTAAACACCTTCAAGAGGAAATCAACAAACTCAAAGCTACATTACAAGTTAAAGTAATCAGGGGAGAAGAAACTAGAGCTAAATTAGCAAAACATGATATGTTATTCAAAAGATTACTTGGCCAGGATTATGATGGAAATAAAGGAAAAAGTGAAGGATATTAATTCTATTCCTATACTTAATCTATCACTTCATATATCTAAAATAATTTAATTTTAATACTTTTTCTCGAATTACAGAATGGATGAGGATGCAACTGATGAGTGATTATGTTGTAAATGGTAAAGTTATATGATGTTTGCTTTAATTAAAACCAAATACTTAATGTATCAATACTCTCACAATATTTTTAGTTGATTTTTAACCAACCTTTTTAGATAATTATAAGTTCATGAACTTGGAACACTAGGTAGTTATTCTAGTTATGCTCAAATGTTTTTATAATATGAGCATCTTTGTCATGACATATTCCAATTTGTAAAGTGGTCTCTTTTTTTATTGTTTTGTCTATAAGAATAGTTCAAGTTATTATTAATATCTTGTATAGGAATAAAAATCACCTTTTAATGTTATATTCTTTTTGTTGGTATAATTTGATGATATTTATATAATTTTACTTTATATATAAAATGCTTGACATTTTGAATTAATAATGTTTCTCAACAATTTAATTTTATAATAATAACCAAATAATTGACAATAAAAACTATGATGATACATTATATTCAAAATAGATTATTCAATATCATGGATTAAAAGGTAATAAATAACATGTCACTATATTATAAAAAATATAGCAAATAATGTATCGCTAAGTTAAAAAAAACGTAACTACTACTACATAACTACAAAGGAAAAATACAAAGCCAAAAACTACTAGCTACATTTTATTTTTGTTGTCAATCATTTGGTGCCAAAGTTTTTCCACCAATATCAATCGATATTCGATTTTTAGTTACTTTTTTTTAGTACTTTAGCTACGAAAAAAATTATAGCTAACACTTTTTATCTACGATTTTTGAAAACATCATTTATAATCTTTAGCTATAAAGAATTGATGATGCTTTATACGACAAAATAGAAACATCACAAATAATTATAGGCGGCATTTTTTTAAACAATTGGCTAAGTCTTTTTGTAGCCAACTGTTTACTTTATGGTAGTTTTATTATGAGATTTAATTAGATTACCTTGACCAAAGTTTGTACTTAATTTCATGTTTAGGACAAGCATAAATATAGTGCTCAAATCTTTCGCAATATTTACAAAATCTCTTAAAAGAAGTAGAGGCGGTTGAAGTAATAGAAAGAGCAATAAAAGTTACATTTGTAGAAAGGAGATATCACCTAACATAGAGAGTACTAAGTTGAGTTTCTTCAAAAAATACTTCTTGAATAAATGTGTCAAGTTTATGTAGCGAAATGCAGTGAAGAAGAGAAATATAAACTGATTCAAACCTAATACAAAATGTCATAAATAAATATTATACACGCTGACAATCGTGAAGGGCAACATAAATTTTTGTAGAAGTTATATCATGCCAAAATGGATCACAGGATGACAATTGATCCCATAAAGTTTGCAACTCAAAACATAAGTGAATGTTTGACCAGGTTATTAATACATATGATAAAGACAAATAAAATTGAAATTGATGACTATCATCTAAAACTGCATAATATGTTTGTAAAAAATTGCAAACATCTTTAGCAAAATCAAAATAATTAAATTCTAGCTTAATACCAAGTTGACTAGTTTTATGAAATTAAGTTAAAATCTAATGATTTTTACTATCTTATTGAATGAGCCTTTTAGTGAACTTAGTTTATATCTCATTATCTTGTTTGGTAGGTTTGGTAACCTCGCCTGTAAAATTTTTTTAAAAAAGTCTTCCTTCAGAAAAGTACACCTCTTTATAAATTGTTATTGAACCACAAAAAAATTATAGTAATGGGATGAGTTATAGAACGAGAATTATTTGTAGCAGCCATAAAAACCAAAAAATACAAAGTAGTGTAGAAAATAAAGTACTAAAACCTAAAAATATTAAATAGAAGAGAAATTTGGAAAAACAAACGTCAAAAATGAATTTAAAAGGGCCAAAAATATTGGAAATATATTTGAATTATAGGAAAATTGACCAAAAAAGGACTGAACTATCCAATTAAACCTATCTAGATTGATTCCATTCAATTGGGTCAACTAGAAAATGAATGACTAATCTAGTGCATTATGATTGGATGAATGATTGATTCAAGGCACTAACGTGGTGTGAGTAGAGTGTCTCCAATGCCTGTAGTGCATACATGAGTAAACCAGAAAGGAGCAACTTTTGGTGGCATGTGTATGCGAGTGGAGGCTTTGATGAAGATGCCTTCATTAACATTAGAATCGTCTTGATGAGAGGAATCTTTTGATATGCTAAATCAATACAAATTTGAGCAACAAATCTTTGTTCATGGTCAAAATCAATGAAGTTCAACGAAGAACAATCAACCAAAAAGAAAAAAAGTATAAGAACCACCCATAAAGAATCAATTCTTTTCCAAAAATCTAAGCCAACCTTATAAAGGTTAGCTCTGATACCAAATAACCTAATAGAGAATAAATTATTTTTATATATTTTTATATCTTACAATAAAAGAGATGTACTTATTTATATACAAAAATATAAGACTAATTGGCAAAAAAAAATATAAGAAAGAATATAATTTGTACCCAAATATAAGATGTGAATTATCTAGAAATTATTTATATTAATTATAATATACACTGTCACAGACAATCAACAATTTTTTAAAGTATAATTTAGTTGGCATTATTCACAATCCACAACCATACTCTTTAAATTAGTTAAAAGACACTACAACAAATAGGGTTATTAGTGACGAATATTTTGGTGGCTAAAGATAGGAAAATCGTTGCTATTAACAATTAGCGACAATTCCATTTCATTGTCCAAAGCATCGCCGAATCCCAAGAACAAAATGACATCGGCAACATTTCATAGAAGTAGTCACAAAAACATTTTTGCGACCAAAGTAATTTGTCAGGAATAATTATTACCCGTGATAAAAAGAACGTCGGTAATAGTTTTGTACGATGATTTTTTTAGTAGATAAAAGTTTTCCCACGAAATATTAAGCGTCGGTATTTAGTTTTAGTGATGATTTAATTTTAGTAGGAATCCACTTTTAGCTACCAATTTTTTGTGTAGGGAAATGTTTTTAGAAACGTTTTTGGAACGTAGGTAAAAAGTTTTTGTGAAAATTTTGGTTTAGTCACTAACATTTTTCTGTGACAATTTTTGTTTGGTAGGAAAAATGTTTTAGCAACGAAATGGTTGTTATAGCGAAAACGTTTTTCTGACGTTTTTTATACGTAGTTAATTATTTTTTGGGACGAATTTAGATTGGTAGCTAATAATATTTAGTGACAATTTTTAATTTTTAATTTAATAACAATAATAATAATAATAAACGAATTTTTTATTATATTACAAATTTTAAGACTTTTTTGACGAATTATTTTTGATAGCTTATATTATTTAACAAATTTTAATTTTGAAAATTATAATGACGATTATTATTAAAAATAAATTTATTTTAATTTATTACAAATTTGTAGACATTTTTTATATTTTGTAAATAATCATAAATTGAAATAAAATAAACATATAAAATGGAATGCATTTTATATAAAACAATGTTTACATTATTTACAAACTAAGAGTCTGAATCTAAGTCACTAGCACTGTGATATGAAGAACCTAGCATTTGTTTAACCAATTTTTTAAGGTTGCTAATTTCTTTTAGTCTCTGATTTAACTTGTCCTCTGTATATTGTAATTTGTTTGTTGTGCATTGTAATTCTGTCTTCAGTACCTGGTTCTCCTCTTAAAGCGCAGTCAACAATGTTGGTCGGGAGGAAGAGGCTCCAACTGGCTTAGGCCTATACTCAAGGCCTTTGATATAACCCAATCGTGTACCAAGGACATTGTCGCAAATGTCATCGACATTGGGCTGATTTCCTCAGCCAATAATGTTTGCAACAACTCCTACATTTTGTTCTACAATGTAAAAAACAAAATGCAGTTAACTTAAAAATTATTAGTTAATATTATATAGAATAAAAATTGTAATATTAATTTATTTGTACTTACATAATTATTTTGTGCTTCTTCTGACGTCCAGCCTTGCCCTTCCATGTAGTGTGTGTGCTTGTACAGTATGATCCCATCACACTGTTGCCCTTAGAATTGTGTTTGACTCTACAATAATTAAAATAAAATTTAACCAATTAGAATTTATTGTATTAAAAATAGAATAATAAATTGAATACGTTATACTTACTAATTCTTGTCGGACAACGACAAATGATCTAGAGCTAGTGTTATGTGGAGTCGTCATTTTTGCTCTATTGGCCTTCGCTTTCTAACACTTTTCCTAAATTAAGAGAATTAGTCATAAAATATATAAATACAATTAATGGAAGAAAAATATGAAGAGAAGAAAACAAACCTGAAACTGCAGTGAAGCCCAATAATCACACAATTTATTCCAATTTTCTTCAGTCTCTCTTTCCGGCACATGTCTCCTAGCCTCTTCATCGAAAGGGAAAGACTGATAATACTTATGCAGTCGATAGCGATGATCCTTCAACCTTTATTTCAACAGTGAAGAGACAATTCTTGAAACCTCAAGCTACTCGATATCTACAATATTGTGCTTCATCTGTGAAAACACGTATTAGATAAGTTATTAATTTAGTTAAGTAAAATTGGAATATTTATAATAAAATGAATTGAAATAATACCGAAACTATATGCAAAGCATTATGCAGTAAGTTGTCTTCCTTCAACTGTCTGACATGCTGAAGGCAAGGCAACTCATTCTGAACAACAACGCCCAACTCACTAGCCAATTTTGCTGCTTGGATCTTATCAACTGGGCGGTCTTGTGTCAGGTAAATAGTCACGGACAACTTGAAATTCATTGCAACATTCATGCGTTGCAACTCAACACCTTTTGCCTTTCCTTTAACTCGTTTTCTGAGGCCATTATTGAAACCTGAAAAAACAACATAATGATTAAAACACACAAAACATATAATGAGAACATAAATGTATATATGCTTAGTTATCAATAACAAACCTGAAGATCCCTTATGACTACCAGACGATGTTGGTAAAGGTTGTTGTTGCTAACTTCCCTCATGCGATGATGCAATTGCTGGTTATTCTGTTGGAGAAACTTCATCGCCTGTAACCACCCTCTTTCCTTTGTTACGACCAGGTCCTATTGTAATCAACCTGTGTCAAAATCAACAACATCAACAATATCAGAAGATTGACAACAAATAAAGAAAATCATCAAGTACTCAAAAACGTAACTGAAACATTAAAAATATATCATTTAATCATCCTAAATCAACATAACTACAATATCAACAACATAAGACCTATAATGTTAGTTATTAACATTTTAAACAATAAAAACAAT
>JAOQMS010000178.1:26880440-26900520 GCA_027563885.1 Erythroxylum longipes | reverse complement strand
CGCAACGAATACATTATTCGTTGCTAAAAGACAATCATTTACCTACGATATACACAAATTGTCGCAAAAAGGTTTGGCATAAAGCAAAAACGACATAGTTACAATTATTCTGATAAGGCACAATTTGCGACGATAACTTTAAAGAGAAGAGAAGTGACGGGGGAGGGTTTCGGGTAGTTTAAGTTATAAAAGTTGGACGATGTCATTTGCCTTTAGACAAACGACGTCGTCCAACTTAAATTTTTTTAAACATCTCAACATTCCGCAACGAATACATTATTCGTTGCTAAAAGACAATCATTTACCTACGATATACACAAATTGTCGCAAAAAGGTTTGGGATAAAGCAAAAACGACATAGTTACAATTATTCTGATAAGGCACAATTTGCGACGAACTTTATTTGTCGTAAAAGGACACAACATTTTGCAACAAAATGAAATTGCGTCGTGAATTATCATATATACCACGCTTGGGTAACAAATTACCTCTTACCTTCGCAAAATGTACAACAATACGCTACGAATATGCCAAATCGTTGTGAAAATTGGTTGCTTTTCTGACGATTCATAAAATCGTCGCAAAAAAGATTGGTTTGGCAACGCATTTTGTGAAACATCGCTAAAATCCTTCTTTATTGTTCTTTAAAAACCCTAACCTTTATTTCCAAACCTTTCTTCCTCTGTAGTCTGGAACAACTCATCCCAAAACCAGCAATCTCCGACATCTTACGCACGTATCAAAGCTATTCACTTGATCGAAACACAATCTGCAATGCTCTAACTTCTTTTTTACTATGTTCTATATTTTTATTTGAGGTGATCTTCATTTTGTAAATATGTTACTGACTAGATCGGCTATTTGTTTGACAAGTTTATGTCATAAAGTTGTGATATTTATGTTTCTATAATAAATCTGGACATTCTTTGTGTAGATCTATACATAGGGTATTTTTTCGGTGTTGAAGTTGATTTCTTTATGTTTTGTAATTATTTTTTTATTTCTTTGTGTTATGTTATTTGCACATTGTCGTTGGGGAGCATGGATTGTGTTAATGTTAATTATGGAAGGGAAAACATATCATTTGCATTTGAATCTTGGGATATCATTGTCATGTCTGTAAAGTGTTCGATAATATTTCTGTTACGATTTGCATATGAAAAGTGTTTAACTCAATACAATATCTACTAAATCTTCTAAACTTGCTTTGTGGGATGAGTCTGTCATGTCTGTACTGTGTTCGGTGATATTTCTGTAACGATTTGCATTTTATGCTTTAGGCAATCCATTAAGTTCTAAACCTAAGTAGTTTCATTTGTCATCATAATTGGACTTAAACATATTATTGTTTTATTCCAAATCAACTTTTAAAGCATTTACCTCTAAATATCTCTAATGAAGGAATGTCGACATGGAGACTAGTTCATAATAGCCCTAATTCATTTCGTTGGGGGGAATGTGGCAAAATTATCCATGTTGAGCAAACAGAAACTGAAAAAGAAATCTCATGTATCAGATGAATTCCTTATAAACCTTCCATGGCCGATCTTCTGGAACAAGGTGTTTAGTATCATCCGAACAACGTCACTTCCCTTATTATGTACATCTCATTTCCTTTTATGAAGCTATTATTTATATTCACATTTGATGATTTATACTACATGTTGTTTGAAGCTTCCTTCAGTTTCGAATTTGACATGTATGCCCGTGGTGGCAGGAGCGATGTCACAATAGTCCGTAAAGACAAATCGGTTCATTTGGCAAATTCATCAATTCCGAATATTTCGTCTGCTCGTGCACGTATGCATGTCACTCCAATTTTAGTTTATTTAACAGTTTACTAATATGATAATTTCTAACTTCTATACTAATTATGTTTTAGTTTCTAAATCTATCGATCATTTCACTGCATCCTCTTCAAATTTAGATATAGCAAAAAAGCTGTTGGAAGAGGTTACGACAAACGCTACTACAGTTAAGGGAAAAATTATTTCTATTTCAATGGTGCATTCAAACGTGCAAAGGCCCTTATGGGGAGTCCAGACATTAGGGACTCATTTACCTTTACCGACTCTCATGTCACTTGGAATCCAAATAAATAATTATATCCTTGTCAGTTAGCGAGTCAATCAACTGAACTCAGCTTTAACGTCTATTTCTTGTTATATCAGCAATAATTTGCTAAACAACGTATGTATTACTTATAGATTAAGTTGCGTACTATTGAATATTCACTGTTATTGTTCTAGTTTTATGAGTGAATGAATTTGATAACTTCTATTTCAAAGTTCGTACTACTCCATATATCATTTTATTATATTGATAAAATAATTTAAATTTTATTAACTAATTTTTTCAATGTTAATTAATAATAATGATTAATTAATGTTATAATGTTAGGTCCATAAGCCATATGTTGTTAGTTTTTTAAAAAAATATGTTGATAAATTTTTAAAAATATTTTATAACTAATTTTTTCAATATTAGTAAATACTAATGATTAATTAATAGTACTGTTTAACACTTAAAATTATGTTGTGAATTTCTTTTCAATAATACATTGTAAACATTCAAAACAAATCTCCAATAAAATATATCTTAACTATGATAGATTATAAAAATGTTAGTTTAATAATTTTTGAAAATGTCAATCATATTTACACATTTAGCGATGTTTTATAGAATTCGTCACCGAATGTGGAATATTTGGTGATGATTTCCAACAATCGTCGCTGAAAGCTTGACATTTAGTGACGATGACAAAAAATCGTCGCTGAATGTATAAGCTTTTGCGATCAAATAGAACTTTTGTCACTAAATATTAACCTTTTGGTGACACTTTATAATATTGTTGCAATATATAAAGCCTTTAGTGACGATTTTAGAGATGCGTCGCAAAATGTTTGACAAATTATGGTGACGTTTTTATCAATTGTCGCCATTGCATTATTTTCCGATGAATATATGAAGTCATTGCCAAATGCAAAATATTTAGTTACTAAAATATTCAGCATTTGAGATATTCAGTATTTGGCGATGACTTTCGCTGTACGTCGCTAAAGATTTTCTCTTGTGTGACGCTTTTTGGTTTTGTCACTAAATGGTAAGTTTTAGTGATGAGTGCTTTTAAACGTTGCTATATGTTGTCTTTATGGCGACGATTTCCATTTCGTCACTAAAGAAATCGTCTCCAAAGGGTGTCTTTGTTATAGTGAAAAAAGGGGGAACTTTTGAAGATTAAAGGACACTAATCATTAATTCTCATCTTATTTCATTATAAAATATAGTCATAGAAGTTACATGTAAAGTGTGTTCTTAGGCCAAACATCCTTTCTTTTTTAGGCACTTAAATATATTGTAAAAGTATTAATATCAACTAATTTTTAATAATACAGTTATAACCCAAATCTGTTATTAAAATAAACTCGCGTTTCATTAAATTATAAAATTTATTTTAATGGCACAATTTAAATCATATAAAATTATATAAATGAACAAAAAGCAACTATAAGATACGAAAAAATATGGAGTTCTCCTCTTACTTAATAATTTCTAGTCCATCCATACCTATCCACCAACGTCACACCGTTATTACATCTTTTGGCTTTTGCAGTTATTAAAGGGAAAGGACAAATAAAATCTAAAAAATGCATGGAACCAATATAACTGAAAACAAATTAGCTAAGAAATTTACAATAGTTGGCAGTTGGGTCCAACCTTAAAGATAAAGGAAACGACATTGTCAAAATGGATACTTCATTTCATCACAGCCCATGTGTATCTTGTTCTTGTACCGTGTGAATTGTTTGTGTTTACGAAGTTGAAGACGTGTCTCTGACGATGACCTTAGCAGATATGGTACATCCTTGTACTTACTTCTCAAGTTCTCATGTTGTTATGGGTTCATGATCATTTAGATTAGGCAGGTAAGCAAGCCGACAATCCTCTCCTTGTATTGTGTGGAATACACTACGTAGACTTTGTTTTAGGACTCCGAAAACTACTTGAACCCCTCAACGGATTCTGGTACGAGTTCATATTTGTGTTATTTTTATTCCTGTTCGAATGACTTTAATCAACAAAAAACGATATTCATATAATAATCCACAGAAACCCTTGGGATCTGGTGTATATCATGCATCCTTAGAAAAAAAAAATTGAGATAAAGCAAGAATATATGCTGCCTCAGATAATGAGCTGCACTAGTGGCACTGAAATGTGGACCTCTGCTATGTTTTCTTCCTCATAATAATGGAGATTAGCAGATCATAAAAATTCATTTTCATGAACCGAACAGATTCTTTCTTCGAATTGATTTATGATTAGGACCATTAGCCAGTACTTGCCACCATTATTGATCAACAAACTTTTCTTGAGCTGTTATAATCATGGAGAAATCTAAGCCTTTGCTCAGGGACCAAACATATGCTTTCATTTAATTGATATATGATTAGGACCATTAGCCAGTAATCGCCACCATGCTCGATCAAAATCTTTTCTTGAGCTGTTATAATCATGGAGAAATCTAAGACAAGCTGGTTCAAGGCCCCACTAGTTCAGTAATACAGAAGAAATTAAGAACATATTATTGATGCTGCAAAACCATACTTCATTCTCGAAAACCAGGCCTTTAAATGGCATTCTATAGTTTATTCGAAAAGATTGAACATTCCTGAATTATTTTCATTATCCAAGACTAAGCATTATAGTCAATCTTTGAAGGTAACTAACTACATGCTCTTCTTAAGCCTAAGTTTCTTAGTTGTCTCTCAGTTTCAACTCTTTTGGGTTGTTTTCCTGGAAAACCCTACTTCAGTTAAACCGATAGTCATCGTCTTAGTTAGCTGTTTATATGCGGTATTAAACTAACTTAATTAGGTTTCCATTTATTGGGAGTCTTGTTTTTCAAAAAGTAAATTCAAAAAGAAAAAGAAAAGGAAAAGGAAAAGGAAAATTGAACAAAAAATGCAGATAAATAAACTCCTGGAAAGAATTATTTCAGCTAGGGCATCTGCTCATGAGTTGCTAGGGTCACGTGTTACGTGTATCCATTCCAATCCATGTGTGTGCATTATTGGCATTCACGTGAAGACAACATGTACCAACTTTACCTTACATTGATTTAGCAGAAACATCAACTCTTCAGAATTTGGCCGTGCCATCTTGCTAATCTGACTACTAAGTACATGCTCAACTAATTTAGCCTGTTACAGTATCAAGTTAATTAACATCTAAAGAGAGCAACAAGAACGTGAACGTAAACTTGGATATAGTACGTAGGACAAGGTTTTCTGAGATATGGGCTCGGCAGAAGAAGTTGCTTTCTGTTTTATTTTTGACCCTTTGAAAAGAAAATTCAAAACTGTTTTATAACGTCACTGATCATTTATATCGGAAAGGTGTTGGAATGTTTGCTTATACACTAAAAATCAATTGTGAAAAATTAATATGAACAAAGAAATAAAATATAAATAAGGATTAATTCGTTAAACTGAACGTTTACTTTTACTTTCCTCCATCACTTGAGGATCGATTGGCTTATAAGCGTCTCATTCCTAGATTGGCACGGCTAATTGCCTAATCAACCTAATGCTGGATGTAATATAATTCTTGGTGCAATTGTACTATTCATAATCATTGATACATATATTTCTTGATTTAATATAACTTGAAAAAAATAAAGAAAAAATGGATAGAAATGACTTTAGATTGGGACACGTGTGTCGATGACAGTGTACCATAGTCATGATCCATCAAGTACTAACAAGTAACAACCAAATTAGCTTAACCAAAATGAACAAGCAAACAAAGAAAAGCGATGCCTAACCACTCGTGCGGGTGGCCAGCAATGCCAATCATTGCTACCACAAGCAATGAACTGGGTTCCCCACTCGTGGCATATACTACACGTGTGGGTTATACGACTAGACTGGTGCTTACTTTTAATTAAAAGCTCAACGATAGGTTCTCTTTATAAAAATATACTAATATTTCGAAAGAAAGGAAATACGAAAAACGAGCAATAGTAGGCCTTCACAGGTAGGTGGCTGCGCCTGCCTGCTTTACGACCGGAAGCTGTTTATTTCGCAGAAACCTCCAACCTATTGTCACGCAGAAAGATCTTGAGTATCCAACAAAACCTGCCATGGGAACAGGAACAGTAAAAATATTTTTAAAAAATAAATATTGATAAATATTTAAGTCCAAATATATATTAAAAAAAAAGAGAGGACAAGATCAGTATTTCTTTTCTTGAATCCTTTTTTAAAAAAAAAACCAAAGAGAAGATCTTTTCAAAAACAAAAGGCTTGTCATGACAACAGACTTGTGTATGGATGAAAACAGTCAGGGCGGTGGTCAAACTTCTCAGTTTGGACCATCGCCGAGGCCATCCATTTGCAGCGTTGACCAAAATCATTCTTTCACTTCTGACGATAAAAAAAAAAAAAAAGGTAAAAGGAAGGACATGAACATCATCACTTGTAAGCTTTTGGTTTACGCAAGTTAGAGATAGTAGAACCCAACTCAATGGATTTGAGTTAAATAATCAAACACTGTTTTTAGGAGACTCAAGAGTTCTGGTTGTATGTAGTTATACTTGATTCCTTGAAGTGTTCAACCAAATATTTCAGGAACTTGAAATTTAGTTCGTGGAGTTGCAGTTTTAGACTCTTGTTTGTGATTGGCAATTGTACGTAATTCCTGATAAAAATTAAAAAACTTCGCTAAACATATCAGTTACATCTGTAGATAGTTTGGTGGAAGTTTTGCAGTTAAGAAAATTTTGATGGTGGTTTCGCCTCGATGCTTTCAGTAACAATCACACACAGATTGCTTCAATCTTTCTCTTATTATCGTTGTGAATGCTTTGAACTTTGCTATGACGTACGTTCTGTACATGATACATTGATAATAACAATTCCTTGCAATAAAAGGAAACAGAAAAGGACGGGGGACCTACTCAAGGTTTGAAGTCAATGATTGCTCACGCGCGGGTTACAGCAGAAAACGTGGTCGCACGATGCTCAATACTTTTTTCCGCAGGGACCGAATCGTCACCCTCTTGCTCTCTCTCTCTCTCTATCTATCTTCTCACAATCTTTGACCCGTGCCTGCCTGAACCTTTTTATATTGTCCTCATGCACTTGCTTAGATACTTACTTATTGCCTCATAGCTTAGTCCTTCTGATGTGGGGAATCAAATTTTTGGATTACAGAACATCCTCAGCGACATGGTTATGCCTCTCCATCAATCATACTGCCTTGTCTTTCTCTTGATTTCAATGATAATAAAAATTGATATCTTGAGAGACCGTGACTCGACATCACTAATATATATGTATTTTTTTAATATTTTAGCAACAGCTTTTTTTTATATCATTTGCTTTCAAGTATTTATTGGACTGAGTAACTACAGAAACATGTCAATTCTTTGAAGTGGAGAAGTTTGAATAGGAGTGCAAAGAGTGGTAGACTACAGTACGATTTCAGTAAAAGAGGAGCTGAGAATCACGTGGCCGCATCTCTTTTTCATCTATTGGTCCAAAACTGCATCTTCCTATGCCGTACATGATCAAGGCAATTTAAGCCCAAAAAGCTTGATGCGTTTACCAGTCAAAAAGGAGCATTTTCTTTTTTTATATATATAAATTTTGTAATAATAAAGTCGCGCCAACTTATTCTATTCTATTCTCCACATTTTAAACTTTGATTCTAATAAATTTATAAATTAAACCCTTCAACAAAAAGAAGTATATTCACTTTTGTTCGGTGAAAGATAAAGTTTTAATATAGATTAAAAGAATAAATTGTTAAGTGATAAGAAAATATGTGATACAAATTGAGGTACAAAAGCATGCTTAAGACTGTTAGACAGCAAAACAAATACAACAGAAAAAAGATTTTAACTCTTTTGTTTAGAGTGTTTAGAGCTGAATTTATAAATTCAAATTCTCCGAATCACTTGATTTGTTCTATTCCTATTTTTGTCCTAAGATAATATCATTTTATATGTAAATAAATTTAAAACAAGGTGTTTCGGGAGAAAATAAGGTTAATCAGATGAAGTGGTAAATAAAAAGGCTTGGTGGTAAGGCCAAGGGGCCAAAGCAATATAACCTTGTCAGTTGTTCGTGCCAAATCAATAACTTGAAAAGATATTTTGGCAGAAAAATTAAAGCTTTCATGATGGTACTAGGCCAAATGTACCATTAAACAATAAAAATGCCACAATTATTTCGATTCAGTGGCAGAGTAATTATTGATTGGCCGAGAATTTCGGCTCTTTTATCCAGGTGATGGCCAAATGTCTTTATCAACTAAAAGAAGGGAAGACTGGTTAAGCTATGGAAATTAAATAGAAGAATCGTTTCATATTCTTGGATAGGATAGGAAAGGTGGGTTGCTGTTTAACTTGTTTTTTTTATTCCTCTCTGGGTAGATTTTCAATCAAGGAGATGAGAATAGCCGGACCGAGTGACCCAGGTAGAATAAGGGATGTTCCCTTTGAGATAGTATAGGGGATGTTCCCTTTGAGATCTGCATCAACTTTTCCTTTCCTCCGGGGATAAGTGGCTAAGGAATTTAATCTTCAATGTCAACATTGCACTAAAGATGCACATGTCCAATTCTTTATTTCATAAATACAAGGATAATGAGGGTGTGGAGACTTGAGAGGTAGTAAGGAACACATACAGAAAAAGCAACAGAAAAAGTCAAGAAGGGTATGCTCTGCTCTAGTGACAAAAAGTTCCATTTCCATGCGGACATGTTTCATAAAGATACTTTGGTGTGCCACTAACAATCACTCTTTTTTTCTAATTTCATGTGTCATTAGCAACTGGTAATGGCAGTGATTAAAATTCTTCGTATTGGGACAAGCCTCTTATCCAACTATAATTATCCCCTTACCATGTCAAGATACCACAAGGGCTCCAACTCCAACTCCCAGAAGCTTACCTTACTTATCAAAACCTACCATTAGTGCCTGAACAAATCTCACTGATAAGGAAAAGCATGTACCGGTCAAATTTCGATCGACATTCTTTCGAAACATCGACCTTGAAACTTGGATGAAAAGAGACCAAACTAGTGTTGTGAGAGAATCATAAATCAGTATCACACAGATATCACTCGAGCAAAGAGGGAAGAGAGACCTTGTATTCCCTTTGAAGGTGAATAGGTCCACCTACTCGTTAATTTAGAGCAATCATGCACCCGTGTGATACCCATTGCCATCAGCTTTTTATCTTCCCTAGCTCATGACAACTGGGTTCTCGAGCAGTGCTTTGAGGAAACAGAACAACATGGTCCCCAAGGGGACCATGACAGGACAGGAGTTTAAAGGTCAAGAACGATCATAAACAAGCAGATGGATAACTGCTTTGCATTTTATAAATCTGCCACTAAAACCTTCTTGTATTCCATTCACTTATACTGCAATTAGGCCCTCAAATCATCTGTGCTCGTAACCTGTACCAATCCTGTTTCAGATTATCCCATCCACACGTTTTTCTGGATCCCACATATTTATGTGAATAGGATAGGATGGAACAAGGTTGATATAAGGTTATGAATATAGAAGATTTGATCCCCCAGTTAGAGTTCTTCAGTTGATTTACAAGTGGGTATCAATAGAAGATACAAGAATGTACAATTAAGACAGTTGATAGAAACTAAGCAATATCCAATTGCTACTGAACTAACGTTACAGTCTCTGCATTATCATAAAATAAAGCAACAGACATTTGAATTACCACCAAACTTCGCAAGAACAAGTACGGAAATGACTTCCAAGTTATACTTCCCATAGCTTGATTTCTTATTTGCACATAAAATATGTATGTGTTGCTTATGGATTACTGTCCATGTATAATCAAAACAACACTTCTATGGATACATGAAACATTCAAAAAGCAGTACCTCAACATTATATAGGTAAGAACCAATGAGTGTAATTGAAGAAAACAGGAGGTGGCTTAGGTGTGATAGGGACTGTGGCTTAGGTGTGATAGGGAAGAAAATCTAAAATAGAAAAAAGAATTATGGAACAAGTTGACAAGTCAATTCTACATATTAAGTTTGTGACTGGAGATGTCATCCTGAGCTGTGCATAAGAAAATGTATTGAGCTGCGTCTGCTCCGAAACTGCTTGGACCAAATGGAACATGATTAGTTCTGAAGTTTTGTGTTAAAAACCTCTTTTCTTTTCGGCTTCGATATGAGAAGCCTCTTAGCTGAACCAACTCATTACAATTGAATAATCATGTTCAAATCATTCCAGAATACGTCTGAGACAAGTTTCCAAGAAAGGGTTTTTAGATATCATCTTTATTTTCTGATTGGATAAGAATATTACCTACCAAACTTGTATAATTTTCCTGTTCTTTGTTTGGATGATAAAATTATTGACCACCATTGCATACTTTTGCTTTCTTCATTATTATCAATTTTCAGGGAAAGTGAAAAATAAACTAAAGGATTTTGTCAAAAACCTCAGTGAATGAGGTATAAATGAAGGATTAAATTGAAGTTAATGCACAATAGGAGAGACTGAGAAAATAAGGAGGGTGAGGCCAATAAAAGCTGTCATTGTTGGTAGTTGACATGTATGATTTGCCATAATCTGTTAATGGAGTGGAACAGGAGGGAAAACGTGTCCAGAAAGGTAGGCTCAATCTAATCATGTCCAACATTATATGAATGTAAAACCATATGGCAACCGTATGATTGGTGCCATATTGGGTAGACTTGGGAAAGGGCTGTCCAATTTTCTAGCCTAGAATTGAAATAAATGATACGAGTTTTTGCGTAGGATCACGATTCACAAGAAAATTCTCTCCTTTTTTGTTGTTGGAGTTCTTTCCCTTTTATAAGCTTCTAAATAAGATAATTACTACAGAATCAAACCAATTAACTTCCTAATCAGCTCTTACAATCAACTCCTGACTGACCTCTTCGTGTATTTTTCCCCCAAGAATACATCTTCTGTATAATTACTCCCTCCTTGACAAAAGGCTTGTTCTCAAGCTCTAACTTAGATAAGTCTTCTCAAAATCTTCAAGAAACTCCCAAGAAGCCTTGTTAAGGAAAGTGCGTTTGTGCACTTAGTAGTGGATACTACCCCAGAATTTCCTTCCTTGCATTTGTTCCTACATCGGCTGTTTTCTGACTGCTCCATGCAGGTGTTTCCCTATGATTCTTCCCTAAGATAACCTGTTTAAATGCGGGTCAGCTTCGTCGCAACTTTTAAGTTGCTCGATTGCTGCAATTCTATCTGTAGCCGCAGTCCTTCTATAAGAATAATAAGAAATAGGTTCTATTTGGCAATAAGAGGATTATATTTGCTGTTAAGGTAATTATATTAGCAGAGCGGTTAATTAACAGTGAATAATATAGCCAATTCAACCTACAAATAACATCAGTTTTTTATTTAAAGATATTTGATAAAATTAACTATTTAGTATTAACTATTTATGTAGCTAATTTGACCAGCAAATAATATAGGCTTTTTATTTAAAGATATTTATAAAATTAACTATTTAATGTTAGCTGTTTATGTATAAAATGACTTATGAAGGCATAACTTAAAAAACAAGATTTATAAGGACATGAATATTATATCTTAGTATTTCTCTGAATATTCTCATAAGAATTTAAATAGAGCAAAAGAATTCAACACTATCATTCAAAGTAAAGGTTTATTATAATCTATGAATGACGTTTAATTACTATTAAACTAGAAGCAATATTATCGTAAATAGTTGTCATCTCTTGAGTTTTCGATTATTCAATGTCTTTTTGTATAGAGTTAACTTCAACATCTTTAAATTCATCTAAAAGTATAAATTCAATATCTTGATTGATAATATTAAAAACTTGGTCGCCAATTGTGCTTTTTCTAATATAGTTATTTAACACAAATGCTGCACAAATTATTCTATTTTAATCTATCAATAAATGCTTATTCAATCCCAATTTTATGCTTACGTTTTAATTTGCTTTAGTCAATAAGTCAAAATTAAATAAATTAAAAACTATTTGCCTATGTTCAAAATAAAAAATAATTATTTAAATTAATATTAGAAAATAAATTGAAAAATGTACTAGTTAATGAGAATAATAATTATTTTTAATTATACAAAAATATAACCCCTTAATAAAATTAGTCTTATCTTATAACTAAAACTTAAAAAAGATTTTAAATAATTTTATCTATTAAAATTAACATTAAATTAATTTTTTAGACATAATAACTATTTGTAGAAACTTTTTTATGTTTAAAAATATTTAAATATAAAAATATATTTTTATTTAACAATTTGATTCCTCTTCATTATAAAATTTTATCCAAGTATTAATAGGTTAGTATAAAATAATTTGGTAACAATTTTTGTATTGTATAATACCAAATCCAATAATCCTTATTTTATTTAATTAACAATGGAATATTTTTTTTAAAAAATGATACTGAGATAAAATACAAAATTTTATCAAAGAAAACATTTTAACTTAGTTTAATTTTTTAATAATTTTTTTTTACTTCGAGTAAATTGAATTTATACTTTATGTTTCTCAGTCTCTATCTCTATTTGTAGTAATTTTTAGACATAATCATCTTTTTATTCTTTAATTTCTCAACTGCTAGAACAAAACGCTTCAAAATAGCAAATAGGCTTCAATCTATCAACTCAATCAGCTGATTATTAAACATAATTATCAATAGTTTAACATGATCAAACAACCAAATACCTCTTCTTTCACCCAAAAATAGTTGATCAACTATTTACCAAACAAGGGAATCGACTAATATGCTGCTAGCTCTGTGATTCAGTTCTACAAAGATCAAAACTCCTGATAATCCTCCACTGTTCCTATCTGCTTTAAATTGGTCAATTCACCTAGGGGGTTGGGGCTCGTTGGAGGCTCAAACCTCATGTGGTAATTGGTATTGCTCTGTAAATGTCACACAATCCATATCCGTCTCGTCTTGCTTCACCTTGTAAAACCACATATATACTTCTCCATTTAAGACAGAATGTTACCACGTCCACCTTCTTTAGTCGTTCGCTGATTTTCAAAGAACTACTCACACATATAGATACAAAGACCTAAGAATAGAAAATTCTAATTTAGACTACCTAAGAACAGTAGTCCCTTCTTCTTGCCCAATACTCCCCTTAACTCCCACAAAATCCGCTCCGAGGACTTTTCACCGGACTGCTGACAGTCCTCCACCATAGACAGCCTCTACTCGATATTTCTCATGAACACATCCATTCGGGTTGATGTGTGTTTTTCGAGGATCTAGTCACGGTACGACTCAAAGAAAAATCGTCTATTCCCTTGCTAGAGTTCTTCCCCTTTCTAGGTGACACGCTATCTGTCAACAATTTTTAAGGAAAACTGTAACCCCTTTTTTTTATTCATCGTAATACCCTTTAAATAGGTTGAATATATGGAGTTTTCGGGAACGAATATAGAATGAGAATCTGCTAACTTATTCTCTTACTAAAGATATGAAAATAATAAACTTCCTAAATAAGATGCCAAAACTTGCCAATTAAGTTCCTAACCCACTGTTACCATCAACTCCTAGCTGACCTCCATGTATATTTCTTTCCTAAAAACTCATCTTGAATATCATAAAACTTAGAATAAAAAACAGACACGAAATTGGATTTTTACAACAAGCATCAAACTCACCATTTCGTTCTTGCTAGTTTGGTCAATACTTAGAAACCTTCAAGTATTCCTCGATGGTACTAAACTTTTGTCAGCATCCTATCTGCCTTCTTAATGCATTCAAAGCAAAACTCTTCCCAGATTTAAAGTTAGAGCCATGATTTATGTGATAGCACTTGGAATAAGTTGGGCCGTATCTCAGGTTTGTTTATCCAAAACAAGAAGCGACAACACTCAAACTTATTAGATCAATCTACAAGATGTATCAAAAAAGAAAAACGATAATGAATTACAAGATAACACTATTCAACAGATACTAACCTTTCACCTTGCTCAAATGTACGGCATCTACACACATGAATGAAGACTGTGGACGGAGATCTTTTGGCTATTACGTAACAGTTATGAAAGAGGGTAAAGGAGTCATAACATCTATCTCAGCAAATAGGGAATATCCTGGTTGACCAAGTTCCACATTTGATGCTTTACAGTTGATCTTCTTGAAGACTACAGCATGTTCACATGGACAAAGGTAATAGCAATCTTCTCTCCCTTTTGCGTGCTATTGCTTGTCTAGAAATTCTCAGGCGTATAGGAAGAAGAATTCCAAAGGAGATTAAGAGAAAAGAAACCCGTAAGTGGCTGAAATATAGTGCCATGTATGATGATATGATGAGCATGGTGAACACGAAGGCCAAAAAGATGGCCAAAATAACATCCGCTCTGCATGAAGTTAACAGCAGTCTCAGATGTAATCCAAATAACACAATTACGCTAGAACGTTAACAAGTACACCCTGAAACAATTTAAAGAAATAAGGATGAATGAAAATGATGTAATCGTATTGCTTGCTATTCTCATTAACTATCTCTTGTTTTTATATACAAATCATGACCATTGATTTGTAACAAATCGTAACAATATCTACCCTGTACAAAACAGAACACAGCTATGAATTTCTTCTAGAATGAGTTGGAGATTCTCTTGTGTATGCAACTTCATGATTGTTCAGTGGTCTTTGAGTAATGGGCCCTTGGTCTATTATAGGCCCAATGTCAGTAACGTTGTAACCGGGTGCATTTTCTCTTTGATGCTGATCGTTTTGACAAGGAAGCTTCGAGACATTTGAATGTTGTCTGACACCCCCACACAAACTGAACCTAGGATTTGTGATTAGGTTCAGTTTAGAAATAAGGTACTGGAATCTCGGTGCTGGTAAGGACTTGGTAAGTAAATCAGCCACTTGGTCTGTAGAACACACATATCTGATTTCTAGTAACCCTTCTTCAACCTTATCCCTCACAAAATGTATATCGATTTCGATATGCTTGGTTTGAGAGTGAAACACGGGGTTTTGTGCGAGAGACTTTGCACTATTGTTGTCACACCATGGAATAGGTCTTTGAGGGAGAGAGAAGCCTATTTCAGTGAGTAGAGAGGTGATCCAAAGTAGTTCAGTTGATACCTATGCGAGCGCCCTATACTCAGCTTCTGTACTTGAACAGGCCACTAATGTTTAGGTGTTGGAAGGTTATTGATTAAAAAGGTAGCCGTTGAAAAGGCTTCAAGCCAAAAGGTTAGAGGTATATGAGCATGAGCAAGGAGGGTAAGTCTAGTTTCCATAATGTGACGATGTTTCCTTTCGAAAATGTCGTTCTGTTGGTGAGTGTGAGGACAGCTGTATCGTGTTTGGATGCCATTTTGGTTAAGGTATGATTGAAAGGCTTTGTATTCCCCACCCATATCTGTGTGTAGTACTTTTATTTTTCTATCTATTTGTAGTTCAATATGTGTTTTGAATGAAATGAATGTAGCAAGGGCCTCTGATTTGAGTTTAAGGGCGTAAAACCATGTATAGCGTGTGTATGCATCAATGAATATGATGTATTAGCGATAACCCTCAGTGGATAGGTATGGGGAGGGTCCCCAAATGTCAGAATAGACAATTTCTAAAGGGTATTTGGCCGTAATGTCATGGTTTGGAAAAGGTAATTGATGGAGTTTCCCTTGCTTGCATGAATCACAAAAGGAAATTTCATCCAAATTAATTTTGATGTTCATAGAATCTGCAACTTGTTTGAGCACATTAGAGGACGGGTGTCCTAGCTTAGCATGCCATACATTGGCAATTTTGTGAGCTGTGTGTGCCTCATATTTGTGAGATAAAGGAATAGACATTTTTGCAATATGACAGAAACTTGAAATTGGAGGGCTAGAACTGGATGAGAGCTTCTGATGCAAGAATGAAACAGGTGATTTAGGAGAAGCATTAAGGCTGTAAAGGCCCTCTCGCAACACTCCCCTGAGCAGTATTCCTCCTGTATTCTTGTCCTTAAATACACATTGTTCATCAGAAAATTCTACAATTATTTGGTTGTCTTTAGTGAATTTAGAATACTAAGCAAATTCTTAGTGATGTGTTGAACGTGTAGAATTTGATGAAGAGATAAAGGAGTGTGTGCATTGTTTTCAAAATGAAGAGAAGCAGAACCAATATGTTTAATGGCCAAGGAAGTACCATTACCAATAGTGAGTTGACTGTCGCCATTGTATTCGGACCCTATGGACAGGTTTGAGAGATCAGATGTGATGTGGTTTGTTGCTCCCGAGTCAACAAACCAGGTAGTGTCAGTAGGAGACTTTGAAGTAGCATAGTGTGGTTGATTGTGAGCTAGGAATGTCTGGGCAAGTGGTAGGTTCTGATTAGTAGTCTGAGAGGTCCCAGGAGTTGACTGTCTCCATTGTTGATTACTATTCTAGTGCTGATTTCCTTGCAGATTACCCATCCAAGTTTGAACAAACCTTTTAAAACATTTAAGGACATTATGCCCTGGCTTCTGGCAAAGTTGACAGAAGATGCGAGTGTTACCACTCCATCAACCTCCTCAACCAGGACCCCCTCTGCCTTTAGAGCCATTGCGACCCCCTTGATTGGTTTCGATATTTGTACTGATCTTTGGTAGAAGAGGCAAAATTAGCCGAGGGCTGTGGGATGACATTTGTTTGTGAAGCAGTATTAAGTTGTTCAAGGAGAGTCTTGTGCATCATCAAGGCACACTGGACTTCTTGTAAAGTGGATTGTTTCATTGTGTGGGTAAGAAACACCACAACTAGGTCATAGTCATGGCCTAGACCATTGAGAGCACGCAAAATGAGTTCATAATCTAGTATTTTGTGTCCTACTACAAGGAGAGAATCCCCAATTGTTTTGATCTTTTGCATATATTCTGATATGGTGAGTGAACCTTTTTGCATTGTTTATAATTGTTGTTTCAACTGCAGGACACGGACCATAGAGGTTTGAGCATACAAATTCTCCAGGATAGTCCATGCCTCAAGGGAGGTCTTGGATTGATTGACTTGGCCAACAACTTCTTCTCCAATGGTGGAGAGCAACCAACACAAGAGGAGTTGGTCAGAACATCTCCAGGTTCTGTAATATGGATTCTGTATTAATTGAGGGTCTGAGCTAGATATGGAGGCAGGTTGAGTGATAACTTGGGGTGGTGGTGCATGATCTGATGAGATAAAGTCCTCAAGCTCAAGAGCACGTATTGCAGCGAGAACTTAAGCACGCCAATTGATGAAGTTGACTCGGTTTAGCTTTATGGGAAGATTGAAATTCAACGTTTTGGCAAGCACTGGAAAATCAAGGGAAGAAGTGGTTGATGATGTTTGTTTGGAGGTTTCCTCCTGACAGGAAAATGATTGTGATTCTACAACCATAGACGTTTGTCATGCACTGCTCTAATAACATGAAACAATTTAAAGAAATAAGGACGAATGAAAATGATGTAATCGTATAGCTTGCTATTCTCATTAACAATCTCTTGTTTTTATATACAACATACAATTGATCATGACAATTGATTTGTAACAAATCGTAACAATATCTACCCTGTACAGAACAGAATACAGCTATGGATTTCTTCTAGAATGAGTTGGAGATTCTCTTGTGTATGCAGCTTCATGATTGTTCAATGGTCTTTGAGTAATGGGCCCTTGGTCTATTATAGGCCCAATGTGAGTAATGCTATAACCGGGTGCATTTTCCCTTTGATGCTGATCGTTTTGACAAGGAAGCTTCAAGACATTTGAATGTTGTCTGACACACCCACAGATTTATTCATAAACAAACATGAGCATTGAATCCTACAGTATGCGCAAGGTGTGGCAGTTGTTTAACAAGGTAAGGTTCATTCTTGAACTTATTATAGTCATCCAGGAAGAAATGAAATCTATATAGCAACATATCTTGTCAACCTGGCATCTACTCAAAACTTGTCCACCTTATATTGTACCTCCATATGATGATAGGTGTAAGTTGTACCCTCAAGTTCAGCAGCTTTTCTATGGAATGATATCTCCCAATATCAACTTCCCTAACAAATTGACAAAATTTTCAAGGTGTCAATTTTACACTTCCAGCTTGTAATCATAGACATGGAAAATACTGGGATAATAAACCCCAGATCCTAAACTAATAGAACTTATGACATTTATTTTCTGCTCCACAACTTTAAGGGATTGTTAATGAAATACTCAGGCCTGTATACCTGAAATCCTCACTTTCTTTTTACATTAAGAGATGAAGTTCCAACTTAATTAGCATCAAGAAATTCATAGTCCAGACAAGAGCACATGCCAACCTTATAGCACTTAGAATCTTTACAAGAGGTAAAACTCGCTATACCGAGTACTTGAGATTCTTACAGTTACAAAAAAGAAGAGAAGTGAAACAGAGGATTCATAAGCAAGCAACTTTAATTTAGTTCTAAATGAATTGACCATGAAATATACTACTAACGGTCCAACATTAGAAACGTCTTGTAAAGAGTCCATGAACTTCCAGTCTACGGTTACCATGAAGACTTTTCACATGAGCCTTCAATTTTAGATTCTTTGCATTGAGTGGTTTCTACATCTATACTATGAATTTATATTAAACAAAGAATGGAATTAGAATACAGTTGTAAAGGATGCAACACAAGAGGAAGGGTAATGATAAAAGAGTATGAAGAATAATCAGGTAAAATGTTAAAGCTTGACAAAAGATGACAGTATCAACTAAACCCATTACTGCTTCTCATTGTGAATAAGATGATTTTAAATCAAGACCTAAGATCAAAGTTATAAAAATGGGAATGATAGTGAGATGAAATATTTAAACGTGAACTAAGAACAAGAGATTACAATAGAACTTAAAACTAAAGTTTGAAATAGAACAGACAGTTGGGACCAACAAAAAAAATTGAAGCTAAACTTCTATTGGTCAACCAACGTCAATTAGAAGCGGAAAATGGAACCTTTAAATTCAAACATGAAGTGCAAATGAATCAATTCATGCATCCTCGTTCCTAATCTTAAAACTCAAATCCAAGGTGCCAGAATAAGTAAAAAATAGAGAAGGCAAAACTTCTGTTCTGAATTCTATTGTCCTCAACTGCAAAGACTTCCAAGTTCCAATAAGACAAGTGGGGACAACTTCCCTGCTTCATACAGTATGATAACGCTAAGATCCCGTAAAATATTCCTTTATCCAACAAAAAGACTGACTTCACGTAAAACAAAAACACCCACGAAAACTGTTACAAGAAAACCACATAGGAAAAAGAAAAAAGGAGTTACACAGAGGTCTGGATATACCGGGAAGTGATGTGGGGCTTTGGGGAGAAGATTGTGAGAGCATTACATTTGTGCTGCGATGCGATCTGGTATTTCCCTAGCTTCTCGATCAGTTTCAGTTGTTCCACAAGTTTAGACCTTGTTATCATTTATTCACTATCAAAAATTCACCTTTTCTTCTGTCGTTTTTCTCTTTTCTCCTTCCTTCTCTCCGTAACCTTCAGGCATTGAGATGGGCTCCCTTTGTCTCCAACTCACACAAAGCTTTAATCTTGAGATCGACCCAAGTGAATGATTGAATAATATTTCAACTTTTCACCGCGAAAGAGTGAAGACAGCGAAGCAACAGTGAAAACTCGCTCGCTTGTCGCCACCGGAAAACTTCATTTTCTTTACGTTTTCAGAGCATTTTATAAATGTTGATTTCATGCATTTTTTACGGCGATATTAGGTCACTTTAATTAGAGATTCTAGAAGTTGGGGATTCCAACTTATCTTGTGTTTCCGACAAAGTTTTGAATATTCTATCGGACTTAGTATCGGATTGAATTTTAATACGGTATTATACCGATATTGGTTAATATCGGATACCATTTTAGGTAATTTTTAAATTTATAAAATAGTTCCTAAATTTTTTTAAAAATTGCAAAATAATTCATTGTCATACTGTACAGTTATACTGTATATTTTTAACTTAGTCTCTAAAAATCAAAATAATAAATAATAATCACAATTAATATGAAATAACAATAATTTTCAGATATTTCACATA
>JAOQMS010000178.1:26851580-26864781 GCA_027563885.1 Erythroxylum longipes | reverse complement strand
TTTAAATGCTTCTTTTATTATGATGCAAATTGTAGAATATGAGTTATAGCTCTGAATGAAGCGTTACTTTGATTGAGCTGAATGTTATTCATTAATATATATGTGTTCTGTTTTGAGTGAACACATCGATGATGGTTCACTCACTAAGTTCGCAAAACTCATCAAAATTGCAACATTGATTTTCAGGTACTGAGAGGAGACCTTGCTAGTATAGCAAACTAACTGAAGTTTAGTACTGTCCATTTTGGATCAAGATATGGCTCAAAGGTCTGGTCAGCTGTCATCTGAGGATTTTAAATAGAGTACTTTGTATAGTTTTCATTTCAAGTAGAATCTTTTGTTTAAAACAGTGTGATCACAGATGGTTTCTGTAATGTAAATATATGAATGGTTTGTAATGAAATAATAGTGTAAAATATGTTTTGTTAGTGAAATGAGATAAGTTATTTTTATGATTACTTCTTATGTGTATGATGTCATATTAAGTGAATGTAACTACTCTAACATGCCATTCCTGTAAGGTATGTGCTTGAATATTCTCAAGAATTTTAGGCATATGTCCTATGGTAGTGGTGTGTTACAACGTCCATCAACTAAATCTCCGTCGAATAGTATAGAAGAGGAACACATAAATGATGTTGATGAAGATTAATCGTATAATGGAAAAGAAGATCAAGGTAAAAGTTCTCTATCTAAGAGAAAGAAGTCTCCTAAGAATAAGAAGGCAAAGAAGACACATTCTAACATTGTAGAAGAAGCCTTACTTATACTTAGTGAACAATCAAAAAGGAAGAATGATTTACTTGAGAACAAATTGAGTGAAACATCATCCACTGCAGAGAATAGATCTCAAAACTCTAACATAATGATGGAATGTCTGAATTCTTTAGATGACTTGGGTGTTGACAGTATACAATATGGAAAAACTATGAAGGCTTTACATAATTCTCTACCTTATAGGGATATTTTTTTAAAGATGACACAGATAAGGAAGTTGGATTAGATGATGTCACTTTAGTTATATTTTCATGTTATTGCATATCAAATTCTTACTGATTTAACACTTTTATATTAAGCACTATTCCATATTTTGAACATTTTAAGTTTGTGCTTTGTATGAATATTTGACTTAATTTTGAGTCTATATTTTGTATAAATATTTTTTCTATATTTGATTAAATATACTTGATTGAATATTTTATTAATTATTTAATGTTGGCATTGTAGATACCTAGATTTCTTATAAGATTTCAAATCAGATTCTAATGATGAACGGAAGAAGGTAATCATTATTTCTGAATAACTATTTTCATTTACAAAAGCAACCATGTAGAACTTCTGCTCTACTAGGTCATGATTGGATATTAGAACTTTTGAATGGGAATCCTACAAGGATTTATGAAAACTTAAAAATGAGAAAGATAATCTTCTTGAGCTTATGTGATGAGTTGAAGAGTTTAGGAGGCTTAAAGGAAACAAATCATTTGATTATGGAGGAACAAGTAGCAATTTTCTTGATGACTATAAGACATAGTGAGACAACTAGAGTCAATGTAGAATGCTTTCAACATTCGACCTGGACAATTTCAAAGTAGTTTTGAAAATTCTTATATGCAATTAATTGTCTTGTAAAAAGAGTCATTACTCCACCATCTTTTACTAATACACCTCATGAGATTCAACATAATTCAAAATTCTTTCCATATTTTCAGGCACATTCTTATATTTAATTACTATTTTAATTATGTCCTTATGATTAAAAATTATTTTAATATACTTTTAATTTTTAGGATTATATAGGAGCAATAGGTGGTATACATACTGATGCACATGTTCTGACCGATGAACAAATACCAGACAGAGGCAAAAGAATTAATCCAACCCAAAATATTATATGTTATTACTCATTTGACATGCATTTTACATATGTAATAGCTGGATAGGAAGGTACTGCAAATGACTCTCGAAATCTTTTAAAAAAGTAACAAATCTAGCAAATAAATTTCCTATGCCTCCATAAGGTATTATATTATTTTAAATAAACATAGTAATTATGATTCATTTTTAATATCCTTTTGTTAATATTATGTTCTTTCTATGTTAGGTAAGTACTATTTGGTTGACTCGGGCTACACTAATATGCCTGGATTTCTTTCACCATATTGAGGTGAAAGATATCATTTGCGAGATTATAGAGGTAGAGGAAGACCTCAAGGTCCACAGGAATTGTTTAACTACAGGCATTCTTCATTAAGAAATATTATTGAAAGATGTTTTGGCGTCCTAAAAGCAAGATTCCTTATACTTAAAAACATGTCGAGTTATGATATGAAGAAACAAGAATACATCATTATTACTCATTGTGTTATACACAATTATATTAAAATGTATGGACAAAGCGATGAGTTATTTGAGGGTTGTGCCGAAAATGAAGAATAAATTAGGGAAAGTGAAAATGAAGATGCAAGTTCTCAAGTGGAGTATAATATCACTCTAGTATAACTTCGAGGTATGTCTTAGAAGTGAGATGAAATTGCTAGGCAAATTTGGAGTGATTATGTTAGCCCCTAAATTTTTGTTGTTGCGTTAAGCATGATTTAAATAAATTATTTTTAATTGGAGTTTAGTTACTTATTACAGTGTTAGTAGGATTTTATTACACTGGTTAGTTAAATTAATGCAGTAGGAATGTATTGAGGGCAATTTTGGCATGTCACTTAAGTATAAAAGCCATGAAGCATTAAAAGAAGGGTAAAGTGGACATTTAGCACTCGTTAAGGGTAAAATTGGAAGAGGAAAATGTTGTCTTGGTTATTAGAAGAAGAAAAAAGTGAATTGAAGAAAGAAGGAGTGAAAAACGTGAAAAAGAAAGAGAAAGGAGAGAGAGAGTCGTTCATGAGAGAAAAGAAAGAAAAAGAAAGTTAGGGTTTAATATTTTCTTAGCTTTTACGAGTGATTTTGAGGGTGTTCAAGAAGAGAAAAAGAAAGAGGAAGAGAAGAGCTTCCATTTGAGTCAAACATCTCTTTGTTTGGTGAAGATTCAAGGTAAGCCCATTTTTAATCCTTTGGATTTTTAGAAGGGTTTTAGTTCATAAAACTTAGGAAATACATCGGTTTAAGTATTCTAGAATCAATTTTTAGTGAATATGCTTTTTGGATTCTCAATTTGTATTCCTATTGAATGGGATTTTTGCCAATGTTAAAGGTAATCGTGAGAGGCAAGAGGAGCAAGAGGAAGGCCATTTTCAAGCAAGTTCTTAAGCAAGGAATCAAGGTGGGTTACATATTTATAGTTGAGTTAATGAGCCATGAGTATTTTTCCAAATCAATAAAGTTAAATGATTTCAATTGCTTTATAAATGTTGCATTTATTGCTTCTTAACTGATTTAACAAATTGCTACATGTTTGGTACATGAATCTTGATAATGATTTATGAAATAATGATGGAAATTTTATTTGAAAAATATCATGCTTATGGAAATCATGTTTCTGAAATGTACAAGATGTTTACAAGATATGAAATTCATGATTATGTGGGTTTGTGGTGGTCCATTTTGTTATGTCACGTGCACGTTGACTCTGTTAAAGGCTTCTCCTGCCTGCCCACTAGTGGCATGGAGCTCCTTCACGGACTCCCCCATGTTTATGGACTACCCAAAAGGGGTCCATTCTGTTTATGGACTATGAAAAACCATTATTTGAGTTTGTGATGTTCCATTCTGTTTATGGACTACCCAAACCATTATGATTTCTTAATTATGTGTTTATGATTGTTTGACAAGTTGAGAAATACATAACTTACGTTGTTTATGAATTGCTTGACAAGCTTGAAAATTTGATAAATACGTGTTTTATGGTTTCAATGCAATTTACTATGGCATGAATATTTTCAATGGTTTTGCTTGTTTCTCCGCTATAAACTTATTACCCATGAGCTTTTAAGCTCACCCCCATTCCTCCCCATCTCCAGGTGAAGAGCAAGAGATCGAGTGATAGAGAGTCAAGGCATCACTCCATGTCTGCATATTTTTGTATTTAAGTTAGTTTGTGAAAACACAAGGCTTTAGCTGCATTTCAAGTATTACTCATTCATGTATATTTTGTATTTTGTATTATGAGTCCTAATGATGTATTTATGGCTTGAAATGCCCATTAAAGCTTTGTAAAACTCTTTCCTTTTGATGTTAATGAAATATATTTATGTTTTGCTTATGATTTTCCAAGTTTTCGCATTGCATTTTAAAGAATTCATAGGGGTAAAATCTATTTTATGACTTTAAGGGAAAAACTGTATTAATCTAGGGTGATTTGAACAATGTTATCTTCTTGGAAGTTGTAGTTTATCCTCTTAGCTTTCCAATAATATAAAATTTGTAACTTTTGGATTTCGAAGTTGAGAGATATGCTTTTTACAAGTTAGTGATGCCGCACAGAGTGTATACTGGACACATTATAAACTTTTTTCTTTACTTTAGTTAATAGAAAATGAGTTCTATGGTGTTTTGAAATGGGAAGAAATAGTGTGATAAGTTAGAGATAAAATGAAGGTGATAAAGGGATTTAAATGTGTGATAAATTATTGAAGAATGTATTGACATGGTTGATGTTGTATTTATATGATCATGTGCAGAAATTTATGATGAATGTGCATAAGTTTGAATGTTATGTTTTTGAATTGATGACCAAACATAGATTATGATTTGGTTGTTAATGATGTTGAGCTGAAATGGAAGTGAGAATGAAGGGAAATAATGTGGAAAATAAGTTAGAAATGATAGATATGCATAAGAGGGGTCATAGGTAACTTGTAAGAATTAGAAATCTTGAAATTGACCTGTAATGTTCGTTGGCCGGACTTGATGTCCGCTGGGTGGACCTTCTCAGGAATTCCAGTGTTCCAGCTTAGTTCATGTCCGTTTGGAGGGACAAATGTCTGCTAAGCGGACATTCTCGGGACAATTATAAAATTGTGAAAATTTTGAACCCTCTAGACGATAAAATCTCTCTTCGGGGTCTTCACAGAAGTTGTAGAACTCGAAGTCCTCTTCGAAAATGTATTTGAATGACCTTGACCTGACATCCATATTGAAAGTTATGCTTTTTGTCCCAAATTATGTACATTTATAAGTTGTGGGCTTATCAATGCTTTCCTATGATACATTTAGGCTTGAATGGAGCTTGAAATGTACTTTGTTATGGAAATAAGAGATAAATTGAGTGATATGTTTAGGGAAAAGATTGAGGATATGAACATAAGAATGGATTGTCGTATGTCAAGTGCTCAATTATGGAAATTGTGGGATGTTATGAGAATGAAAATAAACCTATGTTGACTAATGAGGTTCCAATAAGAACCCTACAGAATGTTGTACACACGTTTTATTCACGAGTTAGACTCCGAAAATAGGGTCTAACAGATTATATTATTTCTAATTTATTTATGTTTCTTTTTGTAAATGATAGTAATATTATGTTTAATGAATATCTTTTATTGATATAATTTTCTAATTTATAGACTTTTATTATATATAATTAATGTGTAATTTTAATTACATTTTATTTGCATATATTTAAATTTTAACCCTAAGATGATTAATTAATTTAAAAATACAATGTATGATATAAAATTATTAATATAAGAGTATAATTACAAAAATAGAAACAGGATGATAAAACCAAACATGTTTTTGTTTTTGTTTTTAATTACTAATCTCAACCAAACAAGTTTTTGTTTTCGGTTTTTATATTACAAATCTCAGCTAAACAGGTTTTTGTTTTTTTTTTAAAATAGAAAACAAAATAGAAAACAAAAACTAAAAACCATAACAGAAAAATAGAAGTGAAACTTAACGGCCCCTTAACTAATAATTAAAGTAATTAATTAACCTAACAAAATAAATTTCCTCTGCCTAGAATCTTTAATTCATTCTTAATCTTCACCGTCTGAAATCCCTCATTCGCCATTTGGAATCCTTTTCATTCTCAATCTTCACCATCTGCAATCCCTCATTCGTTGGTTTTTCTTTGTCTATGGAATCCCTTAATTTCCCTCATTTGTCAGTTTGTCTTTGTGCGTGGAATCCCTCAGTCACCCTCATTTGCTCATCATTGTTGTATCCCTCATTCGCCTCCCTTCATCACCGTTGCCCTTCACTGTTGTGACAATCTGTGTTAATACAATTGTTTTGCTTCTTTTTACTCATGCTTTTTTTGTTTATCAAATTTTCCAAAATGGATGTCATGAAATGGAGGAATGAAATGTATGCTTCATTCTCAACCACTGTCACTTGCTCCTAATTCAAATTCCCCATTACAATTTTTAAGAATTCAATTTCTTAATTCTAACTGGGAGAAGATCGTTAATTGACTAATATTTGGTTGTATCTTAATGTTATGTGCATCAAGTTTATAATGTTTGGTCATTAGGAATGGTTCTTTAAAACTTTGCTTGACGATACGTAGTTGCTACCACTTTCTTCTGACATCAACTTTAGCTGAGATATCTATACTTCTAATTAATTGCATGATATCTACTTAATTGTTGATACATTTAATTCTTAACACTTAGTGATTAATTCTTTAAAATGCTTAAGACACTCACTTTAGTTCATATTTGATCTTAGGTACAATTTAGAAGCATAATAGCAAAAGTGAGCCAAAAGTATACTTGTTGAGCCATCTTCTTAAGATTCACACTTAATTGGCTTCATGGAGTAAGAAGGAGAAGGATTAGAATAAAGAGGAGACAAGAAAATACCAAATGGAATGAAGATATGTAAAGTCATGGCTACGGAAGATGTCATGGCCGTGAGATAATGTCACGCCCATGAAAAAATTGTCATAGGCGTGACACTCCATGACACATACTCACAGGAGTGACACACCAAGTCACGCCCGTGAACTTGCCACCTGTACCTCTTGTAACCTAGTTTTTTACTATAAAAGCATTGTTTTGTGACGGTAGGAAAGGGAGTCTTGAACAGATACGATTTTCTTCTTTCCTTCTTTGATTTTTGACATCTCTAGAGGCGATTCATGTTTCTTTCTTAGAGATTGATGGAGAAGATGGAGGTCTAACCTTCCCAATGCTGAGGAGCACATTTAGGCATATCGTCTTTGTGTCATTTTCTTTCCCTCTTTTTTGATTATTTAAGTTATCTTGTGTTTATTAATTGGGTATTGTGTAAGAATGATCTTTATGTTCTATTGGATTGTTTTTATAAGAACCCATTGCTAGAACTTTGAATATGATACGTAATAGTCATGTTTGAATTCGTTTGTGTCAACTAATGGTATTATATCATTAGGGATAATGTAATCTAGGTTAAATAATCTGAGCTTGTTTGATTATTGCTTAGATTGATATATTTTTCTCACTAGCAAGGCAGTTGTCTAAGTAAACTTAGAGAGCTTATTCTAGGTTATCCGATAGTTAAGGATAATTAATGAGCTATTCTTGATTAACTACGACCTAACGAAAAAAATGGGATTAACAGAGCTTTTTGTTAATTCACGATTAGTAGTGTAAAGAGAGGTGGGAATATGATAACGCAATGATGTATGTGAAATTATACGTAAGCCGAGATTAAACCGAATAATAAAATTTCAAACCATTCATCAAATTTATCACTTTGTTGCTGTTTAATTTGAGTTGCCTTTATATACACATTTTTACTTTGTTTTTTAATTTGCATTGAACCAAAGCCCCTTATTTTACATATATGTATAATTTAGGAAAGTAATTGGATTTAATTTATGTGGGATCAACTTAGACTTGCCATTGCTATAGCTATAGGTCTAGTTATTTTGTGTAGTGTCACGACACGGTACGTCATTGTGTCTTTTGTAAGGATGTTTAACTTGTTCCAAGTGTTGAGATACGATGTCATCTTTCTATAGTTCTATTTGACTTTCATTAAAAAGATGGTATAGTTATGATAAATCTTCTAAATTTTGTCTACTTCTGGTTGAATTCAAGTTGTTTGCATATAGATGAAATCAAATGTTTCAACCAAAGAGTGTTCCTAGTTCGAGTTTGGTTGATCAAAGGTCATTAGTAGCATTAACATATGTTGAAAAATTGCAAAATCCTAGATCAAATCTAGTTTATATAGATATTTCTCGTATGTGAAAGCATTATTATCTACCAATTACAATTAACTGATATAAACTAGTTTTGGTTTTGTGGATTCTTATGTATACTTATTTCAAAAGGAAAGAGCATTAGAATTATTGCATATTATGAATTACAAGTATTGAAATTGATAGCTATTTTGGATGCAAATACTAAGATTCCCGTATTTATAAGACTGGAGCTGGTATACATAAGAAGAAGTGGTTAATGGTAGGCATGATTTAGCTCTAAGAAATTTAGACAGCTTATATTACTCAATCCTCTGTCCTTCCTCGTAATTTTCTAAAACTGGTTTCCTTTGATTGTCTTTGTTAACTCTCTATATAATCTATTCCTAGGTCAAATATTAACACAAGAATTAATAGTCATTTTCTTCTTTTATCGTCAAATTTCTAAAAGAACATTTTGCATGACATATTTTTTTGTATATATTCTTTTCTGCTTTTGGTAGGTGTATTAACGAACATGTATGACTCTTTAAGTGGTGGGTGTCATATTAAAGTGACTTGTATGATGCTATGTTGGAAAAGTTGGGACATTTAGGATTTATGTTCAATATCTAGCAAATATTATCTTATATTTGGCATTGATGTTATCTTTGTAGGCAAATTTACACTGTGATTTTCTTTAGTATGTGGATGGAATCATCATCATCAACTAATACAATAGTAAGTTTAAATTTAGGTAATGTGGTTTGCTATTGTTGGTTAAAACATATAAAGGACTTTATGGACTGATCATAATCCTGGCTTGAGATTTTATGGACGCCTTAATTACCCGATGAGAATTTATTATTATTTGATTAAAAAATTGTGTTTAAGGTTTAGTTAATGAAATTAAATGTTTCAGGTTGGGGCATGCAACTTTTTTAAATGGTATAATGAAAATTTTATCGAGAGAGTCATTGAAGGGATATAAAAATTACAGAAAGAATTATCAATGTTAAAGAAGGAGGTTGAAACAAGCACAACTAAGGAGTTTGAAAAATAAATGAAGCTTTTGAAAGAGAACATAAATTTATTGAGAAAAGAGAAAAAGGAATTAAGTTTATGTTAATGAACATTGTAATAGGATTTATTATAGTTTTAGAAGTACTTACATTATGGGGATATTGTACTGAATTTCAACAATGTAGTGGATATTAATTTCAACTATATTTTTATATATGAATTATTTAATGAATAAAAAAGAGTACTACTATATAAAACCAATAGACAATGAATAATTCAATCCTTGCATATCTTGTAAAAAATGACCCTTTTGCCAAAGAGAAAGACATATTTATAAAAACAAGATGTAGATGCACCAAAAAGTAAGCTAAAAGATTATATATATATATATATATATAGATAGATAGATAGATAGATAGATAGAGAGAGAGAGAGAGAGAGAGAGAGAGAGAGAGACGTTGAAGTGAATGTGTAGTAGCTTATATTGATCTTGCCAAAAAATACAATATTTAAATTATGTTTATATAACACAAACATTTGTTACCATTATCAATAGCATATTTAAAAACTAATGGGAAAATCAAAATGTCAAAAGTTAGATTACATTGTGTTAAATTACTGTAAATATTTGTCACCATTATTAGAAGCATACATGTGTAAAATTCAATGGGAAAAATATCAAAAAGTTTTAAACCATCATTGATCGATGTTTGCCTCATTTGTACTTGACTGTGAAAGTTCAAGTTGTGATGATTATATCAATGACTTTCTCCTTTTGATTGCTTCAGCTATAATTGTTGTGAAGTAATACAGGAACATCCTTTGAACTATAAATCCCTTTGTTCAACTGAATGTGTGTGGGTCAACATTTATATTGGTATGTTCAGATGTACTAACCTAGAAAGTTGAAGATAAAATATTAGAAACAAACTTGGTAATTATTTCAACTATGACAAATTAATTAAAAAAAACACATTCCTTACAATATAATTTTGTTGACTTGGTATAGCATCACCATCATCCAAATTCATGTTGTTTAACTACAGTTGTAATGAATAAAAACTTTTTTAGTCATTAAAGCCAATAATAATTAATATAAAACTGAAAAGTGTTATACATATATAGTTGCCTCTGTTCTAACCTGATTAACATAATGATAAACATTAGTTACTGTATATTTATAAAACTGTATTCATATAATTGAAGTAAGGTGTACACACCTATAAAGAAGCATCAACATGTTGAGTTGAGGTGTCCTTGTTGCATTTTTTGGAGTTATGACAAGAATTATCACATTTTTGACATTTCTACACTTGTCTTTTTTGACACAATTTGTTTGCATTTTTCATTTTCTTTGGCTCATTTTGATGTTTCCGGCTTGAAATGTTGTGTCTAATCGACATAACCGTTTTAGGTGGAGGATGTATCACCTCTGCATCACTTAAAGGCCAGAAAAGTTCACCTGTAATTAGTTGTAATACTTGTTCATACAAGCTCACAAATCTATGAGTGTCTCAAGCTTTTCTTTTGAGTGATGGATTGCACTAATCACATGTTTGCATGTCTATCTATATATGTCCTATGCTCAACAACTAAATGTTTGTTGTTTACCAATCCTAATAGTATGATTCCCATAACCCTTTGAAGCTTTATAAGCACCATCTCGATTCCATACAATTCTCCACTACATTGCTTCATTAAATTTGGTGCAATATCTGACTTCCACCCAACTACAAAATATCTAATTTCTGTATGCCTCTTCATCATTATTATTCTAATTGTCTTACGCATGCCGATTACTAGCCTATCCCTTAATAGTAAGATTTTCCTATTAAAGGTTTCATTAATATTGTTGTCAACTATCAGACATTTAGTTTCACAAGATTGGTAACATCTTGCCCACCTCCCTTTAGGATATTCAAGTAATCTGGAAGTAAATCCAAGGTTTATTTTATTAAGTCTCTTCAGTTGCTCATTGAAATCTTCAACATAGGTTGGCCAAATGCAATTCCAAAACTACTATCCGAGGTCATTTCCCTTTCAGTGGCCATGCCAATTGTGATATATATGTCTGGCACATATTCAGTGATTTGCATTCGACAAAGTCTCCTCTATAACCCTGACTAATCCATAAATCAAATTAAAAAGATATTAGTTCCTGTTTCATATAATGATTTCAATTGTAAGTATATTAACATACCTTCTGCATATTAGATATGATTGTAAGATAAATTCATGAACCAAGTCCATTAATATATGTTTTCTACCTCTACAACTACCTAGTTCAATGGATACATTACTCCATCACCATCCCTACCAATTGCACTTAAAAATTTGCTTTAGAATTCTATCTTTAGGAAGCATCCATCAATCCAAAAAATTAGTCTCAAATGCTTCCACCCTCTTTTCATAGAATTAAAATAAATGTATAATATTTTGAATTGCAACAAATATAGTTAAGTATTAATATACTTTTATAAAATAATGAAGTAAGAAGTAGTAATGAAATTTTCATTTATTAATACATGTGGCAACGAACTCTCTTAATTTCTTGATAATTATAACTCAACTGTTGATCCAGGATTGCTTATCTTCAACTCATGTAAATAACCTTGCAACTTTGTATATTTAGTAATATAATCTATTGCTCTTTCTTTCCTCAATATCTTATTTACTCTTCTACACATGCTTAAAATACTAAAAATATTAAGCTTTTCTCTACATTCTTCGACCATTTTTTTAGTTGTGATACTAGGCTTCTTTAAAATTCTATCCTTGAAGTTTCTCGTCAAGAATTTGACAGAAACTAATTTTGGTTTGTTTATTGTGAAACAAGTGTGATTAGTGTTGTAGCACCCCCACTGCTATAAGGTACATATCGGAACACCCTTATGACATTCCAGTACATACCCTATAACAAAGGCGTGTTAACTATAACACTTTTACTTTATTACATAGTAATTAATCCAACTTAATCGTGGCATCAACTAAATACAAGAAGTCACCAATTTTTTTTTTAAAAACAAATTTCCTCTTTTCATTTCATAAATACCGAATGTACATACATTGTAGCTTTCTAAGATCTATCCATGTACATCATCAAAATCTAATACAAAATGTACTACATGAAAGAGGAAATACAAAAGATTTAATTAAATCCTTCAGTCCAGCTGACTGACCTTTGAGCCATATCTTCTTCACAAAAGTACAAGAATTAAGCTTCTTATATGGTCTCTCAGTAGCTAGAATCCTCTTTATGTCCTGAAATGTCAACGTGCAATTTTGGGTGAGTTTTGCGAACTCAGTTGAGGTAACCATTATCGATGGTTCACTCAATTCTTGCATCACATCAATACACGTAACATATTTTTCACACCTTTGCATATTCATAAAACATCACCTTTCACTTTTCGAACAATCATAATGATCATTTCATTCATGTAAAATACACACATCAAATATAAATGCAATGCACGTAAATCTCACTTTCATTTATTATTGTCATTGTGACCAAGTGTCTCTTTTACTAGCCCATATCCTTTAGTGGATACCGAGCTGTATCAAGTAATGTCCCATATCCCTTAGTGGATACCAAGTACATTCACAAATGAGCCCGAGGCTCTGATCACAGTCTGAGCTTTAAGCTCTTAATCCAGGTAACTTCGGTCACAACTTCCTTTATCTTTCATGCATTCTAATATCGAAATGATTCACATATCATAGGTTCAATCGGACACATGCTTGCATATTCACATTCAAATCACATCAGACCCAATGTCCAGCATTCAACATCATTGATGAGTAACATATATTCTGTCACATTCATATACAAGGAGCACTTCCAATACAGTCTCGAATATAGAACTCCTCGAACAATTAATTGTTCGGAATCAACACAATCAATTTCACATTTATAAGATAATTCAAACATAATCTCACATAAACAATTTATTGAGTGAGACCATCTAGCTTACTCACAGATTGCTTTCGAAGCTATTACCTCGAAGTTCCAGTAACGTCTGGATGTTGACATTCAAAATGCTCCTCTAAAACAAGCAATATACACACATCACACTTTAGCACAATTATAAGTATTCATTTATGCACATGTATGTA
>JAOQMS010000178.1:26819597-26845059 GCA_027563885.1 Erythroxylum longipes | reverse complement strand
AAATAATGTATAGTTAAAATTAATAAAAGTGCTTTTTATTTTTATGTTGCCAAACAGTCTATTGTATGAAGCTCTTTTAAAAAAGTTGTTTTTTTAATTGACATCCAAACAGTCAACTGGCTTTTTAAAAAAGCTCTTCTAAAAAATGCCCTACTGACAAATGCTCTATTAATATAAGCTCATCCAAACAAGTACTAAGACCAATACTTCTTAATACTAGTGTTGATCCTAGGATGATGTCACTCATCTTGAATTTATGAAGAGAGGAACAATACAAAATTGGTATCGACTATACCTTGACTCAAGAAAAATAAAAGTTCCAGAATGTCACGTCTAAATATGTTCTTTGGAACTTCCCCCGCTTCTAAGCCTTGAAGTTGGAACAGTACTTTGGGCATATCAGGAGAGAGTGCACGAAATAATACCTTACAATTTATCTATAATACAATTTTAAGGAAAAAAGAGAGCAACAGCTCATAACTTCCACATCATATTTCTTGCTTTGCTTGCAAACAAAATTATAACAGTGGTTTCGTAGTGAATTTGTTAGCCATGCAATTCTGATTCTTGATACTGCAGTAGTTGTATCTAATAAAGACATTTACAAAATCACCTCTTCCTGAATAATCTGAGAGCTCCAAAAGACAGCTGCAAATGGAAGAGGCTATCGAGAAAGCAACATTTTGCTTACAAAAACTGGACGCAAGCTAGGCATCCTTTCAATCATTCCTCCAAAACGAAAACATGATCTAAGACTATCTCATAAAGAAAAGGAGGCCACCCTCCTAGATACCATTGAACGATCAACTGTTCAGTGTAGCAAGCATTCCTCCACCTCTAGTTGGTATCACCACTTCCCATCCAGGTCCTTTGAGGGGCAGTGCACCAAGAGCAACATTATCGTCTTTCTCATCTGAAGAAGCCACTAACATATCACTTCGATCCAAGACCCTATCCAAATCCTCATCACTAATATCCGTCTGTATCAGCTTGTCTTCAGCAGTTTCTTCATCTTGAAGCAGGCTTAGGATATCCTCTTCCTACAAGATTTAAGCAGAAAAAGACAAAAAGGAATTGTTCACAACAATCAATAAGTCACATCCTACTACGGTTAAAACAAAAGATGGTAAACATAGCTTCAAATACCTTCAGGAAATCCTACTTCATAATTGCCATTCACAATGCCCCTTTTAAGTCAGTACCATAAAGCTTAAGCAATGATCGGCATCATCATTGCTTTAGCAATTAAAAACTCAACTTCAAATACCAAGTATAAAAGAAAGCATCAAACAGACAGTTATAATTATTAGTTATAAATAACTCCTAAGACTACAAAATAAATGGGTTGCCAAATAACAGATAAATTTAAAGCAAATAGACAAACCTCTATGCCCTTTATGCTATTGGACATGATGCGTTCTTGATGAAACTGACCTTTTCCAATGACCACATGCTCAAGCTTTAACTTACTATAAGCTCTTTTGAGAATGCGACCCTGTTGGCATACAGTTTATCATTTTGTGAATACCTACAATATCATTCAACAAAGTTAGGTTTGTCACTGAAATACCTCAACGGATTGTGCTGTTGCAAGCCTGTAAACATGAACAGGCTTTGTTTGTCCAATTCTGTGGCACCTGTCCATGGCTTGCAAATCCATTTGTGGGTTCTGAAATACAATTACAGTTTAATGACTTTGTTTCGCAGATGCTCTTAAGACATGAAGAGATACAAGGTTAAATAATGAAGGAATGAGATATCAAGAAAATACCCAATCACTATCATACAGGATACAGGTATCTGCAGAAGTCAGATTGATACCCAATCCACCCGCTCTAGTACTGAGAAGAAAAATACGATAATTGCTATTCACATCATTAAATTCCTCAATCTGTTCAAGGAAAAATGTAATCAGTAGCCATACCGCCTTTTCTGTAATTCCATTCACTCCAAATTATAATTATAATCTCATCACATAATATATCAGCGTATATGTATATCATTAGTAGGACAATTCAATGGATAAAATATCTTCAGTATGAAAATAAAAGGAAAAGAATAACCTGTCTTCTCCTATCATCCAACTTAACTCTACCATCAATTCTACATACTTCAAATCCTTTCTCACTAAAATAGTAATCCATTATATCCAAAATCTTGGTCCATTGCGTGAAGATCAGAACCTGTAGCAAAGGCAAACAACATGAGAATAAATAATATCTTACAAAACACATGAGCTTGCATTGTCATACTTTGTGCTTGCAGTCAAATAACCGCTTCAACAATCTGTCTAGCAATTGAAATTTTCCACACTGCTGAACAATCTCTTCTACAGGTGGGTATAAATCTGCTCAAATAAAGGGAAGCAAGGAAAATTTTAATATTTCAGGAAAAAAATGCCACAAAATGGAAAATTAGGATAAATCAGATACACGAATCGCTGAAGGTTGATTCCAAAAGATCTGGGTGGTTGCAGTTTTTGCGTAGTTGAAGCATCAAATTGGTTAGCGTTCCCTTCATTCCACGTGCTAGAATCACAAAAATCACAACTTAATACATAAATCAGGAGAATATGCTACAATATAGCAGTTAGTAAACAAAAAACCTTGTGACCATTAAGAGTATACCAAGAACTATCATATTCTGAACTAAGTGCATATATCGTATAGCTATACAATAACTTTACCCAGTTTGCTCCATTTGGAAAAACATTAAAGAACTAACTGTGAAAGTTGAAATTTATCTCTTTGAACTAGTACTGTCCTCTCATTTTTCAAGATTAATATGTTGAAGCTATACATGTATGAGGATCATCACATTCTTTCATAATAACTGGCAGAAAATTTTGCTCAGGCCAGTCAATTTACACAGAATGCCCTACAGTTCTAACTCCAAACTCATTATGTATTGCCAGCAAGGCCAGCTCCAAACAATATTCCTCCCGCTCATCAATCTAGAGTCATCTCAAAACATCAAAAGTATTTGAAGTAAGGTTAGCTTATTCTCATTGTTTTCTGAAGAGACACCTTGTTCAGTGAAGCTTTTCTTGCACTTCAAAGTTATATGGTACCTGAATCTCCTTTCTCTCGTAAGTAGTTTTCCAATGACTTGTTGATCAAATGATCTTGAAAATTCTTCTGATGCTCAGTCAACGTAGCATAGAGAATAATCTCTTTTTTGGGTGGAAGCATCTGCTCTACATCAGCTTTTATTCTTCGTAAGAGAAACGGGCGCAGTATGGCATGGAGTTTAGCTACTACCTAAAAGATCACCAAACCAGTACGAAGTGAGGCATTTTAGGCAGAATGCCTTATAAAATATAACATTGCATGTTCGAGAAAGGCACATACTTGAGCTCGTCTCTTCTCTTCAAGCTCTTCCCTCACTGCTTCATTATTGCACTTTCCTGACAGATCAAACCTGTGACAACACTTCCATTAATTACTGCATACTTTGGTGAAAAACCATCATTACTTTAGTATGTTCTATTTCCCTAGCCAGCTCTACCCCTCAGCAAAGGTACGTACACAAAAGATGTGATAAAAAACCAATGACTTTGCTCTACCAGGATTCAAATTCTTCATGGGATTGAAATATATCTGGCAAAATGAAATTTAACAATGACCAAAGCTCTGCTAAGTTGTTCTGCAGAGGTGTCCCAGTGAGCAGAAGCTTATTCTCCATAGGTATGCATTTCAGTTCTCTGAACAGTTTGCATTTTGAGTTCTTCAAGCGGTGTCCCTTCCAAAAATAAATCATTGTGAGATAAACCACACCTTAGAAAATTAAAGCATAAGGGGTTAAAGATAAAGCACAATTAAAGAACATAACTCTCTAGCACTAAGAAATCCAACTTAACAGTCTGACCATCTAATTTAAGATTTTTTTTGCCATAAGCTTCAAAAAAAATTGTGAACCATCGCTGTGATAACTTATAGGATGAAGTAGAATAGGCAAGACCATTCCAGAACAGAAAGAGACTTCTGAAGAGAAATTTGTAGTCTTGAATAAACCATACTGCATTGCCAACAAAAAAGCAAGCCTTGTTGACCATACACAAACTTATTTACCACATTTGAGAAATCCATATAACGCTAAACATTGCTTTATGCCAATTGGGCAACTCCTAAGAGCACTCACCTCATCTACCACGACATACTTCCAAGTGTACTGCTTAAAACACTTTCTAGCATCAGATAATGCAACTTCATAAGAAGTGACAATTATTGGGAATTTGGGTCCAATGGATCTAGGCATGTGCTTTCTCTTTATCTCATCTCTTTGCTTCTTGTCACCATGGTAAATGATAGCATTCATTGAAGGTGCAAACCTGTTCAAATATATGTAGAAAAATTATATGCACTAAAGAACTGAAGTTTCAAGTCAGATCGTAATTTATTTAGCCCAGAATTTACCGTGAAATCTCATTTACCCAATTTGAGAGGGTAGACAAAGGAGCAATCACTAAATAAGGACCATCTAAACCGTTTCCTTTCAGATGTGCAAGGAAACCAATAGTTTGAATGGTCTTCCCAAGGCCCATTTGATCAGCTAGAATCCCATTGAGGCCGTTTTGCCACAAAGATATCAACCACTTCACCCCTTTGAGTTGGTAAGACTTCAACTTGCCACCAGTCAACAAAGGAATTAACTCTCTCTGCTCTTTATCAAGTCTTTCTTCCTCGGTTAAATTCATGTCTTCATTCTTTTCACCTTCCTTAGATCTTGTAATCATAGCAGCAACAGCCTGCTTGGCTTTCCTCTGATGGAAAGTAAAAGACAAAAAAATTCACCACTAGAGCAATCCAAAATGCACATAAATTTGACAACAGAATATAACAGCTACTTCGAAGTAAAAAATTCTTCTCATTTTGAAACATGTATTGTTGTGCAGCTGATTTCTCAATGTTTACATTGTAGTTTCAGCAGCTAATATAATGGAATAGAAACTACAAGATAGATAGCTAATTTCATGTGCTCCTATGTGAAACATATGCAAGGACACACTGATGCAGCCCATTAGCCAAGCAGGTTTCCTTGACATACTAGTACACTGTGGTGCAAAAAATACAATGCCCTAAATAAACAAGCTGATAGAAGCTTACTGAATTATATTGGGAAGCAGCTTTTCTTTTCGAACCCCTCCCTTTCTTTTTCTCTACAGTTTGGCTCTCCTGCTCCACCCCATTCTACGAATACAATTTTATAACAGAAGTTTAGGCAACAGAGGAAAAAATTACCAGGAAAACAAGAAGTTTTGAGAGATTTCAAGTAAATACAAGTGTAATTTCATCCATCTTCTCCAATAAGAACTCCGAGTAGAGTTGAGTTTGAGTCAAGAGCTCATCCAACTTGGTGTACTGAGTATCGTTCAAATGGGGGGCCTCCACTGTCTCTTTCTCTCTCTCACCTTCTTCTTCTTTCAATCGAGCTTCGAACAGCTTCTCTTCTTCCTCTGCCATATCTCTTGATACAAGATTGGAATCCCCACTTTTGGCCAAAGCTATATCTTCCTCCAGCTTGACTTCCATTTTCTCCTTGCACTTGGCCTTCAGACCCAAAACCAACAAATCCAAGAAACATTTAAACCACATTACATTACATGGCGGGAAAACGAAATAGCCACACGCAAAAACGTGATAAAGACAATAGATCGGAAAAAAAAATAAAGGTCTCAGAATGGTTCAGAACTGCACAAAAATAGCGAGGCAACGAGGCTATTCTTCTTGCTCGGTTTCCTCATTCTCGACAAAAAAAAAAAAAATCAAAACAGACAGCGAGAATATATCGCATTTTGCCGAGAAACAGAGTAAGGAAACCGAAACATAAGATCACAAACATAATAACACTACCTCATCTTCGAGAACCGACGTCGGAGACCCTGCCGACTCATCCACCTTCATTTCGCCGTCAGACACCATCTCAAACCCTAAAAATGTCCAAAAAAGCAAAAACAAAAACAAAAGTCTCTGAGTAAGAAGTCTAAAATGACATCGAATAACAAGATAATGTGTTCAAAAAAGAGAAGAAGAGGAGTGTACAGCGAGGAGATTTGCTCTGAAAGAATCGGAGAGAAAAGAGCAGAGAGACAGTGAACAAGTGGAAGAAATTAGGTAAAAACAAGTAAATAAAATCTGAAGCAGAGGATTTTATGTTGGGTTGTCTAGGCGTTGGTGGGCGGGAAAATGGGACCTGAAAATATTAGCCCCTCAGAAGTTAACATAATTACTGATATCCTACCCCGTTGTGCTACGTGTCATTGGAAAAAGTGTTGATTTTTGTTTCTTGAGTTTTGATTGGGCCCCAAATTGATGGGACCTGTGATAATAAAAGGGTAATAAATAATAATCATACTTGGAATTTGGAAAGTATGAAGCCTTTTTGTGGAAGGCTTGCTTTACTCTTCCTATTTTGTTAAAATTAATAATTAATAATAAAAATTATTTGTAATAGAGTTATTATATAAATAATAAACTTTTGTTAGACTGTCGCCCGCAAAAAAAGGATGGTAATAAATCAATGACTGGTATTGTTAATCTTTTTTAAATACTTTTTAAAATTAAAAATATAAAATAACAATTTTTTATTAAATTCAAATTTGGACTGTTCATGTTTAATTCTTTTAAAGAAAACAATGTCATTTTATTTAAAAAATTGGGTCTCAGAACAACTTGGATCTAATTTAAACTATAGATTGATTCATTAAAAATACTAAGTTTAAACCTATCAAATTGCCAATTGTCGTTTCCACGGAAAAAAACGTGTTTTTGTATGTATAATTAATAATACATACAATAAATAAAAATAAGAACATATTTAATAATTTAACATAAATTTTAGAAGAGGAAGTATGAATCTCGGGAGGCGGGACCAACGGACACTAGCTGGACATGGGTAATGTAATTGAATTAAATCAAACCCAATAAAGCTGAAGTTCTCCGTCACCGGTTAGGAGGGAATAATACGGCATGATGCTGGATTAAAATAATGTAGGTGGAGTAAGGTACTAACTTGGTGTGCTGTTTGAAATTTAGAAGACAAGGTATAGTGGGCAAAAGTTGCAAGTCTTTTGAAGAATGTTACTTCTTATTTTATAGCTCCTTTTTTAATGACCCTGTCTTCTATATAACTAAGTATTGTTAATTTTATACTTGTTAAAGACTTACGGCTGTACAAAAATCGGGTCTCTTTTTAGATATAATTTAATCTCTTTTATTTCAAAAGTTTAACTTTGTGGTTTGGTTTTCTTTTTGTTCAATGTGGTTTGGTTTTCTTTTTGTTCATTTTATTTGATTGAATTATTTTAAATACAAGTGTTTAATATAATTCAATCAAAGATTAATAAGATAGATATGGTACAAAAGTCAATTTTTATAGATACATTCATAAAGAAGCAATACAAAAGACTCGTTTCTAACTGATAAGATATGATTGGCTTCATTAATTATAATTATCTCTTTTGTTTTAGATTGATCTTAGTGCATAAATAGTGAATTAATATTTGTTTTATTTTAGAAAGTGACAAGTAGATGTTGCATCAAATTAGAACATTATTTGTCAAAATTATGAAAAAAATTGATAGAATGTTGCAGTGAATAAGACGATATCACTTATAACACTAAATTCAACGAAGAGTTTTAATTTAATTAGGAAACTTATTCATATCCCTATTATGCAAGGACTTGGATTTATTTAGAAGGGACTCTCTGCAAGATAGAGGGAAGATGGGTTCTGAGTAAGAAAGGGGGAGGGAAATGTGACATACACATTCTACATCATTCTCTTTCATTTTCTTCGTGTTTTCTCGTCATTCTTCATGTATTTTTGGTATTAGAACTAAAGTCATATATGGCTAAATCTAAATATTATGATACAAGAAGATTCAAAACTTTAGTTATAACCTTTTGAAGTTTTGCTTTAAAACTATATTTTATTTTAATTTAAGTTTTTTTTTTGGTTTCATGTTCTTTTATTTCAAGAGTAATCAATATTGATTAATTTGACAAATTAATTTGATGTTGATTATTCTATAACTATCTATGAATACAATGATCTGTAATTATCATGAAGGATTAATACAAATAGCAAATATGGTATTTATGAATTTGCATATTTCACTTATGAGGAAAAAAACTAATCAAATAGTTGTAGCTATCGCAATGATTTAATTTAGGGTTTAGTCTTTTCCGTTAAGCTTACTATTATCATTTAATTGATATGGAATGTTATCATACTCAATCAATTTATGGTCAGTTTTGGTTTTGAATGCTACATTTGAACCAAGTAATTTAGGAATTTTTTAGATTTATCACGGCTATTCTAATAGGTTTCAGACTAACTACTTAAATTGTGAAAATTATTCTTTTTATACCAATAATCAAAGTTACAATTAGATGAGATCTTTCTTTTGAATCGGTGTTAAGACCCATTAAATTTCTCACTTTAATTCTTAATTGATTTATTCTTGTTAAATTTAATTCAATGGATAATTAATCATAAACTCCAATTTTGTTTTATCAATTGAAATTAAGAAATTAGTGTTTAGTTCTCTTAGGATTCAATCTGGTTTTATGACTATTACAATAAGTTAGTAAATTGGAATTAACTTTGAGAGCTTTTAACTTTGAGAGCTTTGACAACTTGATTAAAATTTTGACGCAATTACAAGGGAACTAATTTAGTTTCTTAATTTCTTTGCATTATTTTACATTTTCCTGGCAATCTCTTGTCTTGTGTAACTCCTCATTCTTAAATAGGTGAATTGTAATACAATTAAATAGGTGAATTGTAATACAATCTAGAAATTGAGAACATAACATGTTGTTTAAAGTAAGAGGCTAAGCAAGAAAAAGGTCATTCACTTTTTGAAGTGAAAGATGAGATATATCTAACAATTTGTGAAGATTTTAATTCTCAAGAAGTTGAAGAAAAGACGGCAAATCTTAACACTAGAATATTGAGGGAGCTAGCGACATCAAATTTGAACTGACAACTCTTATGTATAAGAGTTCCAAATGTTAAGGTAGATTTTGAATTGAAATCTGGTTCGATTCACTTACTCCCTGAATCTTTTATGGTCTTGCAAGTGAAGATCCACAAACACTTTAAAAATTTTCATAATGCCTGCTCTAGATGAAGCCACAAGGAGTAAGAAGAAAATTTATTCTCAGAGCCTTTCCATTCTGATTAAAAGATAAAAGCAAAGGATTGACTTTATTATCTTCTATCTAGCTCAGTGACAATATGGAATGAAAAGAAAATGTTATTCCTAGAGAATTTCTTTCTTACATCACTAGTAACCAATATCAGAAAGGAAATACGTGCGATAAAACAATTCACCGGAGAAACACTGTATGAATATTGGAAGAGTTTAAGGAGTTATGTGCTAGTTTCTCAAACCATTAAATTCCTGATCAACTTTTGATGTAAAATTTTGAAGAAGGGTTATTTTCAATGGATAGAAGTATGGTAGATGCAGCTAGTGGAGGAGCTTTAGTAAACAAAACAATAGAAGTATTTAGGCAATTAATTTCAAATATAGCCAAAAATTCTCAACAATTCAGGACAAAGATGGATGAAGTTGTTAAGCGTGTAAATGAGGTAAGTAATACTAAACTTAAGGATAAAATTTCATATTTAAATGGACTAATTCGTCAAATAGTTGTAGGTCAATTAGAATCGACATGAGTGTATAGAATAAGCACGTTCTCTGGTCATTCTACATATATGTGCCCTATATTCTAACTAGACTCCCTTCAAGAAGCTAACCCAATAGGGAGATTTCTAGTCAACCTCAATGAAAATATAACCCTTATTTCAATCATTATAATCTAGGGTGGAGACATCACCCTAACTTTAGTTATAAAAATCAAGGAGGGCAATAAAGATACCAACCTAATAATTTTAATAGACAACCTCAGGAGCCTACATATGCTTAATCTTAACTCTCAAATAGGTATGTCTTTGGATGAAATTGGTAAGGCACTTACTACTAGTACTCAACAATTTCAACAAGAAACAAGAGAAAGTTTTCAGAACTTAGGAAATCTGATCACTTAATTAGCCACCTTTATTAGTAAATTGGAAACATAATTATCGAAAAAATTACCTTCACAAATGATGGTAACTCCTAAAGAGAAAGTGAGTATAATGACATTAAGAAGTGGAAAGGAAATTCAATATAGATCTTCCTTGCCAATGGAGGTTGAAAAACATAAAGAAGGAAAGAAGAAAGATGAATCTCAAGCTCAAGCTTCAACAAAGGTAAAAGGTAATTACTGATATCAACTAATGCATATGTACCTCCTTTCCCTTAAAGGTTAGGTAAATCAAAATAAGAGAAATATGAAAGAGAGAGATCTTAAAAACTTTTAGAAAGGTGTAAATTAATATACCACTTATAGAAGTCATCAAGCAAATTCGAAAATATGCAAAGTTCATGAAATGACTATGCACAAATAAAAGGAAGTTGAATGATAAGGAGAGAATAATTTTGGGTAAGAATATTCCAATCGTTATAAATAGAAAATTACTGAAAAATGCAAAGATCCAAGTATGTTTACACTTTCTTGTGTCATTAGTGATAAAAAATTGAGTGTGTCATCCTATACATGGGTGCATTTATTAATGTCATGTGATACTCAATTTACCAAACTTTAAATTAAAATTCTTTGCAAGAAACTAATATGATTATTTAGTTAGTTGATCACTCTTATGTGTGTCCTATTAGTGTTATAGAGGATATTTTATTTCAAGTTAACAGTTTGGTATTTTCAGTGGACTTTTATATCTTGAAAATGGATGGAGATAATGTTGAACATTTAGCTTCAATTTTATTGGCAGGTTGTTCATGAAGAAAACTAAGGTGAAAATTGATATAGATGAGGGTACTATTTCAATTAAGTTATTATACATGAGAGAGATAAGCATGAAAACTTTTTTCATTAAATTAATTAAAGTATCTAATTAGTTTTATTGAATGAAAATGTGCAAGACTTGACGTATTTTGACACCTATGCTAGCTTTTGAGCCTATGAGAAATTTAGTGAATTTATCATATTTGTGCTCACATTCTTTTCTTTTTGGAGTGTTATCAAACGTGACTTGTTTATGCTAGAACTTGCTTTTGAATATATTTTGGGACCACATTATTAGTGATTTTATCCATGGAGATGATAGGGTCATTTAGGATGACGATTTTTAACCTAGAAAAGTCTACCTTAATTTTGACATCTATAAAACCAATTTAAGTCTTAACCTTTTCTTTTATTGAATACCAACCTCGTTACAAGCCATTTTTACCTATTTGATTCAAGTTACATTATTTTGATTTTTCTAGTTTCTATAGAATGAGGGTGAAGTATAGTAAAAAGTTTTTTTAAAAGAAATATCCTATTTGATGTTTCTTACTTAAAGGAAAAAAAAAAGAAAAAAAAGATGAGGTGGTTGAAAGGATGTTATGTGAATCAAGTGAGTTTGCACTGAGTTTAGTTAAGACTTGAGTAGATAAGTTTCCATGTTTTCCTTTAATTTGTTTAACCTAAAAACTTATTTTTACCATACCTTTACCTAAGCCACATTACAACCTTATTAAATCCCTTTGATTTATTCATTAAGTTCATTTTTGTTAGTGGTGAAGATATGATTCATAAGCAAGCTTATAAAAATAACCCGTTATGCATTGATTTGAGAGCTTAATGAACCCTAAACACTTCGAGTGTATAGAGTGAAATCCATAAGAGAGTGTGAAGTCTTATTTCATTTGGTTTTAATGAAATTAATGAAAAGTCATGTTTTCAGTCTAAAAATGTGTTCAACGAGTGCTTGTTCTCAATTGTTATTTTATCTTAAACCTTTAATGTATATTAGCTTTTGGGATATTTTTGGATAACATGAAAGAAGATGATAGGTTATTATGAGGATGGTTGATATACTGAATTGTTATATGCTTCAAGACAAGTATGAGTTAGGTGTGGGGGAATTTGATAACACATGATTTAGTTATGTTAATTAGACTTATCTCTTTTGTTTTGGATTGATTGTGGTGCTTAAATGGTGAAATTAATATTTATTTTATTTTAGGAGGTGAAAAGTGGAGATTGCATCAAATTAGAGCATTATTTGTTAAACTAAAAAATTTTGGAAAAAAATTGACAGGTTGCTGCAATGGATAAGGCAAGATCATGCTTAATGCCAAATTCACCATAAGAGTTTCAGTTCAATTAGGAAACTTATTATCATCCCTATTATGTAGGGATTTGGGTTTATTTAGAAGTGAATCTATGCAAGATAGAGGAAAGCTAGGTTTTGAGTAGGAATAGGGGAGGAAAACGTGATATACACCTACTCTTTCATTTTCTTTATGTTTTCTCTTCATCTTTCATCTTTTGTTTTATTTCTGGTGTTGGAGATAAAGTCATGTGTAGCTAATCCAAATATTCTAATTTAAGGGGATTCAACCCTAGTTGTAACCTTGTGAGGATTTATTCTAAACCTAGATTTTATTTTAATTTAAATATTTCTTGTTTTGTGTTCTTATATTTCATAGGTGATCAATATTGATTAACTTGACAAATTAATTTGATACGATTATCCTTAAGCTATTCATGAATTTAGTGATCCGTAATTGTCATGAAGTATTGGTACAAGTAGCAAATAGGTTATTTATGAATTTATATATTTAACTTATAAGAAACAAAAAAACTAAATTGAATAGTTGTAGCTATCTCAATTATTTAATTTAGTGTTTAGTCTTTTCTATCAAGCTTACTGTTATCATTTAATTGATATGGAATGTTATCATACCCAATCAATTTATGGTTAGTTTTGGTTTTGAATGTTAGATTTGAACCAATTAATTTAGGAAAATTGGAGATTTTTTATGGCTATTCTAATAAGTTTTAGATTAACTACTTTAAATTGTGAAAAATATTCTTTTTAGACCAATTATCAAAGCTACAATGATCTTTTCCTTGAATCGGAGTAAAATATCGTTAAATTTCTCACTTTAATGCTTAGTTGATTTATTTTGATTCCTTGTTAAATTTAGTTTATTAGTCAATTAATCATAAACCCCAATTTATTTTATCAATAGAAATTAAGAAATTAGCTTTCAATTTTCTTGGAATTCGACTTGGTTCCACAACTATTATAAAAGTTTATTCAATCATAATTAATTTTAAGAGCTTCGACAATCTGATCACTAACTTGAAAAACTTTACAAACTTGCTTAGGAGCTTCTTACTTGAAGTTCTCAACAAGTCTCAAGAAGTTATCATTTTTCTCTTATATATGATTAAATGTACCTGAATTTGTAAAATGAATTAAAAATGATGTTTTTATATAAATTTATAAAAACTTAGAAACCATTTCGAGCCATTTTATGTATGATCCATCCAAGTATGTCCATGGTATAATTAGATTGTTTCATGACCTAAGTTAACAACAATTCAAGTCACTGTATATTAAACCTTACATATTTACATATTTTCTCCTCCTTTTCGAAGTTAAAAGCCTTCCTGCATGAATTATTTGTACCATCATCTTTCATCTCCTATATAAATCTAGCTCATCATCGAAGATTTTGATTAATGCATACCAATATATACCAATACTAACTTGAGTTTTTGTCAACATTGCTTATTTACCTTGTCTAGACACAAGTCTTTACTTTGTTGTCTTGTCAACACATCATATTCATGTCAACTTAAATATCAAATATTGACCAAGACTAACAAATGGTGACACAATTATGTTATTTAGACTCAAGGATGTACCAACAATCTTGTTTCAATATTCTATCTTCGGTATTTATTATAAGTGATTAAAGTGATCGATTTCAAATAAAATAGTTAGACGAAATGTAATGAAGCATAAATGTTTAATTTTTCTTATTTTTAATAGTAATTGCATGTTCATTGCCATATTATTCTATGTATATTTGAGAAGTAATTAAATTTTTAAGAAAATTTATTTAGTGAAGACAATGGATTGGGATATGCTTGGGCCTATAAGACTTAAACTTGAGCTAAATTTTAAGTACAACTCTGAATTTGATTCTTTTAAAAAATTGGTTCTTTCTACATTTCTCCTTTATATATATTTTCTTGTTTTGCATTTGTTTCGTATTCTGGGTGTGTTGATATTTTCGATTCTCTTAATTTCCTTGCTTGTTTTGAACTTGTATCTATATACATCAACTATTCGATAAAAGTTGTAAAAGTCTTGTTTATGCGTCTCTTCTAAAAGATACTTGTGGATTTCCGTATTTTCATATTTAAGAACAATGTTTGGCTTCTATTTACGCAAGCGTGTAGCATGAAGAATCTGGAGTAGCATTTTGTGCAATTAATAATTTATATGATTTAGAATTCAAGTACTTGTTTAAATTTTTTAAAAAAATTTTCGGTGATAATTATAAATCTGTTTGAATATTTTATTATTTAAACTTATTATAATTTTATTAAAGTTCCAATTATAATTGTATATTGCAATTTCAGTTTTTTGTAAGTATTAGTAATAATTAATTTCTTGACGAAAATAACTTATTGAAAATCAAATAAATAATTTTTTTGTCAATTTAATTTAACACTAAAAAATAGCAAGTAATATTAATTTGTCCTAGGGGCAAAACAGACTACATGAAACACACAATTTATTGAAATCTTGGAAGAAAGAAATCGAAAATAGTTTTATCTCTTACTTTTTGCTTCAATCGCAATCTATTTGTTTCTCATTTATTAAGTCATAATTATCATTTTTTGATTTATGGGTTAAGTTGACTTTGTATATGTAAAATTAGTTTTGCATGTTATTAATGAAATCTGGTTTCCATGTTTATCCAATGTAGATATTGCTGTTAATCTTTGTTTTCTTTAGCAAAAAGTAGTTCACTGTTAGTTTTCGATATTTTAGAATTATTTGAAAAATCTAAAATAAATTCTTAGCGGTAACTTTTATCACTAAAGTTTGCTTTTGGTATTCTAGTTTTAATATATGATATTAAATTTTGTTCATTAGTTTTTTTCCTCCGTCACATAAATATAATCTCATTGATAACATATGGTTGAACTATTGATATTTTGTTGCGCCTGCCTACTTTTTATAGTTCCATACAAGTGCTTTTGTTCTTTTTTTAGTACAATTATGTTATAATTGTTTTATATGATGCTGGAAAAAAAACATTTGTCTGGAAGTGAAAACAAGGGAAAAAAAGGAGTAGAACAATTAATAAAATCTTAAAAAGAAGTTATCGATAAATTTGTTAAAAGAGTAGACTTCCCTAGTGAAAATCCTTAAGAATTAGGTGAAAGTAATTTTGAACAACCTAATGAAAATTTTAAGTGATGATATTCATATTTATAAGGATATTCGTAATTTGAATGAGCATGTTCATGTATCAAATGCATCAATCCCTCTGTTGGATATTTATGATCCTAAAAATTGAGATAATTTTGACAATAAAGTAAGGACATTTTAGTTGAGAAAAGGAATTTAAGGAAATTGAATTTTATGTTTCCTTTAGACAATATTTCCCATTATTTTTCATATTCTTATTATTATAGAAATTTGAGTAATAAATAGATTAGTGATAGAAAATGGTTGGTTTACTCTAAATATATGGATAAAGTATATTATTTTTGTTGTAAGTTGTTCAAATCTAATAGCAAACAAAGTGTACCAGTAAATGATAAATTTAGAGATTAGAATCATCTTAATAAGAGACTCACAGAATATGAGAATATTGTTAAACATATGACTGTTACGAAGACTTAGAATAAACTAAGAGTAAGATTGAGCAAAAATCAAACAATTGATAAAGATTTGCAATAAGAAATTGTAAAAGAGAAAGAGCATTGGATACAAATTTTGGTAAGAATAGTTTCTATTATGAAATGTCTTTCTAAATATAATTTGGCTTTTCAAGAATTCAATGAGAAATTTTACCTAGATAGTAATGGTAACTTTTTGAGATTAACTGAGATGATTGTTAAATTTTATGTGATAATGTAAGATCATATTAGACACATTCAAAATTATGAAATTTAACATCATTATCTTGGTCATAAAATTTAAAATGAGTTCGAAATGTGAGCTATCAAGAACAAATAATTCTATTAATAGGTTTATGAATATGTCAAGTAACAAAATAAAAATAGAGGAGTAAATTTTAGAATTCTTGAATATAGATGACACATTTGGAATGAGACTTTTTAATCAATTACTGAATGCATTTAAGTCTTTTGATTTTAATGTTCATGATGTGAGGATTCAAGGTTATGACAAAGTTTTTAATACTTAGGAAAAGTACCAATGAGTTCAAAAGTAATTACTTGAAATAAATCTAAGAGCATTATATATGAAATGTGCTTGTCATATTCTTAATCTTACTCTTAGTGAAATGGGACATTCTTATATTAAAATTTTTTCATTTTGTGGAGTGTACAACGCATATATGCATTATTATCAAGTTCTTTTAAAAAATGAAAGGTTTTACTTAATAATGATCTAGGCAACCATGAAATCATTATCCAATACTCATAAGAGAGTTGAATAAAAATTATTAAAGTTATTAAATTTCAAGCTTCTCAAATAAGGTAGAATTTGATACAATTATCTAGATCTTATAAAGATACCAAATTAAATAATGAAGTAGAAAGTTTGGTTAGTGCACCTGAAAATTTTGAGTTTTTACTTGGTATTGGTATAGTTATGGTATGATATTTTATTTGCTATTAACATGTGAGTAAAAAGTTATAATCTAAATCTATATGCATCAACACAATCATGAAATAATAAGATGTAATTGTATTTTTTAAACAAATATAGAAACAAAGGATTTGTCTATAGTATAAAGATTGTCAAAAGCCTTGCATATGAGATGAATATAGATCTTACACTTCCAACTAGACATTATATTATTAGAAAAAGCCAATTTGACAAAAATGATTATGACGGAGACATACAAGCAATTGAAGAGTCTTTAAAGTTAGTTACTTTTTAGTTGTTATAGATATGACAATCATTTCGTTGAAAAGTAGATTTGAGCAATTAATAATATTTGAAAATATTTTTAAATTCCTAATTGATTTAAAGAAGTTAAAGTCGTTAGGTGATAATGAACTGAGAGAATGTTGTATTAATTTTACAACTACTTTTTCTTATGATAATGTGTTAGATGTGAATTTAGATTGTTTTTTTCTTAATTAAAAATGTTTCAAATGATTTTGTCAAAAAAGTCAATGTTGGCAGTTAAATTTCTTCAATTTACTAAAGTTGTAAATTGTTATTTAAATGTTTCAGTTACTTTCGAATCCTATTGAATGTATCGTGTAACTCATGCAAAGACCTAGAAGTAGTAGATGTACGAACTCGAGGAGTGGAGAGGAATTCATAAAGGTGTAAAAAATGAAGCCACTTGGTAGCTCAAGTTAATTACCGTGCAAAAGTAATTAAACAATCATATGGCGTATATTGACAAAGAACTGTATTCTCTGTGGTCGCCAAAGTACAGTGGCTTCAGTTGAGGCAGCCTCTCGTACTAGTTCCAGTAATAATGAAGCAACAGTTATCTGTTTTTCCCATCCGATGGGGATAAAAGTAGCTACACGTGTCCAGCATTTTAGAACTCTTATTTCCGCTTACGAATCAAAAACACAGTAACCATGTCGTCTCCGGTGGAAATAGCAAAACAACGTGAAGATCAGTCAATGGTTCATAAGGCAACAAATCACCATCCAAGACAGCAAAGCTCGATCGAACCCAAAACGACGTGCAAGGCCATGCCTTTCTTTTCAGGGTCAAGAATCTATCGGAAAATGTTGTTTTGCCGTCTAGAGGTTTCCTTTTCATCTGCTGGCTAAGACCTCTCAAAGTGAAGAAAACGCATCCATACCCAGCAAACCAAACAAAACGATCCCAACACTACAGAATATAATAATGCTTATAACTTTGTCACATAACCGATTAGGTGCAGATAATAATAGTTTCGATGAATGGGAACTTCAGGAAAAATGAATTTGAAGACTAGCACATAGTAAGCAAATAGACACATGCTACAATCACCGGATTGCAGTAACTTAGCACAGAAATCAAGTCCAAGATCCAACAGTTATAGGGACAACTAGTATAATCCAACAGATCCTCGATATAACAAACAAAATCCAAAATTAAAGAGGCAAAATAACAACCCTTAAGCCATAAATTTATGGATTCATGAAATTGCAGTCCCTCACATAGTTCCACTCTTAGCGGTCGTGCTCTCTAGATAGTGATCTATCTGAGCGTCGATAATCATGCTCCCTATCACGTGCCTCAGATGTTCCATGGTCATAGTGGTAATCATCATCCTCCATTTGCTCATAACGATCACGATCACTGCCAGGATATTGATCATAACGGCCATGATCACCTTGCACATCCATTGGATCATACTGTCCCCTACTTATGTGATGCTCATAATGATCATACTGTTGCCCATGCTCTGTATCTGAGCGTCTATGCCCCTGCTCAGAATGTCCATACCAGCCATGATCATCCTCTGGCTCAGTATGATCATACTCCCTCTTGTCATGCCGATCCCTGCCATGTTTAGAAGCACCACGATCATAATCAGTTTCTCTATCACGTGAACGCCCACGATCCCGATCCCCTTCTTCCCGCCTCTTCTCCCTGGGACGATCCCGGTCACGCTCTTGAACACGATCTCTATCTGGGTCACGCTCATAATCATGACCACGGTCCCTACCTCGATCACGAGCCCTGTCACGGTCACGGTCACGGTCACGTCCCCTCTCTCTCTCCCTGTCGCGATCTCTGTGATGCCTGTCTTCTCTATGGTCACGGTCCCTTGCCCTGTCATGGGAGCGTTCACGGGACTTCTCACGTGACTTCTCAAGTTCCCTCTCTCTTTCCTTTCCCCCCCTTTCACGAGATTTCTCCTTGTCCCTGGATATGTCAGATCACAATACATAATTAGAACATCAAACTCATGAGCCATTATACTCTAAATCTCTCGTACAAAAGTTTCCTCATTGAAACAAAAATAAAACATCCAACAAAAGCATATTATTACTGACACAATTCTTGAGCAATTATGCTCTTGTTGGCCAATTATCTCTGTAAACAAGTAAGACAGAAAATTACTATTGAAAAACAGCAAGGAGAACTTACCGCTCACTGTACCGATCTTCCCGTGCCCCAGGCTCCTCAGAACGAGAAGATCGTCCTGATTGCTGCAGTTCTCTATAAAGCGTGAACACAGTAACTTAGTGTCTAACAAAGACTCAAAATTTTAAATTAGTGACAGCATAAGTTTTTAGCAAATTAATCCAGATAAATAGGCATCATACTTCTGAAACAGAGGTTACATTAAACATAAAAAGCAAAAATCACCTAAGGCATATTAATCTGATTTAAAAAAGTCCAATAACATCAATTAAGGACAAACCATAACCAATTTAAAATCTTTATTTCAACTATTATCTTATTAAAAATTTAAAGTTGGCCATAAATAGCTGGATATTTTGCATCTTCATGTATAGACTGTTATAGATCAGTAAGACTACCTCTCAGAATATTTCTGATTAACTTCTTCACCCCCAACCCGTGTAGTTCCAAGACCACCACCTAGTCTGCGAGGACGCCAATTTGGCACGGTTCTACCACGTTCAACATCCACAAGTACCCTTTTGCCGTCCAGCTTCCTCCCATCAGCTTGCTTATATGCAGCTAGTCATACAAAAAGTGGTGGTTAGAAACTGCAGAGCAATGAAAGAAGGTCAGGATCAAGACATCAAGTAACACCTTTCATGTCACGAGTGTGCATATACTCGATGAAAGCGTAGCCTCTGGGCTTATTTGTCTCTTTATCAGTTACCAGTCTAACCTGAGAGGCTCAAAGGAGAAGAATGAACATGATGCAAGTATAAAACTTCTCAAAACAGTTAGAATGATTTTGTTGTTTAATTTATTTCACTAACAGTGAACTCTACATATAGTTAGAATAATGAATCCTAAATGGCACGGCAGACAGGCACTATGCCTAATTAGCCGTGCTCACCTTTTAATCATAGGCTCCAATCGCAAGATGCATCCCCACCAGGGCTAGAGTTGCAGAAAAACTGATATATCGTGGCAAATTAACCATTTCTTGGACAGACTAATGTCCCCTTACCAGGGAATAGATGTTTTAAAATGAAAGTACTATATAAACAAAATTGGAGGTACCAGAACATCTTCTCAACAGCTGATATGTTATGATAGCCTCTAGAGTCAAAAGTAAAATTTTAGTAGCAAGGAAATGGATTATCATAATTCAAATAAAGGGAAAGAGATGCTAATACTCCCTATACTTTTTTACCCAGAGCAGAAAAAGAACAGATGCCAATCTCCTTTTGTTGCTCGAAAATAAAGGCCAAAAAGTGCATCACTGCTTTGCTCAATCTAATTTTCATCTTTGCTGGCAGGATTGAAGCAACTTCTTTAAAATACGATGGTACAAGAGTTGAGAGGTGAAATTTCCATGGGAACCAAGTCAACAATCCCCTTACGAGGGATCTGTTAATATGATGAATCTCAATCCCCTTACCAGGGATCTGTTAATATGCTGAATCTTAATACTAAAGCAGTTCCTAGGAACCACATCATACACTGACTGGATAGTAGGTTTTAAACTGAGAATCAGCAGAACAAACAAGACTGTTTCTCAGGCTGCATAATAGCAAAGCTATTATTTTTATGTTACTTACTCCACCAGTGTTGCTATACACAGGGTGATGCACAATTCTCCAATTGACATTGATGCTAAACAATCATGCATCACTGAATAATCTAACTGCAAACTTATGCAATTTTCTAAATTAAGCCAAACAGTTGTTTTGGTGTTATAACAGACAAGAAGCTTGATTTTGGCAGAAATTGCTTTACAGTAAGTTAAATGAATGAACATCAGAAAATGCATAAATGTGAATCACACCAAAGGTAGAAAAATTGTCAGATCAGGCGAAAAGAAGAAATTGACAAGTAAAAAGGGTTGATAATGTAAAAGATGTCTAACAAATAGAAAATCTTCCTTGTGAATCTTAGGCAAGTACAGCTGACAACCTATTACCAAACCTGTTTTGGTGTACTCAAATATACCTACCCGTTTTATTGGTCCATAGGACTCAAACTCCCTTTTAATTTTACTCTCAGTCGTCTCATAATTCTGCATAAAAACAGTCAACGTGTCATTCCCACGGAAAAAAGATCTAGCTTCAAAATAAGGGGAAAGAAAACAGAACACCACTTACAAGCCTGGCAACAAATAACGTCTTGTATGGATCTCCTGAGATATTGGGGTCATTATTTGGATCATCTGTGCACACACGCGTATCAAAAGGCCTGCATAAACCCAATGAAAAACTGAACAAATAGCAGTGGAAAGAACAATAAATCTCACATTTCTGAAGCTCCTCAGCAGCCTTCTCCGCACCCTTTTCAAGTTTCAGTTTATGTATTCTTGCCCTTCGCTGTGCCTGATCCATAGTATTTATAAAATTTTTGTGAAAGCAGAAGTCGAATATAGCATACGCAAAAGTATCCCGGAATTAAAACAGCAGGCAAGAGAAGCAGATAGAATAATAATTGTTCTTCCACAAACAAGATGAAACCAATAAATTCAAGGGAAAATGAATCTAACAAAATTTCCAGGAAGTATACAACAAAATAAGTAAAACACAGCAAGAATGAAAAACCGTACGGGAGTTTCAGTCTCTGGGACTGGTGGAGCATACTCAGCATCTCCAGCAGCTGCAAACTCACTCACAAATTGCGCCATGCCTTATCCAAAAAGAAACCATATCAACACTAATTCAACCCAATAAAGTACAGTTAAAAATGATTCATCACATCAAATAAAGCGTACCGGTGAGTGGTAGGCATTTTCTCTTTTCAGGAGGAGGTTTGAACGCCAAAGGAGGCCGAGGCTCAAATAGCTTCAAGAGATTTGCTGTTAACCCAGTGGGGTGGCTTTGCCCAATCTGCAGAACGAACAATTCAAAGAAAACTCCAACATTAAACAATCCAAATCACTCATATTCATACGATCAACATCAAATATACTTTTATCGAAGCCAAACCAAGCGAAGAAAGAGTTCCAACTTTCAATTGCTTTCTTTGCTTTTGCTACTAAAACGTGCATTTACATGGCAGCAAAAAACATCAAGATCAAGAAAACTAGGGTTTCACTATTGAAATCAAAACCAGAAAGTAAGTTATAGAATCTCCAGTGAGAGCAAAGAAATCTAGTCTAGCACAAACCAGTTTGAGCTGGAGGACGTTGGCGCGATTCTGACTCTTGGCGGTGGCCCGAACGGCGGAGTTTTGGTTGCGCATGAAGGCATCGTTGTAGTCACCCATGGTGTCGACCCCGACCTAGGGTTTCGCAAATCGAGATGAAGTCAAGAAGATGATAACTTTGTGTCTGTTCGGGTTCTGTATTCGGGTCGGAATTTTAAAAATCGGGTCACAACTCCAGAGCGAAGAAGACTGAAATTGCAACAAGTAAAGAACACTTCCTAGCTGCTGCTAAGCAGTTATAGTTCGAGTAGGCCAAGTGCACTAGGCACTCGGCAGGATATTATTGTCACTTTAATTTTAAAAAAATACAAAATTACTTATTGCAAAAAAAGTTATTTTAAATTGTTTAGTATTAGAAATACTTAAAATTTTATCTTTTATTAAATAAAATATATTATCTATTACGTAATTAACATCACATAAATTAATATAAGAAATCAATAAAAAATTGTATTTTACTATTTTCAATGTCACAAGATTTTTTATAATAAATTTTTTGATGAACTAAGTAAAAATTATATTTGATCCTTTTTTCAGTAATATTATCATGAGACATGAGATATAATACAAAAATAAAATTAGTTCTCATATTAAAGAATTGAGTCTCTAGTTTTTCTTTACTAAAGAATGCAATTTTTTCAACATGGGCTTTGCAGTTAGTGTGATGGTAGAACTTAAAGAAATTGCCATTTTAAAAATAAATTTTGTGAATCGGGTAATTTTAAAATATGTTAATAAATGCCATAGTTGTCACTTGAACATGTTTACTTTCCTTTTATTAAAAATATGATTTAGAATTAATGAAATATTTGGAATAGAAAGGGAAGACCTTTTATTCTCCAATAAGCAAAATAATCCCTCATGTTTTTTTTTTTCCTAACTACATAATCCTATTGCCATTTTACAAATAGAGGAATCGGTGTGAATATAACTCATAAGAACGGTCCTGCACGCTTAGAGAATCAGAGCCATCATTGGTGGGTGACGAGTCTAACAACAATTATCCTAAACCCTACGCGTGGATCTGGGTGTCTAATTGCGAACGTTGCTGTTCTTGATTGGCAAAGTGTCGACTGCTCACGAATCAGTTCTTGAAGGATCTTGTGTCAACTTTGATCATATTCAGGGGTTGAAGCCGAGACTTTGAACATAGAGCCGTGACGCGGTCTTTGTACCATCGTTTTTTGAGTCATCAAGTGACACGTCTCCTTCCAACGCATACGCACGCACTATCTGTTTTGTGTAGCAATTTTTCATATTCAATAGTAACAAATTCTGGTGGAGGAAAAAGTAGTTAGCTTCTTGCCTGACTCATCTTGGGGCGTCTTTTTGCAGAATGGCGAATGCTGGAGGCAGAACACGCTACCATGCGTTGCATCGCCTAACGGTTGAAGTTATTTTCCAGCCGAAAATCGACCAGTCCATTGTAGGTGCCTCCATCTAAAGCTCGAGTGAGAAGTGGTCAAGCCTGTTCAATGCATGCCACAGTGCTTAAAAGCATTGTTTACAGCAAAACATGTTGGCTCTAATATACAATAAAATTGCATACCCAATCAACCAAGCAGTCGTCCGCTGAATTTGAAGGATCGACGGATCTTTTTCCAGTTATGATCTCCAAGAGCATGAGTCCGAATCAGAAAACATCAGATTTCTCTGTCAGCTTGCCGCTTGATGCATATTCTGGAGCCAAGTACGGAAGTACCTGCCTCAACGCCATGAAATGAAGTCAGTCAGGCAGAGAAATCGATTCAATTGAAGAACAAATGTGCTGCCTAGAAACATGAAAGTATTACACGACTCTCCTTCTCCTCCACACCCATTCTTAACAAAACTCTTCTTTTAGTTTTATGTATGGGAATATGTATGCATGCACCACGCGTACAACTCGATATATTAGATGATTACTTCATCAGAAGTGTAGGATAAAGAATCATATTGACACCCAATGTATTGATCCGCCGACGGTTCAAAATTTGGGTTTCAAGAGAAGGTTTTGGATCATTTTCTCGAGCTCCTGGCTCCTCTGCATTCTAGGGCCGAAGCCATCTTATGTTCACCCTACTTCAAACAAGTGTGATTATCCTAAAGATGCCTCAAATTTTGCCTCGGAATTTTATGACATGGGGTTTGCTGGACCTTAATTTTTCTTAAATTTTATTTTAATAAATTAGCAAGCTTGAACCAAAAATTTGAATTCTTGGATTAAAAATTTTTAGAGTTAGTATATGTGTTTGCAGGTATTAAATGGAAATGCTAAAATAAAATAAGGAGTTAGTAGAAATTAGATTAAATGTGGAAGGGTAAGTTTGGAAGATTAAAATTTTGTCTTAAAGAAATAAGAAAAAGAAGAGAAGAGAGTCGTGCATAGTAAGAAAGAAAAATAGAGAAAGTCGTAGAAGAAACTAGAAGAAGAGAAAGAGAAACCGAAGCATAGAAAGAAGAAGAAGGAAAGAAAGAAAAGGCGGAAGAAGAAGAAATAAAAAGTGTTCAACTGAAAATTTTTAGATATTCCCTATCTTTTCTTCTTGCTTTAGTAGAAGAAGAAACTAGTGAAAGTAGGTTTTATATTAAAAATGAAGAGAGAAAGAAAAGAACCAAGAAATTCGTTTTCGTAGTTCTTTATGGATTTCTAACTATATATATCTTAGTTTTTTTGGCCTAGATAAAGCTTACCTTTGGATAGTAGAGCTTTAGGGAAGTTTTATTTGTATATGTTGTTTGAATGAAAAATATGTTTGTTTGAAGGGAATCAAGAATCTCGAAGGTGAGAGCAAAGGGAAGAACAAACTTAAGTTTGAAGTTACAAGTAAATAGGTGGGTAATACGTTTATAGTTGTTATGTTGATGGGTTGAATTATTTGCTTGTATGTGTACTTAAATGCTTACCTTTTTATCATTGTGAATATGGGAAAAATAATCTGTGATTGAAATCATGTTTGCTTTGAAAGACTCTACTGCTTTTGGTATTAATGAGAAGACGAAAAACACAAATTTCATGAAAATATGATTATGATATGAAATATGTAAGCATCAGAAATTTGCTTATATGGGCAAGAGAGATACCATTTTGTTCGTCACGTGCACGTTGACCTATAGCCTTCTCCTGGCTGCCTGCTTGTGGTAT
>JAOQMS010000178.1:26782852-26797541 GCA_027563885.1 Erythroxylum longipes | reverse complement strand
TTCGAGTATGTTAGACGATGCCATGTGCAAGTTAGATTCGTTATTGCTCCAACATACCATTATCGTAGGTTATGTCCTTAAAAGCTTAGGTACATACCCTATGGTAGTGGGATGTTGCACTAGTGGTAGGATAAATTGGTACATGAAAAATTAGAGTTACTAAACCTATAATTGAGTGACATTTGACATAGATAAATGAGTGACAAATAGACTAGTAATTAATTGACAAATGGATCAATTATTGTGTGACAAATGGACCAATAATTAGGAGACATATGGACTAATTAATTGGTGACATATGGCAATTTAATATGTGGATTAATTGCAGCATCTTAATTAGGCAAATGTCTTCCATGCCTTAAGATAAATGTTGTGATTAAATGTTGACACCTACCATGTTGATGAAGCAAGCTTCAATAGCCAAGTTTCTGCTGCCCTCATTCTCCTTTACCACCAAAACTTGCATGAAGTTTTCTCTCTATATTTTGATTAAACCTAGCTCAAATTCCCGCATAAAAGTTAGACCTTAATCTTCACAAAATGTTATCTTCATATTGTTGTCCAAAATCAACTTGTTTTCACCTTGAGGTTGTGTTGATTTTGCTTGTTTGGAGGGTTAGATTAATCTGAAGTTTTGAGCTCTGTTGGAAGTTCAATAAGTAAGTAACAATCTGATCTTTATGGCATGTTTAATGTTATAAGAATGATGCTTGAATTAGAATGAAATGAATGAGATGTTGATGATGATATGTTCTGGAAAGTTGAAGGAATTTGGAAGTTTTTATGCTTATTCTTGGAGTATGAAAACCATGGAATTATAAGTTAATTATGTCACGACCCGGAACTACATTGGATATTTGACAACTGCCATATACCCGGGCTAAGGATACTTACGGTACCCTTAACCCAACTATGCAAGGCTAACTGAATATCAATCTCAACAACAATACAAAATTTTCATACATAAAGTCATTTACAAACCACAAAACAGACAAAAGTTAATTTACAAAATTATAAAGCATATTTACATAATCATAAGCCACTACACAACAAAGTACAAAACAGAGACTACCCACATGCGGTAATATCCTAAAAATGTCAAAAGACCACACGATCTACTCAGAACTCCAAGCTCACCAAATTAACCTGCATGGTTGGGAAGCAGAGGGTTGTGAGTACACTATGTACTTAGTGAGTGGGAAAAAACATGTCACAAAATGAACTCGATACACACTAAGACGGTATAGATAACCCATAAGGTGAACATACAACACATAGAAACACATAGGCCTAGTTTATGACTCAACATATATTGGTTAGGAACCATATAGGCCTAGACTATTAATTCACTCATCTGGTGAACATAGGTTCCAGTTCCAATACACAAAAGCTAAAAAACATCACATGTATAAATCAAATCTCATCAGAAAAACAAATATCAGGGTAAGCCAAAACAATTATGTATGACACCACTAGTCGGCCAAACTAGCGCGCACACCCACCGATCTTTGGCGTTGGCTTGACTTCATCTGTGTTGAGTCTGGACTACAGTCGACAAGAGCGTCATGACCCTAGGTGATGACCTCGTCGGTGTCCAGACCCTAGGTGTGAGATCATCTGCAAGTCCTGTAGAAAGGTGTTGATACGGGGACTTGACTTTTATGTATTAGCGTCAAGGGTACGGAGTCGCTAAATCAGTTGTGCCTAGCATACGATTGGCCAATCATTTCCTCACCAATCAATCAAAAATCATATACAAATATTAAATACTAAAATCAAGTCACCATATCTTTATTTATCGGTCCAACTGATAAAATGGAACCGTGCCAAGGCTCTAAGCCAAAAGAGAATACATGCATGCAATATCCATGACTCGGTTATGCATATGTAAGTTTCAAAACATTTTTCATGAATTGAAAGTTATCTTTTACACTCTAAATGAAAAGTTATTCAAAACTTTAGTAAGAAAATCAAACATTGTCCTTTGCACTTCAATTGTTGAAAACAATTTCATTTCTCAAAATATGATATAAAAACATCGGTTTCTCTCGAAGTGCAAAGAGTTATTCCAAACAAGGTCATTTATTAAATACATAAGGATACTAGCATTTATTTGAAAATCAATTCTACTATGTATTGCCCAGGTTCAAAATTCACATACAAGTCATCATGCATGTCTTAGGATGTCCTAATCCCATTTGAGAGATATGTTTTTCCCCAACTCACCTCAAAAGAAGGTATACACTCTCTTAATTTCAACATTGCTCGATACGAGCTCTTTGATTCACAGCTCCCGAGCCTTTATGCATAAAAAGACATATGATGAAATTACTACTTAAACATTAATTTCGTACTTATACAATATCACTTAAGTGTATCAAACACAATATCACTAACACAATATCACTCCCTTTAAGCTATAGAATTCGACCATTAAATGCCTCACATAGTTACTTCCTCACTATTCACATTTGCTTTTCTTCTGCATTTCCTAAGATATTTAATGCCTTTAATCCAATACTTACTCATTTCAAAGCATAATTAAGCACATCTTTATCCATGCACATTAGGCTATTACTCATCAATCTAAGCAACAATTCAAGTTTACTCTAAGTAAACATGAAAGCCTCTTTCCAATGCACGCCATCAAAATCCTTAAACCTTAAGCCAAGATCACTTAGGCATTTTATCAAACACTTAAAGTGCATAACTTTCAAGTCACATTTTCAAGACTTTATCATAATAATTCATGCTCCTATTACGTCATATAGTAACACTTTCACTCAATGACACATTCCACTACTCCATTCAATTACTACCTCCAAAAATTTTCATATAAAATATTATTATTTTAAAATTTGATTTTATAATTTTTTTAATATTTTTCCCCCACTAATTTTTTTAAAAATATTTTTCCCCTACTCAAAAAAAATTATGGATCCGTCCCTGACTCCATTCAAACCAACTCCCTTCATTTAAGCTAAATTTATCAATTACACAACTCATTAAATTAATTCACTTCTTCTTCATCATTTCGGCCCAACTTTAACCAACATACATCTTCTTCATTCTTCATCATCAATTCACATTATACATGCACAATTAACACCATATAATTCATTTAAATCATCAATTCCAAAAGTTATTCAAAAATTCACAAACTTTCACCAAAGAGAGGCCATTGCGGTTTTGGCTTAAAGAAACCCCTCCATGACTCTTTTCATTCATCTAAACCATGTTTCATGTATATTCAAGCATGGATAACAACATATCTTAACACCAAACTCAAAATCATAATGTAGAGAGAGTTGAGACAAAATTTACCTAAACTTTGCTTTAGTGATATCTTCAAAGTCTTTGAGAATTTCTCAAATCTAATGATATATTTGAGTTCCTTGACCCCAAATTAGCTTAGACACCTTGGTTTGGATTGAAGAATCAAAAACTTGGTGAAATTTTGGTGAGGGCCTAAACTACCTCTTCTCCTCCTCTCTTCTCCCTTCTTTCTCTCTCTTTTAATTAAAACAAAATGGTTTAAGTCTAAAGAACATGAAGTGCATGGCCACACATAAGAAGAGTCTAGAATTTTGACTCTTTTTTGACCAAACATGGTGGATTTACTTTTTTTCCTTGAGCTTATATGAAATTACCATTATACCCTCCAAACTTTTCATAAATTTGCAATTCAGCCCAAAATTTGAGAATGACCAAAAATTTTATTTTCATTTTGGTCCTCAAACTTTTTCCAATTATAAATAAGCCTTTTAACTTTATAAAATTACATATTGGTCCTCCAAGAATTGAAAATTTACATTTAAGTCCCTTAACTTTTAACAATTTGCAAATAAGCCCTTATGTACATTAACTTTTCCAACTAAGCCCTTATGTACATTAACTTTTCCAACTAAGCTTTCTAAGTATCCAATAAGTCTATAAATCATTTCTAATCACTTATAAGGCATTAGAACACATTTAATTCAAACACCATAATCGTACCCATCCAATGGACTCAGTTTTACACACTTAGAAGCTTATATGTCAAAAATCTCCAAGGTTTCGCATACCGATGAACTCTAAGTTCATGTAAGGGCATATAACATTTTATATCACTAGCATATGCACCAAAAGGGTTCAAATACATCTTTGAACTCATCACAACCATGTATATATTAATATACAGTAGTATCTCCACATATAGCACAATACAAAAAGGTTAGAAAGTCCTGCATTACAGATTCATGGATGAATTAGGTCTGGATTTGAAGTATAATGAAGGTGGCTTTATGTGACATCCCATTTTCCCCATGTTAAACCTTAGAATACTGTGTATGAGAGACATTATTGAGAAATTAGGAAGTGCTTTTCATACTCATGCATAATATAGCACACATACACATGAATTTGATTATTACACACATTACACTGACTATTCATGCACTCTTTGACATTTATCGGGTGTAATTGATTTATAAATGTGATTATGATGTATATTTTGGATTATATGTCTTAAAAATTAAGTTGGTGCATATGAATATTGATTTAGAATTTTTGGTGAAATTTTAGAAAAATTATTGAATTCTAGGTAATTTGGACTAGGAAAAATGCAAAGTGGTAAGGCAATTGATTTATGATAATAGAAATAAGTAAACAATGACAATAGAAATAATTGATATGTGATACTAGGATTTAATGACAAATGTCAAAGAAAATTAGGAGACAATTGAAGTAGAGATTGGAGACAAATTGACTAGTTATTAAGGAGAACCATGTGAGACCTATAGAAAATGGACATGTGGCAAGTGACAAGTGTCACGTGCCAAGCCATGTCTTGACTCACGATGTTTCGCCTAAATGAAAGACCATTTTACTTTTATTTGTCTTTCACCTTATTATTTGTTCTCATCTCTTGTTAATCTCTCTTCTCATCTTCTTCAATCTTCTTCATCCATGATCTTCTTTTCTTATCTTCATCAACGTTGAAGCTTGCTCTCATCCTTCATTTGCTACTATCATTTTGTTGTCTTCTTCATTTGTCACTAAAGACCTAACCTTTCCACCTCCATGATGATGATTGTGTGAAGTTGGGAAGCTAGGGTTAAGTGTTATTTGAAGATCTTGAAGTAAATAAGTAAGTATAAAGCATTACTCTTCATGATTTGTTGAATAAAACATGTATGATGATAGTTAGAGGTTAAATAATCATAAATTGGTGTTTTATATATGTTGGAATATGGGTAAAGAAATGAACACATTGATGTACTGATTTTTGTGTCTATGATGATTGATGATTCATAAGATGTTGTACAGATGATTTTGAGTTAGGATGATCATTGAAATGATGTAGAAATTATGCAGAAATTTGATAGATGAATGGATGGTTTTTATGTTATGTTTTCTTGGTGTAATAACGTGTATCTCTTTGGTTGTTTTAGAGGTAAACTAAAATGATTCTAAAGCTAAAGAAAAGGAGAAATGTGGTGTCTTGAAATGAGGTGATTTAAAATGATAAGTTAGGGATAAAATGAAGGTGTTAATAAAGTAGAAAATGTGCAGAAAGTTGATGAGGAAGGTATATATGTAAATGTTTTGTTTTTGGTGTGTATGATCCAATATAGATTATGATTTGTTTATGAATGATATTGAGATGAAATGGAAGTGAGAATAAGGAGGAAATGATGAGGAAATAAGCTAGAAATGATAGACCAAGCATAAGAGATGATGGATGTAATCTTGTAAGAGTTAGAAGATGGTAAGTAGATATTGAATCAAATTGGAGCATTATTGGTCAAAATCACAAATTTTGGAAAAAGTGGATAGATTACTATAGAGGATAAGGCAAGATCAGGCTTAATTATAGATTAACTCCCAGAGTTGGAATTTAATTATGAAACTTATTTTCATCCCTATTATATAGGTATTTGGATTAGTTTTAGAAATGGATCGTTGCAAGATAGAAGTAAACTAGGTTTTGAGTGGGAAAAGAATATAGAAACACATCTACTGCCTTCATCTTTTCTTCTATTTTTAGTGTTGGAACTAAATTCATGTGTGGCTAAGTCCAAATATTATAATTAAAAGGGGTTCAAAAATCTAGTTGTAATCTTGTGAGGTTTGTTATAAACATATATTCATGTTTTAATTCAAGTATTTCGTGTTTTATATTCTTATAGTTCATGAATAATTAATATTGATTGATCTGATAAATTAATTTAGTATTGATTATTTTATAGTTATCCATGAATTCAGTGATTCGTAATTGTCATAAAGGATTGGCACAAGTAGTAAATAGGTTATTTATGAATTTGCATATTTAACTTAAGAGAAACAAGAAAACTAAGTTCAATAGTTGTAGCTACCTCAATTATTTAATTTAGGGTTTAGTATTGTTCACTAAGCTTATTGCTGTTGTTTAATTGATATGGAATGCTATTGTATCCAATCAATTAATGGTAAGTTTTGGATTGAATGCTAGGTTTGAAATATTTAATATAGGAAAATTTGAGACTTATTTTAGCTATCCTAATATGTTTCAGATTAAATGCTTGAATTGTGAAAAATTTTCAGACCAATGATCAATGTTATAATTAGATGAGATTTTTCCCTTGAATCAGAGTTAAGTACTCTTGATTTATTTATGTTATTTGGGAAATATTTTAGTTTCTTAATTTCTTTACGTTATTTTATAGTTTACTATTAATCTCTTATTTTGTATGACTCGTTCTTCTCAGACAAGTGAATTGCAATATAACCTAGAAATTGAGAAGATAGTGCATCGTTTAAAGAAAGAGATTAAGCAAGGAAGCAATCATTCAACTCCAAAAGTGAAAGTGAAAATAGATCTAACAATTGGTGGATGTTCTAATTTCCAAAAAGTTGAAAAGAAGATGGCAAATCCTAATATTGGAATGTTGACGGAGTTAGCGGCACCAAATTTGAATCAATAACCCTTATGCATACGATTTCCAAATGTTGAGGTAGATTTCAAATTAAAATCTGGTTTGATTCACTTACTTCCTATTTTTTATGATCTTGCAGGAGAAGATCCACATAAACACTTGAAAGAATTTCATGTTATTTTCTCTGGAATGAAGCCACAAAGGGTGATAGAAGAATTGGCTATCTTATCTTCCCTCTAGCTTCGTAACAATATGGAATCGAATGAAAATGTTGTTCTTGGAGAAATTCTTTACTACATCACGAGCAGCCAATATCAGAATCGACATATTTAGGATAAGACAATTTACTGGAGAAACATTGTATGAATATTAGGATAAGTTTAAGAAGTTATGTGTCGGCTGCCTATACCATCAAATTCATGACCAACTTTTGATTTAATACTTTTATGAAGGGATATTACCAATGGATATGAGTATGGTAGATGTAGTTAGTAGAGGAGTTTAAAAATTCTCAATAGTTTAGGATAAGGGTGGATGGAGTTGTTGACCAGTGAATGAGGTAAGTAATATGAACCTAGAGCATAAAAATTTTATATTTAACTGCTCTAATTTTTCAAATGGCTATAGGTCAGTTATAATCGGCATGAGTGTGTAGAATATGCTCATTTGTTGGACATCCTATGGATACATACCGTACATTGCTATAATACTCCCTTCAAGAAGTTAACACAATTGGAGAATTTTCTAGTCAACCACAGCAAAAATATGACCCTTATTCCAATCATTATAATCCAAGATGGAGGAATCATCCAAACTTTATATGCTCAATCTCAATCTTTAAAGATATCAACCTCAATAAAGATATCAACCTCACAATTTCAACAGACAATCTCAAGCACCTACATATGCTCAATCTCAATCTTTAAATTCAAGTATGTCTTTGGATGAAATTGTTAAAGAATTTGCTACTAATACTCAATAATTTTAATAGAAAATAAGAGCAAGCCTCTACAACTTAGGAAATCAAATCACTCAATTAGCCACCTCTCATAGTAAATTTAAAACAGAAGCATAAAGAAAATTACCTTCCTAAATGATGGTGAATCCTAAGGAGAACGTATACGCAATGGCAAAGAGAAATGGTGAATAAATCCAATCTAGATCTTCCTTACTAATGGAAGTAGAAAACCACGACGAAAGAGGAAAGAAAAATAAACCTCTAACTCAAGAAGCAATAAAGGTAAAAGATTATTTATCTTTATCGTTATCAACTCATACATATGTACCTATTTTCCTTATAGGTTAGGTAAATCAAAAGAAGAAGAACAAGAAAGAGAGATCCTTAAACATTCAGAAAGGTGGAAATCAATATATCCCTTCTTGAAGCCATCAAGCAACTTCTGAAATATGCAAAATTCTTAAAACCAATATGCATTAAAAAAAGGAAGTTGGAGGATAAAGAGAGAATAATTTTAGGTAAGAATGTATCAATTGTGATAACTAAGAAATTATCGAAAAATGTAAAGATCCAGGTATATTTACACTTCCATGTCTCATTGGTGATAAGAAAATAGAGTATGTTATGCTCGAATTAGATGCATCAATTAATTTCATGCCATACTCAACTTAACGACCATTAAATATGAACTCTTTGTAAGAAACTAATGTGAGTATTAAGCCAACTAATCATTCTTTTGTGCATCCTATTGATGTTCTAGAGGATGTTTTAGTCCAAGTTAATAGTTTGGTATTTCCAATGGACTTTTACATCTTGAAAATGGATGGCGATAGTGATAAACATTCAACTTTGATTTTATTAAGAAGGTTGTTTAAGAAGACAAACAATATGAAAATTGATGTGAATGAGCGTAATCTTTCTGTTAAGTTTAATGGAGAGAGAGTAAAGTTTAATATTTTTGACACAATGAAGTATCCTAATGATTTTTAACCTGTTTACTATATGGATATTGTGGATTCATTTGTGCAAGATATTTTCAAAGAAGAAAGTATTGATGATGAGTTAGAGTTTAATGCTAAATCAGAAGTAAACAAGCAAGTAGATAAAACTTATGAAGTTGTAGAATCATTATCAGTGATGCTAATAGATTCGAAAACTTTAAATGTTGAAATTACTATAACTCATAAGAAAATATTGCCTTCTTTGTTGCAGGCTCAAAAGATAGAATTAAAGGCCTTACTTGATCACCTTAAGTATGTGTATTTAGGTAAAAGAGAGTCATTACCTATGATCATATCAAAAAAGTTGACTACAGGGCAAGAGAAAAGGCTAGCAACATTACTTAAGGAGTACAAAATTATAATTACGTAGAAGTTTGAAAGAAAAAGCGTTGTCAAGCATAACATGATAAACAATTGCATTTTTTGAGAGGCAATCCAAAATATGATAGTTTTTATTGGTTCTATTTTAGTTATATATAGCTTTCATTTGCTTATTTTTAAGAAATTATTCTATTGGCTTAAGGAGAAAATGGGCCTTAAAATTTCATAATACTAAATTTCATAAAGTGTGATAACGCCTTATGTAATTCAATTGTCAAGATCAAATACTTAAAATTTTAGAATACTAAATTTCATAAGCAATATCACTTCTTATGCGTGGAATGAAACCTTTAAAATTCCATACTACTAACATTCATAAAGCGTGATCACACCTTATATATGTTAGTAGCTTATTTGGTTTTAAAGAAAATTGTAATTTTTTAAATAAAAAGTATATCATAAATAAAACAAATATTTTAAAATTAAATTAAAAATAAAATTTTAGTTAAATTTTATTATTATTAACTTAAAAACACCAAAAACCTAATGTGTTTTGTTTCTTTTTAAGCATATTGCTCCAAGCCTCACATCTATCGCCACGCCTCCCACTAGCCAGGTCCACATCCAACACCCACTAACCATACCCATCGCACCAGTAGACGCACCCCACCAGGCAGCCTAACACCCACGTCTCGCAACTATCCTACGAATAACCAGAGCAGTTCCAACTCTAGTTGCAACTCCTCGCACCAGATAGCAGTATGTCGTTGCACCAGCTCCCATCCCAACCAATAGCACACCAAGCTTCACAGCATTACAGTCCCATGCCTCACACCAGTTCCCATCCCAACAGTCCACAGTAACAAACACTAACGCCCACTAGTATTGTATTTATGTTTTATGTATTTTCTATTTACTTTTACCCACTTTTTATTATTTAGTTTTAGTTGCTTTCATTTTAATTTTAATTTTAGTTATGCCTAGATTATTTTAATTATTTTATGATTATTTTTTTGTTTATAATTGTTATAATTATGGAACGTTCAAAAGATACTAATCTCACTACAACAAAGGGACCCTTTCCCGACGATTTCTTTAGTGACGAAATGGAAATCGTCGCCAAAAGACAGCATATAGCGACGTTTAAAAGCATTCGTCACTAAAACTTACTATTTAGTGACGAAAACAAAAGGCGTTGCATAAGAGAAAACCTTTAGCAACGTACAGAAAAATTTGTCGCCAAATGTTGAATATTTAGTGACGATTAATAAAAATCGTCACGAAATGATGCAAAATGGGTGACAATTTCATCTATTCGTCGGCAAATAATGCAATGGCGACGATTGACGAAAACGTCACCATAATTTGTCAAACATTTGGCGACACATCTCTAAAATCGTCACTAAAGGTTCTATACATTGCAACGATATTTTAAAGCATCACCAAAAGGTGAATATGTGGTGACGAAAGTTCTATTTGGTCGCAAAAGCTTATACATTCAGCGACGATTTTTTGTCATCGTCATTAAATGTCAAGCTTTCGGCGACGATGGTTGTAAATCGTCACCAAGTGTTTGACATTCAATTACAAATTTTAGAAAACGTAGCTAAATGTGTACATTTGGTGAGGATTTCTGTAAATCGTCACCAAATGATTGACATTTTCAAAAATTATAAAAACTAACATTTTTATAATCTATCATAGTTAAGATATGTTTTATTAGAGATATGTTTTGAATGTTTACAATGTATTATTGAAAAAAAACTCACAACATAATTTTAAGTTTTAAACGGTACTATTAATTAATCATTAGTATTTACTAACATTGAAAAAATTAGTTATAAAAATTTTATCAACATATTTTTAAAAAAAATTGACTACATATGGCTTATGGACCTAACATTAATTAATCATTAGTATTAATTAACATTGAAAAAATTAGTTAATAAAAATTTAAATTATTTTATCAATATAATATAATGATATATGGAGTAATACGAACTTTGAATTAGAAGTTATCCAATTCATTCACTCATAAAACTAGAACAATAATAGTGAGTATTCAATAGTACGCAACTTGACCCATAAGTAATACATATATTGTTTGGCAAATTATTGGTGAAGCAACAAGAAATAAACATTAAAGCTGAGTTCAATTGATTGACTTGCTAACTGACAAGGATATAATTATTTATTTGGATTCCAAGTGACATGAGGGTCGGTAAAGGTAAATGAGTCCCTAATGTCTAGATTCCCCAAAAAGGCCTTTGCACGTTCAAACGCACCAATTAAAATAGTAATACTTTTTCCCTCAACTATAGTAGGGTTTGTCACACCCTCTTCTAATAGCTTTTTTGCTATCTCTAAAATTGAAGAGGATGGAGTGAAATGATCGATAGATTGAGAACCTAAAATACAATCAGTGTAGAAGTTAGATATTATCATATTAGTAAACTGTTAAATAAACTAAAATTAGGGTGACATGCATACGTGTAGGAGCAGACAGAGTATTCAGAATTGATGAATTTGCCAAATGAACCAATTTTCCTTTACGGACTGTTGTGACATCGCTCCCGCCACCAAGGGCATACATGTTAAATTTGAGACTGAAGGAAGCTTCAAACAACATGTAGTATAAACCATCAAATGTGAATATATATAATAGCTTCATAAAAGGAAATGAGATGTACATAATAAGGGAAGTGACATTGTTCAGATGATATTAAACACCTTGTTCCAGAAGATCGGCCATGGAAGGTTTACGAGGAATTCGTCTGATACGTGAGATTTCTTTTTCAGTTTCGGTTTGCTTAGTAGGGACAATTTTGCCACATTCCTCCCAACGAAATGAATTAGGGCCATCGTGAACTAGTCTCCGTGTCGACATTCCTTTATTAATAATGTTTAGAGGTAAATGCAGATGTAAGTTGATTTGAAATAAAACGATAATATATTTAAGTCTAATTATGATGACAAATGAAACTACTTTGGTTATACACTGAATGGATTGCCTAGAGCATAAAATGCAAATCGTTACGGAAATATCATCGAACACCTTATAAATATGACAAACTCATCCCAAGAAGCAAGTTTAGAAGATTCAGTAGATATTGTGTTGAGTTAAACACTTTTGATATGCTAATCCTAACAAAAATATCATCGAACACCTTATATCCCAAGATTCAAATGCAAATCATATGTTTTCCCTTCCATAACTAACATTAACACAGTCCACGCTCCCCAACGACAATGTGCAAATAACATAACACAAAGAAATAAAAAATAATTACAAAACATAAAGAAATCAACTTCAACTCCGCAAAAAATACCCTATGTATAGATCTACATAGATCTACACAAAGAATGTCCAAATCTATTGTATAAACATAAATATCACAACTTTATCACAGAAACTTGTCAAAAAAAGAGCCGATCTAGTCAGTAACAAATTTACAAAATGAAGATCACGTCAAATGAAAATACAGAACATAGTAAAAAAGAAGTTAGAGCATTGCAGACCGTGTTTCGATCAAGTAAATAGCTTTGATACGTGCGTAAGATGTTGGAGATTACTGGTTTTGGGATGAGTTATTCGAGACTATAGAGGAAGAAAGGTTTGGAATTACCTGATTAGGGTTTTTAAAGAACAATAAAGAAGACTTTTGGGGACGTTTCAGAAAATGCGTCGCCAAATCAAACTTTTTAGCGACAATTTGGCATATTCGTAACGTATTGTTGTACATTTTTCGACAGTTAGAGGTAATTCGTTTGTGTAGCGAAGGTGAATGACATCGTTTGTGTAGTGAAGGTAAATGACATCGTTTATTATTTGTTGTACTTATTTAAAAGTAGTCTTAATTTATTTGCTACGATTTTTTGTATTTAGTGAATAATTGTCGAATGGAGTGACTAATAGATTGTTCTTCGCTAAAGGCAGGCGGTTCATAAACAATTTTAAATAAATTTATTTTCCTATTCTAAATAAAAAATAATTTGAATTAAAAATTTAGTGATTCAATTCAAAACTATTCGGATATTAATAGGTTGAATGTTGAAATAAAATAAGATTGTCTTCAAATTATACATTTTTAAAAAACTTATTTGAATAAAAAATTTTAATTTTTTTAAGTATATAATAAGACATTGTAATATAATTATATTTGTAACAAAATAGTTTAAAATATTAGTCATTCCGATCCCAGAAATTAGGCAAATGAAGAATAATTGCATATATAATTGACAAGATTAAATTTTAAATTTGTTTGTTGGTATTAGGAAAAACTAATATAAGAAAATACTTGGGTACTTGTGACGTTTATAAAAATTCATAGCGAAATCTTTAAGATTAGGGGACGATTTAGAGGATTAGTAGGGAATGTATTATTTATTGCAACGATTTACAATTTATGTCGCCAAAGATTTGATTTTGCGACGAATATAGTATCGTAGCAAATTGTGTCCCATCAACATAGTCGTAACTATGTCATTTTTGCGTTATGCCAAACCTTTTCGCGACGATTTGTGTATATCGTCACAAAATGTTTAGGTTTAAACGACGATTAATGGTTTCGTTGCGGAATGCTACAATGTTAAAAAAATGACATCGTCCCACTATCATCGTTTAAACCACCCGAAACCCCCCCTCTCCCCTATTTCTCCCTCTCGTTTTCGCTCCGAAATTTCTCTCCTCTCTGTCATCTTCTTCCCCAAGATTTGTGTCTATTGTTGTTGATTTTGAGCTCCATCAATGCTTGCGTTGTCTTCTTCACGACATTGGGTAAGTTTTGTTTCATTTTTGTGGGTTTGTTTTCAGTTCTTGAATAAAGGTACCGAATGTGTTTTATTGTTCAAATTTGTTGGAAATTTTTAGTTATTTGTGTTGTTTGATTTAGCATATTGAGGGGTTTGTGTTGTTTAGATTTAGGGATAGTGAAGAAAGGGAATTGAAATGTTGAATACGTGTATTTGCTTGAGTTTTATGTTATGTTCACAATGTGTTCGATGAAAGTCCTCAGCGAATTTTTTGATATATTGACCCTAATTTACTATTGCTTTCTTTGCATAATTTCAACTTCAATTTTAATGTAGGAATTGGACTTCAATTCGAAATTTCCTAAATGCTATAGAATTGTTATAACTCTAAAATCGAAAATGCGTAAATTTTTTAATTTTATTATTATTATTTATTAGTATTATTATTATTGTTAGTATTATTATTAGTATTATTGTTATGATTTTGATTTTGATTGTTGTTATTATTATTATTATTATTGTTAGTATTATTATTCGTATTATTGTTATCATTTTAATTATAATTATTATTATTGTTAGTAGTATTATTAGTATTATTGTTATGATTTTAGTTTTGATTTTTATTATTGTTATTATTATTTATTTATTTAGTATTATGTTTCTTATTGTTATCAAATTTTGTTAATGTTATTATTATTATTATTATTATTATTATTATTATTATTATTATTATTATTATTATTATTATTATTATTATTATT
>JAOQMS010000178.1:26765432-26782752 GCA_027563885.1 Erythroxylum longipes | reverse complement strand
ACCAAAAAACATAATATTATATATATATATATATATATATATATATATAAGATTAAGACACCTATGTATATATATCTGTGTGTGTGTGTGTGTGCGCGTGTGTTCGTAATCAGAGCATAAATAACATAAATTTTGTCTAAGAGCATGTTAATGGAGAAAAATAAGTTAGATGTGTATTTTTTATCTTGTCCACTTCCACATGAGTTGGAATTTTAGAGAAAACTAAGCTCGAAATACCAGGCAAGTGCTTTGTTGTGTAAATTCTTCTATATGAAACAATGTATGCTCCTGATTATTTATCTTTAGGCCAAAAGTGTATTTTAAACCTTAACGTTTACACTGGAATTTAAGTTGAACCTTAATGTTTTGAGGCGTTGAAGTTGAACCCTAACGTTTACAAATCATTCAAAACAAACTCTATGAAGACGAAAAATCTAATTGAAAAATGCCATGTCATATACGACGTGACTTTTTTTAATTTTACTTGTTAATGGGACTCACTTCTTACTGATGTGACATTTCACATCTATGTATAAAACTAAATTTATTTGTGCTAATTGGATAACTTAGGCACTTGTAAAATCTACATTTATTAGTTAAAGACCTAGAAATGATACCTTTAATCTCGACTGCTGCATTTTTTTGATAGAGGCAATGATATAACCAATAAACAACAATGTCAAATTCTCCCAAGAAATATAACCATCAATAACAAAATGGAAATAACCATCAATCAATAAGAAATAAGTATCAAATTTTTACAAGACATATGATGGATATGTAAAGCATTAATAAACACACATTTGATAAATAACGACAAAACATTCATATTAAAAATGCAAAAAAGTGAGGATATGATGACAAACTAGAACAATATGTTGGATCTGAAAATTGGTTTTTATCATTACAATGTCTTGTGTCTACCTTTTCCTTTAGGTTTGGTTATTCTCTTCTACATAGAGTAAAACTTTCACTCCTTCCATTTTATATCTATTCCTAGATTCAAAAGTTAGTAATCTAACATACCCTTCCAGCTTACTTTGTTAATCACTTGTATTTGAAGACCAATTACAAGAAATAAACAACCTTAAACAATAGAAATATGAATGACATTAGACATGCAAAATCTGAGGGTCTTATAAACACCAAAGTTATACTTTATTCATAGGTAAGAACAACAAAAAAACTAAATAAATAGCCTAAATATTGGATTACTATACTTATTCAAACCACAACACTCTAACTCCTCTAAGCAAACCATAACTATAGGTTTGCTAAAATTAAGTGAACTTGTTAGTGGGTTAATAAGGGGCAATGAAATCAAAAACAAAGGAAAAAATTAAAGAATAATCATAAAAATAGGGGAGGAAGACAAAGATGAGTGTTTGCTTTTAGGGATTTGGTAGGTTCAAGATTTCTTCATATGGTGTTAGGGTTACTTGGGGGGTATGAAATTGAAATAACCTTTATTATATATATATATATATATATATAAAATAAAATCTTAAAAAGACAAATTTAATTCGTATATAACACACCAGCTGCTAGCTTTGCATTTGAACTTATCTGGCATGCCATAGGTTCAAAAATGACAGGGGATTCATGTGCAGTTAACAAAAAGGTGACACAGTGACCCATTGTGGGGCAAAATGTTCCATTTTATAAACATCAGGAGGTGAACTAGTATGTCAGAGACCCTTTTAAACTTTTTATCAAACATTAGGAGATAAATTGTACCTTGACAAATAGTGCATTTTGAACCTCAACATTTACATCAGAATATAATTTGAATTCTAATGTTTCGAAGTATTCAATTTGAATCTTAACAATTCTAAAACATATAAAATTGGCCTTAAGTAGATGGAAAATTTTGACGGTGTTAACTTTTCATTAGGTAAATATCATACTAATGCCAATATGACACTTATTATATATTTTAAAAATCAATTGGTAGTTCCCACTACCACGTGTATGCCACATGGCATGGTGAGCCCTAATAGTAAAATTTTAATGATAAAATTATAAATTATTTAATTAGAATAATTAGTTTATAATTACATAATGCATATGTTTGAATAAACCTAAGTACCTGAACTAAAAATCTAAAAAAACACAATATAATCCAAACCTCTGATTGTCACCCACCCATTTCCTTGTTTTCTCCACCTCTTGACTCTTCCCCACCTGAACTCTCCTCTCATCTCTTTGTTTTTATATTGTTCACTTCCACCATTTTTTTATATTTTTTCTTCATCCTCCTATATTATTTAATTCGATAAGCCAACCAGAAATTGACATTTGATTTCACTTTTCTGCATTAATCATCTATTTTAATTTTCCATTTATTCAATTTTTTTCCACTTCACCATAATGCCACTTTTGATCCCACCTGTTGATCACACACATTTTTAGGGTAAGGTCTAGATTCCACTTATCGCTTCATCTAATCCCTTGACCTTCATAGTTTTTCAACCTCTTTCCATATTTCTAAATTTGCCTCCCAGTTTTGGTTCCAATTGTGAATATTTTTCTGGCATTGTTTTCCATTTGATTTTGAAGTTTCAATTTTTTCATAGCTTCCTCGTTTTGATAAATTGGCTCAGGAATTTTCTTCCTTCTATTATTACCTTATTATATTTCCATTTTTAACTTACACAAGAAGTTATAACCATTCCATTATTGAAGATGTTAAGATTGAGAGTTGTACCTCGTCAACACTCTCACTTGCCTGTCTATACCTTTATACCTCCTAGGGAAGTGTGATTTTGATATTTGTTGCATCCCAATAAGGGTAGTTTTGTCAGTTCACATTTGTAAAATATCATATAATATAATCCTCGTTGAGGTGGCAACAAGTATTTGGGATACCGTTTCGTACCGTTTGGTATCGACCAAAAGGTACGATACAGTATTACCAACTTCAGTACTGGCCTTGGGTACTAGCCAGTGCAGGTAGTTTCATTTGGTACCTACCGATATTTAAAATACTAGTCAAGTACTATGAATTTTGATAAATGCAGGGACTAAATTGCAAAAAAAAAAAAGCAACCCCCCCTAACAATTGCACGCATTCTCTCCCTCTTACTCTCATTTTTTCTCTCCTTCATACTCACCACTGTTCTACTTCTCGCTTGTTGATCTCATTGTTGCCGTCAACCTTTGACCACCACCATAACGCCACTAACTCACCACCCGTCTCTACTGCGTCACCTTACCTGAACCTCCTCCTTCCACCTACAGTCTGCCTCTCTAGTCTCCCCCCGAGCCTCCCCCCTCCGCCTGCTGCTCTCTACCTCTCCCTCCTCTCCACTGGCTGCTTAGCTGCTCTCCTTGCTCTCGTCCATTATTCCACGATCTACCACCATCGCGACCCAAATGTGAAACCAAAATTTTCAGATATGATTTCGACCTGACTTGACCTAAAAACTCGACCCAACCCACGAACCAAATTGAAATCGTGATTTTTTGGTGTGTTTTTAATTGCTTTTTTTGGTTGTTGAATTGAATTGTGAATGATTGAAATTGTTGGAATGGTTAGAGTTATGAGATTTGAAAATTTTGAGTTTGAATTTTAAAAGGTAGAAATATTTGATGATGGTTAAATCTAACTGCAATGTAAGTAATTTTTTAATTTAATAAAATGAAATGTAAAAATTTATTTTATATGATGATGCTAATCAATTAATGTGATGAAAGTATGAAACTGGTGAAGAACAACTAAACATAATTAACCAAATAGTCCATCTTATATAATTTAGTAACTCATATAATATATGGTTGTAAATGTGTCTTCTTTTTAATCAATTATATCGAAAGTATTAAATATATGTAAGAAAAAGTTTTTAAACATACCTAAAACTGACAAGATACTCATTATCCAAATACTTCTTTGTAGAAATTGCTTTTGTTTTCTGTTTAGCAATTTATTTATATTTTGTCTTTGTGTTTGCAAAGTAGTTTGATGACAACTTATCTTAAGTTATAAATAACAATGACAATGTTGTTAAAAGTCTTCATATGATAGCTCATTTACATATTTTATGTATAGAAGTCTATTTCTAATTAAGTACTTAACCTTTCTTGTCTTGGTCTTATAATTTTACATGTTATTAATTTTTTTAAATCTTTATCTCTTTGACCTCTTTTATTTATTTTGTTAGGTTTAATTACTTATGTTACTTTTAGTTATCTATATTAAAGTAAGTATTGTTTTAACTCTCACTTTTAATAGTAATAATGTTTCAATTCGGTACCAAATTCAATACGGTATTCGTAACATTACTTCCTCTACTTAATGAAATTTTCAAATTATCAAAAATAAATAAAGACCACACATATTACACTATCTTTCCAACGGAGGGACAGGAATATTCACCCAAAGCACTGGTCACTTGGGACTGGTCCTGGAATGTAACCTTTATCTAGAAACTGTAACCCAAACACAACCAAAATGGCGAGCAATGACAAGTATGACAAACCTTCAACCGCACCTAACAAGCCGAAAGGGCCACTGGGCAGACCAGAGCCAGTTTTAGCCTTGGTGTATAAGGACCAACCTATGATTGCCACGACAACCAGGTAACTAACGCCCTCCAGACCCCCAATTGAGCCGCCGGGTCCTGGTGGAAGGCCACAGCCGGTGGTCTTCAGGGTGTATAGAGACCATGCGATTACGGGGGTTGAAATGAAACCACCTGCTATTGCAACTTTTTCTGTAACTCCATTGCCACTTTCGCTGCTCTCGTTTGCCATGGCCAACATTTTGAGAGGCTTGTGCAGACACGCAGTTCTGTTGCTTCTGACATTGAAACTTCGTTGGTGTTGAGATGGTAGAGATAAGGCGGTGGATGCGGATGACAGCAGCAACATCTCTTGTTAATGAACTTTGTGTTGTGAATATGCAACAAAGGGGGCCAAAGATACAAGGGCGGTGGTCTTGTGGGCTATAGATAATAGACATCTTATCCATCCTCTTCCAAACTTTATTGGTTGGTTCGGCAAATCTAGACCGTTCATTTTTGTGTTTCTGAGTAAATGTAAAAGATGAGAATGATGGCATTATACAGGCGTTGGTTTCTAGAGAGAAATTTCTTTTCACCATGGGATCGTGTACAAATTTTATGCCTTGGCTTCAAATATATGCCCACGTAGGCGCACAACATGTTGTCTTCATTTTGGTTGCCATAGACCTTTTAAGTTCGGACGTGTCGAGGCAGATAGGGCTGTCCCGAACTCTGAAAATGGAAGGCATGGTAAGGCCAGGATTGGCGTTTCTCCGCTACTCGTCCGTAGGATCTGTACTCCGTTATTGGCCGGCTGCTATAGCAGTACGTACACTTCATTTGTTTTAGAGACACGGAAATGAAGAAGAGAGCAACTCAACAACGGCAAGTCGTCGAATGAGATTGAGAAGGAAAAATAGTTGTACGTTTATTTGAATAAGGATTGGTTGATAAAAGGTGAAGTCCTGCTAATGATTCTACAAAGCTACGAACTCAAAAGAGTAAGGTTAAGATAGAAACTCATAAGAGTTTATACAAAGTATAACCAAAAGGGAAAGATTAAGATATCAACAACACCTCTGATTCAGGTGATAAATGGGTTGATTAATGATGGAATAGTTGTGCAAAAATCTAATCGAGCCAGGAAGACTTGTATAGAATTTCCAATCAATTCATTTCACTTGAATCTATGAAAACAGAATCTCGTCAAAATTTCTTGCTGAATCACCTACTTGAAGCCTTTCAAAAGTTCGAGTGTGTAGCACCAAAATCTCAGGAAAACGAGGAGCTAATTAAATGCATAACTTTTCCCTGTTATGGAAACTTCATGAACTGCATGTCGTTCAACTATAGCGCGGTCATAAACTTTGAGCAGCAAATAAGCAAATTGCAAGCACAAAACATTGATCATATGAAGCCTTATGCTGACCATAATCTCCATGTCATTGCCCACTCCCCGCCAAAGAGGCTGCAGCCCGCTCACTTTTCTCTCGTAGCTTTATACTCTTATTCAATTCTCGTACATTCTGACAAGACGGTATACACAAGTAAAATGCAAGGCTACAAAATGTCAACTTAGTAACCATATGAATTCCAGCTCAATATAAGACAAGTAGCAGCAAGCCAGAAGTATGTCACGTATTCTGAGATCAGCGAGATAAGCTAAGATTTTATCTCAATTATCAATGGGAAATAAAATCGTGCAGTTATCATTTTCTTTACGACATGCAAACTGATAGGATGTCTTAAAAATCTGATAAATGCCTAACACCACAATCTTGATAGTTTGATTACTGTCATTGCCTTCATAAATGATTCAGCAAGAGTGACCATGTGTTTCTGAAAAACAGGCCTGGGATATGGTAGGTTCATCCCTTCTTAACATTGAACCTCTTGAAAAAGGAAGAAAATAGGTTGGATTCCATTATAATGGGACATTAAAATAAAATAGATTACTTCAAGTAGGAAAAAGGAGCCTGCAGTAGCGGATTGATGATCAGAACTCTTAAAGAGGCCAGAATTGGCTCAGTTGCCTCTAGTTGAACCCATTGGAAAGATATATAGAGTGGGACACCATTGGATAAATGGAAGGCTTAGTTTAAGGTGTTTCTTTAAAAGCAACACATCAAATTCACAAACAAGAACGCAGTTTTGTGAAAAAGGATAAAAGAAAGACAGCAGTTAGCAGTGGCTCACTAACAGTACCATGATAATTAGCCCCTTATTTTTATGAGGCATATTGCACAAAAATTGAAATCGAAGCTGCAAAATGGAAACGGATTAAAGAAAATTCCATTAAAATGTCTTTCTAGTGAACCATACAAAGACCGTAGTATGCATCAACAAGAAATGCATGTTTTCTGCAGGTAAAGAATTAAAATGAAGAACCAGGGATCAAATGTGAGATGGGTTCACATTCATGTCAGAAGGAAGGGTTTATAGAAAAACATAGCCCCAATATTGATCACAGTGGATAGGAAAAACTTGTATGGTCTCAGTAAGTGCAGATTGCAGCTCAGAGTACCTACTTTCTAATCGCATAGTATGATCCAGGGAAGGGTGACTAAGAGATTTTCTTTCAAGTGCCTTTTCACAGTTGCCAAGACACTAATCTTGTGATCATCATAATGTTAAACACTCAAGTTAGATAGAGTAGATTTCCAAAACGAGAAATAAAACAAGGTCTAGATAAGAGTAGTTTTCCAAAACGAGAAATAAAACAAGGTCAGAAGTAACATGTAGACCCAGACTCATTTTCAATGCTTCAAAACTGCAAATAGCTGCAGTTGGCTATATTTGATGGCATGATCCTGGATTTGTGTTTTCTTTTTCATTTTTTGATGTGGGGGCAAGTCGAAAATAACAAATAGGAAGAAGCTAGCACCAATGAACTACACCAAAAGCTCTTAGCACCACTAAACCTTACTAATCCACGGAAGGTCCGTCTACAAAGACAACATTAATCTCTTGCAATGCGAATATATAGAAAGCAACAGTATTCCTCAAACATACACTAAGCTCAACTAGAACAAGGATCCGGATAAGAATAGATATCAAATAAAAGATCAAATGCAGGTCAAGTTAGTAAAATCCTCACCGTTGATTGGAAGGGAGGCGGATCAAGAACAATGGAACGCACAGACATCTTAGCGATCTCTGATATAGCAGCCTCTCTGATCCCAGGGTCATCACTTGTCAGCTCCTCGTACGCAGCCTCAAATGCCTCCTGCCAAAACCGAGGTAATCTGATCCGACGGCTATTAGTGTACACATCCCACATGTGCTTCACCACCTTCTCTCGCTCCTCCATATCCTACATTCCACCGCGAAATTAACCACACAAACACTAAAGCAATTATATGCGATGAAACGTCACCTACGAGGACATCGAGATCATCGTGAATGGGCGTGTCGATGTCGTCGGACAGGCGGTTGAGGTTGCCAGCGGACCACCGCAGACTGACGGTTCCGGTGAACATCGTCCAGAACGCCAAAAGTAAAATTGCAGCCAAAGCCCAAAACTTGTAACTTCTTTTCCCAAAGAGAATCGAGTCTGAGTGGTCCTTCTTTGCACTCATCGTCGTCGTCGATGTGGTTGTTATCGGAAGAGAATCATCTTCCTTCATCTCGATTTGTTCCGACCAGATACTTTAATTGTCGGAAAATTTTGGATTTTAAGGATTGTTCATTGAACGATTACTAATTTTCTATGGACATTATTTATAAGAATATATTGTTAAAGGCACGAAAACGGAAGTTGCGTTCGATCTAATTGAAAGACAAAAAGAATTGCTGTTGGGTTTTTGCCGTTTTCGGGAATTATTAAGCAATAAGTGGTTGATTTGAGCTAATTACTTTGTTCTTTTCCTTAAAAATTTATGTGTTTAGTTATGTGGGCCACGAGATTCTATCTTCTTCAGTTATCTGATCTGTCATCTGTGGTGATGGGAATCATTTCACTGACCGTTGATTTTGCTATACTGAAAAAGTACAGTTGTGTCCCGCACAATGCCATGTCGTTTGGCGTGAATGGCTGGGTTACTGGCCTACCGGGTATAATGATCCCATGCAGACGCATTCACTGTCAATATGTGCAAATGCGTGAGTTCGCGTTTGTTAAAAAGTAAATTTGCTGGTTTTTTATAATATTAATTAAATTTATTGTCAATAATAAAATATTTGTTTACTATATTATTTTAATTAATGATACTGACAGAAGTAAGTATTTAAGAGATTAAAAATAATTTTATTTTTTAGAAAAACCTAAAATGAAAATTCTAAACAACTTCATGTTCAAGTAATATCTCTTTTCTAGATATTTTTTTAAAAAACTTATTTTAATATTCAATCTTTTAAAATTTTCAATTTAGTAATTAACCTTTTAAAATTCATATAACTTAACATTAGCATCATTAGTTGTGTTGATGTCAATAACAAAGCATACTTTTAACCTATTGTCTGAACATCCTCTTAATATTGTATAGACATTTGGATATCCACATAGATTGGACCCAAAATTATCAAGAATTGATATCAATAACTCATAACTAATAAACTATTTGTCCAAAATAACACATCTACACAAATTCTCAACCCTAATTAATGATGCCTTCCTCATTTCTTAACCATAATTTCTCGTCAATATAGTTACTCCAAAATCACCAATAAGTGCATGTATTTTCCCTTGTCTAGGTATGTTTCTGCCATGCTCTCTGTTGATTTTTTGTAATCCTCGTCGCAGTTGATGAAAGTGAAGGGTTTTTTTTTTGTTTTTAATTTCTCTCTATAAGATCCGCTTAGAAGTTATAAAAAACAAAAAAGGAGGTTCTTGTGTTTTCATTTTTTAGCAATCTTTTGTTAAGAGCTTGCATGCTTGACCTTCAAACTAGTTAGAAATTTGAACCCTATTTATTTTTTGTGGTTTTAAAACTAAGTTCTAATGATATTCATCACTTTGTTCAGTTACTTTTATGCATTAAAAAGTTGTAATTTACATTGCTCAATTCATTTCTTCCAGATTGTGAAAGCTTCAATAAAAGGTTTAACCATTATTGTCAAGGTTCTGGAGAAGTAAGAACATCATTACATCTAGAAAGGGTAAGAGGCATAACATATGATTTCTAAGTCCTACTCTCTTAAGTTTTAGATATTGAATTCTAGATTTGTGATTCACATTGGTTTTGTTTATTTGTTTAAATTCATTATTATGCTATTAACCCTATTTGTTCTTGTATAGCGTTGTGACCTCATATAAGTTACTTAATCACATATTGATACTAGCAAAACTCTCATCATCACTCCAGGTCTTGTATTGTTCTAATGGCATGTTGAATTGCACAATGTAACTTTGTATACTAGTCTTGTAAACATCAATATCATTTGAAAATTTATCTATTTCATATATACATGGTTAATTCAAAATATAATGAATTTAGACAAGAGTTTTCTTTTAAAACAATTTTTATGGATTGCTAAAGCATTTAATATATTATTTTTGGCACCATAGAGTATGCTTTAGATTCAATACAATGTTATAATTAGGCCAATTAACCCCCTTTGGTCGCGAGGACTAGGATTTGCATCAAAACTCTTTGAATGTTAGCATCTCTACTCTAATATGGTCTTATGTAAAGTTTCAACTTAGTGTGTTTAGTTTGTTATGCAAGTGAACAACTATGTTTATATCTATATGTGTTTTCATTTGTAGGTGTTGGAATGTACACATTGTAGTTATGGGTAGCAATATATACTTGATATGATGCTTCGGGAGTGAAACATAAGGATCGACATCATAAAAATGTTCTCAATATCTAGATCTATTGATATTTACTTTCTGATTATTCATATTAGAAGTCTCATGCTCATTTTAAACTTCTTCAGGGTTTATAATACGCACTTTGTACAATTACAACTGTGGTGTTATTCCAAAACTTGGAACTTCTCTTTCTTTATCCCACATTAAAAGAGCAAGGGACTTTCACTTAGTTTATATATTATATTGTTTTGTAAGACTTTAAATCAAGTCTTTTGAGGAGGGTATAGATAACAAACACACATGCATTTGCCCATCGTTCGGCTCAAATGCGGCTTTGCATGGCTTAGTTGTGCAGGTAACAAACTTTTTGGGTCCACTTAGTTAATTCATACATTTAAATTCTTGTCAGTTACCCAATAACATTCATAACATTATTACCATTATTAAACCCAATAACGTTCATAACATTATTACCATTATATATACCTGATAACGTTCCCTTGTCTTTATTCCCATTGTCAACATATGAATCTCTCTTTTTATATATATGATGCACACATTTCGCCTTTTCCCCCCGCTATCACGCATCTGCCTTCTCTCTATATACCACACACATACTACAACAAAATATAGAGTTTAAAAACACAAAATGTGGAGTTTTTAGACCCTTTTTTACGGCTTAAAAATAATTTTAAACGTTTTATAAAGTGTCTAAAAAACAAGTGTCTAAAAAACTATTTTCGACGGTTTTCTTAGATACATAGATGCGTTGAAGAAACATATATTTTTTACGCATCTAAGCATCGAAAATTTAAGTGTTAAAAATCTATTTGCAAATAGATGCGTCGAAAACATAAATTTTTTACGATTTTCTTAGACACATAAATGTTATTTTGGACGCTTTGTATAAGCTATTAGATGCTTTTCTCTGTCGATATTTTTCACTTTTAGACAGTTTTTTACATCAAAAAACTCCACCATTTTTTAGTAAAAAAAATAAGCTTACAATTTACTTTGTGCATCTTTTTTAAGATCACTCACATGCATATTATTATAATAAATTTTACAAATTAATCTAATATATATATATATGTATATTATTATAATAAATTAATACTTTTTTTAATAAATATTATATTACACATATTTATATGTATATAATAGCACAAATTAGTTAAAATAGATTCATTCTAAAGTCTATTTCTTTCGAAGAAAGCACACTATTCACATACTTCACATTGTGAGTGGCAAAATCAATTGAGACTAATAATCACAAGAAGCTACTGGTGAGAGCACCATAAAATGACTAGGAAGGAGAAACTAATAGTGTTATAATTTGCATATCATTCATTTTTGGGTGCTGATACTAATTGCCATAGCAAGTAGATGAATACATGTACATTTTTTGTGGCTAAGTCTTGAAACTTATAACTCTTTATTAGTAGGCTAACCCTCCAAATTCCTTCAGTAGTTCTTCTCTCATCCCTTTCTTGGAGACAGTTTAGCTTTGAAATTTCAGACCACATTGATAATCACCATCCTCTTTGCATATTTTCTCCATCTTCAAGATGAATACAAAAGGAAAGGGACTGCAAGAAGGAGAATACGATTATTTGATTTAGTGAATAGTGTAATACTTTTGGAACCTATTGATCATGCATTGACTAGGTTCAAAAGATAGGCCTTGGCCTTCTAACAGGTAGCAAGATTAACTCTATATTACATTTCGAGTTTTGGGTGTGACATGCAATCCAAATCTCTAAATGTTCTTATCACCATATATCGTACAAAATATGCAACTACAACCTATTGTCTTTTCGAAAATTCCATCATGTCTCGAACGCAACTCCATAATATTCTAATCATTTATGAGTGCTAATTTGAGACGAAAAGCATATATATAGCAAGATTATATTTCAAATACTTACCTATTAAAGATATACATATTAAAAAAATATATGTATCATTCATTTATTAGCACTGAAAATATAAGCATAGCATACAGTACTATTAGACATTGACAAGTCAAATACTTATTTGAATTAGGCTCGTCCATCAAAATTGGCTCTATGCCACCCATTCCCCACCACCCATTTGTTATTATTTCTTTCAAAGCAACTTTTTCTGAACAGAATTCAACGCAAAAAACTAATGTCACTGCAGCAATTCTAGAAATTTAGAAGTATAATCCAAACGTTGTTTTCATAGTACTAACATGTGCAAGAGTTTGGACAAGAAAACAGAAAATCGAATCCATGATTCTAAAAAGAACAACAACTCTTCCTCAAAACTAAAAACAAATCAAATCCCCAACTCTCCCTCAAAACTAAATACAAACCAAATCCCCAATTATGAAGAAGAAGTAGAGTAATTATAACTAGAGATTATGGGTAATGACCATTATAACTAGAGATTATGGGTAATGACCATGCTCTCCATGTGCATTCGAGTGATAAATGGAAAATTTAGAAAGAAATATAGCAAGTAATAAGTCTTACTATTTCAAGACTGGAGGAAGCTTTTTGGTTTTCTTGTAGTAACAAGCCAACCTATGAATCCTGCTCTCCATAAGGATCAACCTAAACTTAGAATCCTTGTCCTTCTTGTTCCTCTCCAAATGCTGTCTAATTGCCATAGCCTTTTTTATGAGATGGTACAAATCCTCAGGGATTTCAGGAGCAAGACCTATCAATAATAAATCAAAATGACACAATCAACAAAAAGAACATGCCAAAATGAACAGCTTTTCAGCCTTCCATTTCACTGCAAAAAAGAGTCCCTTAAAAAACATTGAGGCAAGCTAATCCTTCAACTCCATTTTGGATAATTCAAGCTTAGTCAACAATCAATAACAACGTATTAAATAAGCACTTTAACAGCAATCACAATGACCAAAAACCGCTTTCTCTTCCTCTCCAATTTTTATGCCTAACCGAAAATCAAAGGGACCAACAACAAATATACAGAATTAACTGAGAAAAAATACTATTGGCTTTAAGGATGTGCAAGATCTTTTAAAAAGTTAAGCAACAAAAAAATAAATACATGAATAAAATTTGAAGAACAAAACGACTAATAATTTCAGCTTATATTTACTACAAGGTAATTGTAGTTACTGGACAAGAAATAGATCATAAAATCAATCACCACAAAAGAATTTACTTAAGTGAATCCAGTAATAAAACCAAATTGAAATGGACATTGATTTAAACTATAAGCATACACCTAAAAATTGAACAAACAACAACAAGAAGAATGAGTGGTTGGATCAATAAATCCAAAACAACGAGATTGAGGAAAGACATAAGGAAGTAGAAGTAAGAGAGAGAGAGAGAGCAGTACTTTTAGAGGAGAGGATGAGATTGCCTGGCATATCGAGCTTGGCGTCGGCCATAGAAGAAGTTAAAAGATCGAAAAAAGGAGGATAAGATCCGCAAGTGTGAGAAGATCGAACAGTGTGAGGATTCTTGAAGTTAATTACAAGAAATCGATAACACCACCGATTAAGATTTTTTCAGAAGCTAGAGAGAGGAGGGGATTAGGGTTTTCTTTAGGAAAGGACACACACACACAGAGAGAGAGAGAGAGAGAGAGAAGAAACGTGTGCTCAGGACAAATAAAAAGAGGAGGAGGAGGAGGAGGGTTTGAGTGGTGTGTAGAACAGGTGAAATCAACTCAACTGATCAAGTGAATCTCAAACTTGATTGATTTTAATGTTTTTATTTTTTTATTTGATATTTTCGATCAATAAATTAAAGTAAGAAAATAAGAAAAGCAGCTTTACAACTTTCTAAATACTTGTACAAAATGGAAAAAATACAAAGCGTAAAGTCGATAATTTAAAAAAAACTTATGGTTGGTGGAGCCAAATATGGTAATCTACAATCATGAAGGCCCAAAAGCAGTTGATTAAGAAAAACGCAAAGACAGATAAAATGGGGCTAAGAAAAAATGCAGTGCATTAAAAACATGTGAGATCTATTGATCTCTAGACCTTACACAAACACACACCTTTGCTCTCTCAAGCTTTAAATAACTCTGGCTCATTGCCTTTAGTTTTGCATAGTTGTCCTCTCGTTGCTTTCTATTGGAGCCGTTGCTCCATTTCTTTTTTATTATCAACGTTCTTTTACATTAATTACTTGCTTTTGACCTTAATTAATCATTATCCCTAGATGCATCCTAGCTACAAATTATAAAAGGCGTCAATTCTTGTCCTGTCAATTAGAAGTTTTAGAAGTTTTCGACTCTTTTTTAGTATATTTTTTAGACAAATTTTACTGTCTTAAATAAATGTCTAAAAACTCCACCAATTATTAGATTATTTAAGACAATTATTAGATGTGTCTAGGCATAAGTGTCTAAAACCTCCTTCTTTTGGTATAGTGAGACATATCTGCTATATTATAATTTCTTCTGTTTTTTGATTTCTTCTTTTAGGAGAGAGTTGCTACTCTGCTCTTTGGAGTGTACTGAAGCTAGTAGAGGAGGCATTAACCCTAGAGTTGGATCTCATTGTCCTGTTACATCGTAGAGGGGGAATTTTTGACCTAGGGACACTAGCATGTCCCAAACTGTGTCCTTGAACATAGAGAAGCCAAGAGATCTATATCTTAGGATACGACCATGTCCTTAATAAATAACCTTATTTAGAAACACATTTTTTATGACTTTTTAACTTTGGAAGGATTATAGTACCTATTAAATCATGTTTTAATTAGGTTGGATTAGGTAAAAAGGTAATTTGCAATGGACCATACCATCTAGAGTTTACATATTACTATACTTATGTAAACCTTGTTTATATATATAGAAAATATGTAATCTTCATTAAGTGAGTTATTAATCAATATATAATATCAATTGATATTGATTCCCAAGGATATAGGCATACCTAATTGGCACAACCTTGTTAAAAATCTTCTTATTATTCTTATTTATTCGTTCTCTTTCATTTTTATATGCCTTTACTACATGCACCTTATTTTCTAACAAGTGGTATTAAAGTATAACTAAGGTTATAATGACTTCGACTATAATATTTGAAGTGGATAATGGAACTAGTAACATCAAATTATGACAATAAAGAGTGAAATATTTATGGCATAACAAGGCGTGTTGAAGGAGTTGCGGGACAATGAGCCATACCACGTCATAAAGATTACATCCCCTGTAGAGATATAGAAGAAATTAGAGAGTCAATATCTGTCAAAAATATCTCACCAATAAGTTTTATTTGACATAAAGACTATACAAGTGGAATATGTAAGACAGAATAGATAATTTGAAGCAAAATATCGATTTGTTCAACTAAATAATCAGTGATCTACTAAAGCTCAACGTGGCTATTACAAACAAGAACAAAGCAACAATATGTAAGCTTTGCTCTTTACCTATATCATATGAGTATTTGGTAACCATGCTTACGTAGAGTAATTAGACATTTGTTATGAAGAAAATTACCAATATGGTATTGGCTCATAATCAACATAGACTTAACATTGATGAAATCTCTCAAGGAAGAATTTGATCTCTTTAAGCATCTTATAGGCAAACAATTTCAGACATAGAATTAACAGAGACAATATTAAAAAGATAAAGGTGTGATGATTGTGATAACAGGAGAAAAATGGCAGAAAGCTTTACATAATAATAAGGAGCATAGTTATAGGTGGAGAAGTTATAATAGTAGAGTCAAAGGAAGATAGTACTATATTATAGCATATGTTAAAGGGTCATCCCACTGAGTAAATGACGGTGGAACTTCATAAAGAGAGCTTATTTAAGGGTGTTAAACATTAAAAGTTAAAGTTGTGCAATTTTCATGATCTTAGTAAAAAGTATAGGGCCACTTTCAAAGATGCAATGTTTTAGGAGCGATAAATGTTGAAGCAAACATATGGATAGGAGGTGTCAATATTAGTAGAGAGCAATACTAGTTCAAAGGTGGTACGAGTAGAACTATAACAACTTGGAATAGATGTTAAAAAGGCTGAAAATTTTGGTTCAAGAGAGAGAATAATATCATAAAGAAAGCATCAACATGGTATAGCTTCATATAGAGTAAAATAGATCATCAAGTTGCTAAGTAGATATAATCAAGAAGATTTAATGTGTATTCTCTTACCTTAGTGATAAGATCCAATTACTTTTTAAGAGATTATAGTCAACTAGGAGAAAGATAGATAGATAGTAAAACATGTATGAATTCACAATATTAAGAAATTGAATACATCTTGATAGACTTTTTAAGAAAGGTTTAGACTTCAAAGAATGTATCTAATGTACTGAAAAAGTTGATTGCCACTAATTAGAAGTTCAAGCAGTGCGTATACTTGATTAGTATCTTGAAGTGTTAGACATGGATAAAATCTGATCTATGTAGAGTATATTCAATAAGATAGAGATTGTTGTTTATAGCTTATATATATGTGTGTGTGTGTGAGCGCGCAATCTTACAGGTGTTTCCTAGAGTAAAGGTTGAGCACAATATATTCGCTAAAGTGGAGATTGTAGTGTACGATTTATAAGTACAAACATGCAATCTTGGAGTATTTCGAGAAGAACGCAAGTCTTTCTTAGGAAGTCTTTGGGTGAATACGACTTGCACAGAACCATGTTTTGAACATATTCTTCTTTGAAAAGTTGAGGTGAAAATAAAGGCTAAAGAAATAGGAGTGTGAGGATTTTTTTATTAAAAAAAAACAGTCTAAGACATAAGTATGCCGTGGCCGTGTGTATATAATAGGAGAAGGCAAAAAGATTCGTGTCCTAAAACATGTTCACATGTATAGAGAAGTAGAGAGATTCATGGTCTAAGACACGACCATATCCATGACGGATGACCTTATCTAGAAGCACATTTTTACTGGTTTTCCAACTTTAGAAGGATTCTAGTACCTATTATAATCATATTTAAATTAGGTTGAGTTTGGTAAATATACAAATTGTCTACGACAATGCCAGGTAGAGTTTATATTTTTAAAAAGATTTGCCCAATTAGACTAATTTGAATATATTAATTTAATAAAGATATAGTAAGAAATAAGACGTATGCAGTAAT
>JAOQMS010000178.1:26738350-26757952 GCA_027563885.1 Erythroxylum longipes | reverse complement strand
TGCATATATGAATGCATGAATATGTCAAAACACTTAAAATAATCCTAACCTATTCCAAAATGACCAAAATACCCTTCTCATAAGTGAGGGGATGTTACAATAATCTGTCACCAAGTAGAAATGTAATTGAATGTTTAAATGTCGGCATAGGGTACCTCCATTTTTCAATCTAATTTGGTACCTCAGTATCACTCCAGTACCTAGCCATCGGCACAGGATATCCCCAAGATTCAGGATTTTTCGGTACCACTTCAATACCTAACCATCAGCACAGGACATTTTCAAGACTCAGGATGTCTTGGTACCTATTCTACAGGCAGAAACCTAGCCATCACTTGCTCATATTTAACCAACCTATCAATCTATGACCAATGTTTGTAGCCTATCCTACGCAAGTAACAGATTCACGACTTACATCATTTATTCACAACCTATTATATGCTAGTCTCTATTTAATTTCATAAACATGATTTATTGACCTTAATACTCTTACTTATACTTATGCACAACTGAAAATTTAATTAACGCATTTTTCGCCGAATTAACAAGCGATGCACCTCATAATGCGTAATAAAATATAAAAGTGAAACACCTTATACTTTGTTAATTATGGACATAAATAAACATCTATTAATCATTAATTTAATTAATGACTAATTTAAAATATAATTCACTATAAAATAATTTTTTAATAAAAAATTCAAAATTTCAAGAACCATACACTATTCTAAGAGTACAGTATAAGGTTATCCTTACCTAATTCAACTAATTGATAGTTCAATTCACTCCTTAATTCGATTTGTGGATCTAGACATTACAAGATTATATTAGACTAATTTAAGAAAATTTTCAACTCAATTATACTTAATAATCCAACATTATTCCCTTTTTCACTTTATTCTTAATTATTAAAAACAAATCCTTACTTAACCTAACAACCATAATTACTAAAATACCCTTAACTATTAAAAGTCTTATTTTACCCTTATTTATTTTTATTAATACAAAAATATACTTCTTAGAATTAAATTTCAATTTTATCCTTAAATTTTTACATTCCAATTTTGCCCTTTAATACAACTTAAATTTTCCTAAATTGCCTTCTTCTTCACCCTCTCCTCTTCTCCTACTTCCCATTTTTCTTTTATTTTCCAGCCACCTTTTCTCCATTTTTATTTTTCCCAATACTTCAATTTATTATTCCAAATAATCACAATATACAATCTAACTATAAACTAGTGTAAGATGACTAAAACTCACAATAAGAGGCCTACAATTGTTGCCGAAAATTTTTTTGTGAAGTCTATGCCTTTCTAAGAGATTTTTGGGTTGCTAACTTCCATAATTTCCTCACAATTTGTGGCAAAACAAACAAAATGAGGGAATACGTGAGAAAAATTTCACATGCGAGAAAAAGATGGTGTATTTAAACACTTACAAGCTAAAAAAAAAATAGAGAGGAAGAAGAAGAAGATAACCCTTTTCGTTGAGTGTTTAATTTCCCAGTTGTTGTCTTTTATTTATACCCCTCTGTTTATTTGTTTTATGGGCTGGGCTGATTAGTAATGGCTGGGCTCTTTTATTTTTTTATAGGTTTTACAGTTTTCCCTTAAAGAATTTATCCTTAAAATTAAATTACGTACTTGAGGATCGAAACAACTGAGAATATTGATATCGAACTTCGTCTTCTACCTCCCAAATCGCCTCTCTTGGAGAATGATGATAACTCTACGAAAATATCACTATCATAATCTTCCATCTCCTTAATTCCTAATCTGTATATCCAATATCTCCATTATTGGCTCCTCTTTATAAGTCATATCATTTGTAACTTTGATCTTAGACCTCGATATAACATGGCTAGGATCCAATCAGTACCGTCTTAACATTGACATATGGAATACATCATTAATCGGTGATAACTCTAGTAGTAATGCTAATATGTAAGTAAATGGCCCCATATGTTATACAATTTCATATAGTCCAATATATCTTGGACTCAACTTCCCTCTCTTATCAAATCTCAAAATTCCCCTATAAGGTGATATCAGTAAAAATACCACATCTCCAATATTATACTCCATCTCCCGACAATGTTGATTAGCATAATTCTTCTACCAATCCTAAGCTACCTTCAAGCATTGCCTTACCACCCCTATTTTCTCCTTTGTGTCCTAAACCAACTCTGGTCCCTCTAACAATCTGACATCCTCTATATCCTAACATATTAAATCTCTACGTGGGCTGCTATATAGTTCCTCAAATGGTGATATACCGATGCTATTATTATACACAAACTCCATCAAAGCTAGATATATATCCTAATCACCCTTAAAGTTTAGCATACAAGCTCTCATCACATTCTCTGATGTCTATATTGTACTCTTCGACTGTCCATCTAATTGAGGGTGAAATGCGGTACTCAAATTCAAACTAATCCCTAAAGTTGTATGTAAACTCATCCAAAATTGGGAAGCAAACTATGGATCTTGATCTGACATAATAGGCACTAGAATAATCTCACAATCTCATCAATATACAACTTGGCAAGCTTGTCCAAGGGGTCTGTCTAATGTACACGTAAGAAATGAGCTAATTTAATTAACTTATCCACAATCACCCAAATTGAATCATGTCTACGTCTGGTCTTCAATAAGTTACTACAAAATCCATCGTAATTTTCTCCCACTTCCACGATGGAATGGCTAAGGGTTTTAATTTCCCTGTTGGTGCCTGATACTTTGTATCGACCTATTAACAGGTCAAACACCTTAACATAAACTCTTCTACATCTTTATTAATTTTTGGCCACCAGTAATAAGGTCTTAGGTTTTGATACATTTTTGCAGTACCAAGATGTATAGCATATGGTGCACTATGAGTTTCCTTCAAAACCTCCTCTTGTAGTCTATCTGCATTCGGCACTCAAACACGCCTCCTAATCACCAACACTCCATCTGCTATTACTGAAAAATTAGTCCCCTACTTACACACTCTCTCTCATCCGCATCAGATAAGAATCTTGAACTTGTACCTCTTCGATCCTTTCTCCCAAATCTGGTTAAACCTGTAATGTTGCCAATAAACCACTCACAGAAGCAATCTTCAATCTCACATCTAGTGCTCTCAACTCCACCAATTGAGTCATACTGTGTCCACTCAAACTAGCCATCACATTTAAGCTCTTCCTACTCAAAGCATCCTCCATTACATTAGCCTTCTCCAGATGGTAATCAATAGTACAATCATAATCCTTCAGTAGCTTGATCCATCTTCTCTACCTGAAGTTTAACTCCCTTTGAGTTATGATATAATTAAGCCTCTTGTGATCTGTAAGGATTAGAAATGTCTCCAATTTCTAAGAGCATGCACAATCACTGCTAACTCCAGATTATAAGTGGGATAATTCAACTCATATGATCTCAACTAGTGAGAGGCATAAGCTATCACTTCTTTATGTTGCATCAATACACACCCCAAACTTACCCTCAGAGTATCAATATATACCTCAAAACCTTCACCACTCAATGGTAACACCAAAATTAGGCTAAAATTCAATATTCGCTTAATCTCCTCAAAACTCTCCTAACACTAATTGGTCCACTCAAACTGAACTCCTTTCTTCAATAGCTTGGTCAATGGACTATTTATCATCAAAAATCCTTCTACAAATCTCTAATAATACCCAGCAAGTCCTAGAAAACTCTGTATCTCTAATGTATTTCTAGGTGACTCTCATTCTATAATTACTTTTACCTTAGTAAGATCAGGCATCACTCCCTCTCGGGACACCACATATCCAAGGAAACTAACTGCTCCATCTAGAACTCACACTTACTGAAATTTGCATATAATTGTCTCTCCTTAAATATCTATAAGACAATTATCAAATATTGCTCATACTCCTCTTTACTCCTTGAATACACCAATATATCATTAATGAACACTTTCATAAAATGATCCAGATACTCCTGAAAAGTTCTGCTCATCATTCCCATAAATGCAACTGGAGCATTAATCAACCCGAAAGGCATCACTAAAACCTCATAGTGTCCATTCTGAGTATAAAAAACAATCTTAGGAATACTTAGCTCTGCCATCCTTAACTGTTAGTATCTTAATCTCATTTCAATATGACAGTTCCCTTCAGTTGATCTAAAAGATCATCTATCCTCAATAATAGGTACTTGTTCTTCACGATTACCCTATTTAGCTATCATAACCATGTAAAGGCTTATACTACCATCCTTTCTCTTCACAGATAACACTGGAGCTCCCCAAGATGATGTGCTCAGTCTAATAAATCCCTTTTCAGCAACTCCTCTAACTTCCTTTTTAACTAATGTAATTTAACAATAGCCACCCTGTAAGGTGTAAAAGAAATTGGTGCAACTCTAGGCATAGTCTCAACGGTGAAATCTATCACTTGTTGAGGCAGTAAAACTGGTAAATCATCTAAGAATGCCTCTAAAAATTTCCTCACGACAGGAATATTCTCTAACCCAAGATTCACCTCCCTCATATATATACTATGAGCTAGATATGTCTTACATCCATCTAATATCAACCGTCAAGCAGTCATGTCCAAAATCATACATATTAGGACCACTCTGTGATCCCTCATGATTATCACTTTTCATTTACCCAAAGACTATCATCACCTTCTTCGTATAACAATCCATTACAACTTAATGTTGTGCCAACCAATCCATCCTAAGAATTACATCAAATTCTATTAAATCCATCACTATCAAGTTAGTTAATAGCTCCACTCCACCAATCCTCACTAGTATCCCTCTCCTTACACTATTTACCACCACACAGTCTCCTACTGGAAACCATACTCTTAGGTCATATCCTAATGGACTAACATCCCCAAAAACTCTAGAGGCAAACTTTAAAGAAATGTAAGAATGTGTAGATCCTGGGTTTACTAACACATAATCCTTAATATCAAATAATAAAATCTTACTAGAAATTACATCATTGGCTGCAGATGTCTCCGCCCTCATCATATGGTATATCATTGCTTGAGTTTAACCTTGTGCTAAGGATGTCCCAATAGTACCTATACCCATTGCTAGTCCTCATCCAGCTCCTTTACCACCACCTCCACTACCAATTCCACCCAAACCTCTACCTACACCAAAGGCACCTCTCTAATCACGAATTGTCTCCTCTACCTTGCTCTCGTTCTCCTCCCTACTATCAGATAATTCCTTTATAAATGCCCCTACTCTCCACAAATATAACATGCCTGACTGATCCCAATGGTCCTCAACATGGTCCTCTGTGAGCTCTCTCACAGGTACCATAACTTTGTAACCCTTTAACTCCTCTATTAAAAGGTCCTTTGAACCTCTGACAAACCCCTGTGTCAGATCCAACTGATGGTGCATTAATAATGCTATGTTATCTTGAATCCCTACCAGCTTCTCGATCCTTACCAAAACAGTAGAAACTACCACTCCTGCTCAATGTAGCATTGGCTCTCCTAGATCCCCTTGCATCAATAGACCGTGAATGACTAGCTCCCCTTTTAACAAATCGACTCTCCTCTCCATAATGACTCTCTGGTCGCCTCTTCATCTCTGCTTTCCTTCTGCCTTATTCTATCACATACTCTACTCTGAGTGCAGTCTCTAGTAGCTTTTTGAAATCAAAACTGGTAACTCCCAAACCTAAACGAATACCCATCCTTAAACCCTGCTCAAATCGGTAACATCTATCCTCTATATTTGCCACAACTTCTAATGCATACTTAGACAATGTTGCAAAGTGAGCCTAATAATCTACCACCGAAATCTTCCCTGCCTAAGCCAAACTCATAGATTCCATCTTCTTTCAATCTTGATATATTAGTGGAGTGTATTTGTCTCTAAATTCTCTCTAAAACTCCTACCAAGTCATCTCTTCTGCCTTATAAGATCTCTTCACTAACTTCCACCAAGTCAGTGCATTGCCTTAAAATAATGAAACGATATACTACAACCTTCTTTCTAAGGTACACTCTAAACAGTCTAAAACTAACTCTATCTACTCCCACCATGCCTTAGCCTCCTCAAGATGAGTAGTACTTCAAAACTCCACTGCAGTCGTCATATGAATATGCTCATAGTTGTGATCCACCACTAGAATCACCTCAGGTTGGAGCTGCAGTAACAATCCATGACATTAACTAAAAGAACTACATCATCTATGATGGCACTGGCACCTCTCCTCCTACTTGATCTATTATGGCATCCCCTTGATCAAGCACATCTAGAGCACGAATCAAATTACCCGATTCTCCGGTCGACTCTAGGCCAGTAGTATCATCTCTTGAAACTATCCTAGATAAGATAAGAACGTATCATTACTTTTTTTCCTTAATTTGTCCCTAAAAATGTAAACCCACTTTGATACCACCTAATGTGACGCTCCAATCACTCTTAAAACACAATTATCCAAATTGTTCCTCAAGCATAACCAAAATCCTCATTAATTCCAAACAAGGATGTTTGTCAGTCACATAAGTATTCTAAGCAAACACAATTATCTAACCTGTAACATATAAATTATATACAATGAAACAAATTTACTCCTTTGAATCTGTTGGCCCCACCTAAACTCTACTTTGCCAATCATGTGCATTGAAGTTATCGACAATCTCTCTATTTCCTAAAAAAATAGTGGCAATGGGTAATGCCTAATCAGTAAGGGTAATTGACTGGACCCTTAAAATCAAATATTATTAAATCATAAATATAATACCAAAATACACAACATTACTCAACCTATCAAAACAATTAACAAACATCCAAAAATTTATCAAAGTAATGATATGCAATATAAATTTTAAAATTATAATTTCATGATAATTTTATTTATAATATATATTTATTCTATGAGTTTTATTTTATAAGTTAGTTGATTAAATAAATATCCATAACATAGATAATTTATTAACTAAACAATCATAAAAAAAAAGATACTAGCAATGGGTATAGGTACTATTGGGACATCTTTAGCATAAGGTTAAACTCAAGCAATGATATACCATATGATGAGGGCGGAGGCATCTGCAACCAATGATGTAATTTCTAGTACGATTTTATTATTTGATATTAAGGATTATGTGTTAGTAGGATCTATTCATTCTTACATTTCTTTAAAGTTTGCCTCTAGATTTCCTTAAAATTGCCTGCCTTTTTGAATATAGGATAACTGCTAAAGAAATTAATAAAAATATCTCTTTCTTTTGCAAATTGGTCCTTATAATTTTTAACTGCTAAGATAAATCCAGCTGGGAATTCAGATAGGTTGTATAAATTGGTTAAGTAAATGGTATCGACTAGTCCACTTTGAAAGAAAAGGTAGGTAGTAAGGGGATCAGCTTTAAGAAAAATAATAGCTTTAGGTCCATACCTTCCTTTATTTTGTGGATAATATTGAAAGATTTTAGGCTTCGGTCCATCTGTTTAGGGCTTGGAAACATTCATAAAACATGTCGGGAATAATTTTCTTCATTTCTTCTTTCAGGGCCTTGGTAGGTATAGTATTGATTTTTTTCCATGTTTATAGGCTTTCCTAATGTTTTCATTTTGGTCTTTTCTAAGGCTTGTTTATATTGAGGTTTGAGTATTAGGTTTCTAAATTCTTCTAGGGCCTGCTTCAGATTTTGTGGAATAACTCTTGTGAATAATTGAGGGTTTTCCAGTGATATGTATGGAGGCTTTATTCCATTAGTCATAAATGCCAGCCATGGGTCCATTGAATATAACATAGGTTTTGCTTTCTTTGAAATTTTCTTATTTTTGGGCTAAAATAGGTTCTGATTTGGTGATTAATGGACTAGGTTGTGTGGTAGGAGTGGTTGCTTGAGTAATTTGTTGTGGGATAATAGGTTGAATATTTGGAAGGGTTTGTTTTTCAAGGAGTTGGATGGTGGAGCGTAGTTGGTTAATTTCTTTAGTTACTATTCCCACTAGTTGTTGTAGTTCCAATAATTTTGCTTCCTTCTTTGTGAGTGAATCCTTTAAACTTAAGATAGCTGCTTCCATTCTCGTGCCAATATATCTGCAGGACTGTTAACAATAGATGTAATATATTGAGTTTGAAAATTATATTGGGCTAATTCCAATTGCCATCGGATTAATCTTCCTTGATTATAATTGGTTTTTATGCTATATTTGGTAAATCCACATAAATATTTTGAATCTGTCTGAATTAGAAATTCAACAGGTAATAAATCCACTTTCCACTTACGTAATGTTTTAAGACATGCGATTGTTTCCTTTTCGTGAATTGGATATTTCCTTTCAGTGGGATTGAAAGTCCCACTTATATATTTACATAAAAGATATTTCCTTAAGTTGGGTGGTTTAGCCAGTAGGCAGCTAGCCCATGTGTCTATACTTGCATCAATTTGTACAAGCAATTTGTCTTTGCCAGAATAATTATATAATTCTGGTAAATGTTTTAAAAGGTTTTTTAATAACTGGACAATAATAGTATCTTCATTGGTCCCTAACCATTGTCTTTTTGTACTACATTTTAGTTGTAAATTTTTTTCATTCTTTTGCTAAATCTTTTAAAAATCCTTGATCAGAAATGTAATTTAGTAATCCTAAAAAATTTTGTACTTCAGTAATATTTTTTAAGTTATCAAGAAAATGTTGTAGCATTTCAAGAATATTGGATTGTAATTTAAGAAATCCATTATAAAATTCTATACCTAAATATTCAATATTTTGTTGTACTAACTTAATTTTCTTTTTGCTAAGAATTAATCCTTTCTGTTGACATCAAGATAAGACATATTTTACTTTTTGTATATGATCTTGTTTGTCTTTATTAGAAAAAATAATAATGTCATCAATGTAGGCTAATGAAAAATTCTTCTAATCCTTCTAAATTATTATCCATAAATCTTTGATAAATTCTTGGTGCTTGTTTTAATCCAAAAGGTAGTACATTCCATTGATAATGTTTTTGTGGTGAGCAAGTAAAGGCTATTAAAGGTTTCATATTTTCATGTAATCTTAATCGCCAATATCCTAATTTTGTGTCTAATGTTGTAAACCAACGATGTCCTTTTAATCTATTTATGATATAATCTTTATGATGTAATTTATATGCATCTACTATTGTAGCTTTATTTAAGTCTTTATAATTGATGACTAGTTGTCTTTTTCCACGTTTTTGTTCTGAATGATTATTTACATAAAATGCTGGGGCTGAATGCTTATGTGTGCAGGTGAAATTAGTCGTTTTTACAATAATTCAGAACGTTCACTAAGAAATTCTTATACATCTTGTTATGTATATGGTATATTATTTTTAATATTAATTTCTTGTGTAGAATCTTTTAATTTTATTTCTATTAATTGATTATTTATATTTTTTATAAGGTCAAGTGGATTTTCACTACATACTTTTTCTATTAATGTTTCTACTTCATTTTGCAAAGTGGTATTATTAAGAAGAGAAAATTGTAATTGATTTAATTTTTCAGTTATTAGTTGTAATGTTTTATAATACATCGTATGATATATAGGAATTTTAAGAATGATAGATTTTTTATTTAATGCTTTAATTAGTGGTGTCTTTAATGTTATATAATGTAAATATTGACAAAAGGATTATATAATTTAAGAAAATTGTTTCCTAATATTAATGGTAACCCTGATTCTTGTTGATAAATTGAGGGTACTGTAAAACTATAATTTTCAATAAGAATAGTATTATAATAACTGACATACCATATAAATTTAATACTACCATCAGTTATTCTTATTTTTAATGGTTTATTTAATTTTTTTCCAATTGTTTAATAATGTTTTGGAGGCAGTACAAATAGTAGCTCCTGTATCTATATAGCATTAATTTTTTTATTCTGAATATTCACTTGGGTAAATTCTGTATTCGGATTTAGTTGTTGATTCTGAACTTTGAACATCGTATTGATATAATGAAGAAATTGTTGAATCTTGTTTATATTCTAATTCTATAGGTTCTAAATTATATTTTAATGCTGAATTAAAAATATTAATTTTTCTTTAAATTTATTTTGGTTTCGTTTTGGACAATTATTTGCATAATGATCTTCTTCTTTACATAACCAACATCTATATTTTGCTTTCTTTTGAGGGCAATATTTCTTTTTAGGTTTATATTGTCTATAGGCTTTTCGTCTAAAGAATTTCTTATAAGATTTAGGTGGAAAAGATTTATATTTGTTTTTAGAATATTTTCGCCATTTATATTTTTTATAATTATGTTGTTTGTGTTGTGTTGTAGAAAATTCACATCCATATTGTTGAGGAACTTCTAAATATTTAGAACAACATAATTGAATATTTTTATATCATAATTTTTTTATGTAATTTTGCGTTTAATCATTTTTGTGATAATACTTCTTTGGTTATTGAGATAGGTCCTCCTAAGTTATAAGCTACTAAATTAGCATTTTGTTTTATTAAAAATAATTCTTCGACAGTTTGATTTATTGGATAAGGTAATTTTTGGATAAATATTTGCATATACATTTCTTGTTCAGGGCGTATTAATTTATAATAATATTGATTAAATTCACAAATGTATTCTTCTAAATAACAGATATTACAGATACATATATTATTTAAATAACATAAGGCATTTTTCGTTCTTTATTTTCAATTTCCTATTTATAGGAAGTTATATCTTTTTCAATAAACTCTTTATAAATTTCATTAGTTAGAACATGGAAAGCTTTTATTGGTTCAAGAGTGTTAAGAAACTCAGTAGTTTTTTTTTATTCGTATTTCATTATCAAGTAGAAATTTTAATACTATACCAGTAGTTTTATAGGTAATGAAATTCCATAAAGTGCTTATATTTGTTAATCCTTCAAAAGGATTTTCTAGTTGTATAACTAATGCTAATCTATTAGACCATTCTAATAATAACTTTTCTAGTGATATTACATAGTCTAAATTTAGGATACCATCTGGTCCTAATGCTATATTCTTTGGTGTATATTCAGTAGGGAATTTTTTGATTTTATTATCCTTTCTATAATAGCCAGAGCGATTTAATTCTTCTGTTTCAATTGGTTAATAATTCCAATTATATTTATTTTGATTTTCTCTTTTTCATTTTTCTCCACTTTGACTAGTTTCTGGTTTGTTTTCATCTTTCTGGTAATTTGTATAGATGTCTTGATATGATTCATAACTATAAATGATTTCATCTTAATCGGTAATAGGTTTTATAAGTTCATATTTCAAAGGTTTCTTCATATTTTCTAAAGTTAATTTATTAACTAATTGAGTGATTTCCTCTAGTTGAAGTTTTATATCTTTTTCTATATTTATATTTTGTTGTTGGTCGTTTTCTATATCCTCCATGGTTTTGCTAACATAAGATATGATGGGTAAGCTGGCTCTGATACTACTTTTGTGACCATTTGGCAATTTTGTATTTAATACTTTTAATATTTTCTCAAGTTTTTCATTTATTGAATCTAATATTTTAATTAATGTTTGATCATTTATTTTACGAACTTCACTAATTTTTAGTGATTTTGTAGTATTTTTTATTAACGGTTGTGTTATAGTTATTATCTCTTTTAATTTAATTTCAATATTTATTTGTTTATCTAATAATTCATATAACTATTTGGTAATACTCATAAAAGTATTTTTGAGACGCTCTTTTAATTCATTAAGTTGATTTTTAATTATTATTAATTATTATCCTATTTTTCTTCAAGTTTTTCTTAATCTGTTTGTGGGTCAGTAATTTTGATAGGTTTGTTTAGTTCAATGCCTGGTTTAATAAATCTAATGGGTTTTTCTAATCTTAAAGACTGTGATCTACTTAAAAAATTTTCTTTTGATTGTTTATTTTCAGATAAAGATAATCGTGGAGCAGATGATGTAGATTCATAAAATTGAATTGGATAATTTATTTCTGGTAATTTTCGAAGATTATTTATTAAACTGATACCTATTTTTGCTACATCATTAAATAAGTGATCAATTTATATTTTATCTGTATTTTTAAATTCAATGCTATGATGTGAATTAGTTAAAGTATAACTAATTTGGTAAGTAATAGAAAAAGAATATAGACCATTAGTCATTAAATTTACCATTAGTCATTAAATTTTCTCTATAGAATTTATAAGCAACATTAATTGTTTCATTTAGGTTTTGAGATTGTAGAGGAATTCCTAATTTTAAACGGGTGTTAAATTTATTTTTCCATAAGCTAAATTACCATTCATTACTCCGATTATTTGATCATTTAAATTATTCATTCTTTCATCAATAATAGCCATTCTTATCAGTGAATCTATTCCTTCTTGAGAAGTAGATTTTAGTAATATTTGAATCGTAGACAGATGTATGTATCCTATTTTATTTCTTTTATCTTCAAGAATTTTTTGTAATTGTTTACAAATTTGTTCTTGATCAACTAGGCTTATACGAATATGTCCATTACATTAATCTATTCTAATAGGTGTTTCATGGATGATTTTTCCAAAATAAATAATATTTTTTCGATTTATTATATTTTTAAAAGAATAATAATTAATATCTTGTCCTGCTTTTATATTTAAGTTTGTTTGAGCTATTTGTTTTTGTTTTTCGTTTGATAATAAAGTAGTGATATGAAAGGTTCCAGTAGATTCTATTAATTCTAAAGTATCTATATCTAGTATATTTTCTGGACTTATTTCTTCCATATTAATGAAAATTTTCTTTGATGTTCTGTTAATGTATTGCATAAATTGTGTAATTCTTGATTATATGAATTATAAAGATTAGTTGCATTATCAAGTCTTTTTTTACCAGGTGATATTCCATTGTTATTTATGAAAAATTTTAAATAATTATATCATTCTTCATAATGATCTTTTAGATACTAAACTTTCAAAATACATAATTTTAGTAGATATGTGGTTACAGATCATACATTGGTTAGTCATATATGAGTTTGATAATGCTTTTGAAAACGAGTATAAAGTTGTTTTAATTCTTCCTTCTCTTGATTATATAAGTTTGTATCATTATGAATAATAGTTTGAAATGTTTGAAGAGTTGTTTCAGAAACATGAATAGAAAGAAGAAAGTTATAAGTGTTGGTAAACATTTCAATACATTTTTTTACTAACTTTTGTTTTAGTTTCGACATGCATAATTAATAGATGTATAGATCTACAAGTAGCACAAACAAGCATAATTTAATGAACTTTGTTAAGAAGAAATTGCATAAGAATATGTCTAAAATTATAGGTCATATAAGCATTAAGGAAATCTATAAGAGTAATTGTATCGAGATAAATAAAACTAACATATAGAAAGATTAAGATAGGTTGAAGATAATACATGAGTATTAACGAAAGATAGATAATAATTGATGAAAAGATAAAAACATTAGTAATCATACCTGTATTTCTCGTTTTCTCTTGATCGCCAATACGCAGGATTTAATGAGATCGAGAGATAGGAATAGAAAACTAACAGTTTTATTTTCTTGTATGGAGTGGAAAGCTCTTTCGTTACATTATATAGATAAAGGGACTTTAGAGGTATCCCCAAAACAAACAAAGAGAAATAGTAAAAGTAGATTCTTTGATAAAGAATCTACTTTTACTTATGAGAGTGTTTGCCACTAAATAAACATGCTACATAATTGAAAGTTACATCACTGCTTAAATTATTTACATCATTATTTACATCACTGCTTACATCAGTCTTCAATAATTACATCAACTGAAGAGCTGACATCTTTTTCTTTTGAAGTGGAGGGACAATTAGTACACTGATGAGATGGGTAATGCTGAAGTTGCTGACATATTTTTTTCTCTTCTAATTTTCCTTTCAAATCTTCTCTCACAGTTTTTTCACTTCTAAAAGTTTATTTTTTATAAAAATGATGAATATTATTGTTTAAAATAATCTTAAAAAAGTAATTTATGCACATACTAATTGACTAATAAGAAATACTAATGGACTAATAATTCTTGATGCCTAACATTATTCTAACTATAGGATATAAAGTCAACCTTAAGTGTATGCTTATGAATTGTACATGAATATCTTATCTTTCTTTAGTCTTTTAAATCACATCAATTCAATATTTTTTATCAAGATTTATGACCAAAATATTAAACAATGTTCAGTGATGACAACAAACTAACCAAATATAGTTTTTCACTAACTTTTTCCTTCGTCCTTAAGTGTTATTACCTTATTTAATAAATCATACACTTTATAACATATAATGGCCTCGTTTGGTTAGTGGCTGATCAGCCAAAATATAGCCGATGCATTTGACTCATTTCTGGTTATCTCTAGAGTCTTCTCCCTCAACGTTTCTTCAGATGCTCCTTCTTTTCCCACAACGCTGCATCTCGCGTCGTCAATCATGAGGTTCGTTTCTATTTTTTCTTCTTTTTCACTGAACTCTACTTTTTCTTTCTTTTTCTTCCAAGTTCATTTCTTATTTTTCTTGGGTTTATGTAGCGATTATCTATTCATTTCTTCTAATCGGAGGCTCCTCCGTCGGTGAGGCTTTTGCTAGTCAGTAAGTATCTTTGTCCATTTCTTCATCTAGCTTAACCTAATCTATAAAGCTCTTTGCTTTCTTTTTAGATCATCTATCTTTGTGTTTGATAAGCAAGTGATTCTTCTTCGTCGTCTGGAGCACTTCTTTTTGTTCATATTTTCGAAAGAAAACCATTCTTCTTTCACTGATTATAAACAGATGTGAATTCTATGATGCAAGGGAATAGAAAGAAACGTTTGAACTTTTGTGGGTTTAACGTATTATGAACAGATGTGAATATATATAGAGGTTCATGTGTGTGACATGTATAGTTAATCCTTGGGTTCTGATCTTGTAGTCTTGAAGTCGTAGAAGTGCAGGTCTTCTTTGACCATTTAGTCATTTAATACAGGAGAGTAGATGTTCTGCGTCTAGCTGGAGTTCAAAGTAAACAAGTAGCAGGCTTTTAAATTGCGATGTTAATTAGAAATCATATCAATGCAAGTTCTCGTTGTTTGATGGGTTAACGTCAAGTGTTGCTTACCAAACATGTGAGGCTTTCAACATGTATTTTTCCTTCCTTGAAATTATTTAATTATTGTACCAACTCGTTCATCAGTAATAATATTTGACAAGTTGATTTCATTGTGCAGGCATCAATTGTCTGGTTGTATTAAAGTCATCTACATCTGATGGGTGTGATTTCATGTTCACTGGGAGTTATGACGTTACCTTGAAGAGATGGGAATTTTATAGAGATTATGTTGCTTATTCCACTACATTTGAGTCACATGTTGATTGGGTAAATTTTTATTCTTTTACAAACCTTTCGTTATTTTGTAGTACGCAATATGACCCTATTTTTGATACTCTGAACATTTAACTTTTTGTCTTGTTTATTGAATATATATAGCTTAGGTGATTGTTGTGGCATATTACTTGGTTGGTATAGTAAGGAAAGGATCTAGTTGATATCAACATTGAACATAATGTACTCTATAGTTTAATGTTAAATTTTAAGTTCCTAGGTTCACCTTTTGCACCTCCCTTTCTCACAATTGTTGTGGTGCGAAAACCTTTGTGTTTTTTATTGGTCGAGCTTCTGAAATGATGCTCTCAAGCTTCCTTAACTTTTTAAAAATTATTTGTGGAGCATATGGAGAATGTTTGAAATTTAGATGAATATAGGGTAACTTTTACGGTTATGCAGGTAATCAAGTAAGAGCCTACATGTAAAAAGAATAATTGTTATTGAGTAAATTGATCATGATGTATGGAAGTTGACAAATTAGTTGTCAGCATTATAGAAGTAAGATGCATGGAACTCTGCTAAGCATCTTATTGAGGATATATACCCCTAAATAAGCAAATCAACCTGAATTATGGAAAAAAGAAATCCCACAAAAAGCTTGTGAAATGTAACTTCTGAGTTAAGAAGGTTAAAAGCTAGATTGAAGCATTTACTTTGCAAAACATAAACTTTTTAAATGTATCTTTGGATACTGAAAACTTGTGGGAAAATTCATCATTTTGAAGCTATTACTTTTCCTTAACAAAATATCCTAACCACCTGACTGTCTTCACTTGAACTGTGTATATGCACCTGTCTTATCTTCACTTGAACTGTGTTCTCCAATGCTTTGAAAAATTGATGTGAGTTAAATGCTCGCAATCATGCAGTAATCTGTGGGTGATTCAAAATCGAAATTAGCTAGAGAAAAAGGAAAAAAATTGATATATAAATGCTGGCCTTTATTGGTTAATGTGGCATGAATTTTGCTGTAGACATGGATTCAAGCAATATTGCAATGGATGGGCAGATGGACCAGCTACATAGTGGTATGCTGCAAGGCAAGAGCTAAGTCATGCACTATACCAGGTAAAACTGAAACTTGTTTTTCCACCCTGTCATATTCGTATTGGACAACTTGACTAGTTTTGCTTTTAGACTTTGAGGTAGCTATCTGTGCTAGTGATTGATGGTTGTAGCTGTAATTGATTTAACAAAACATCAGCAATATGAGATTTAATGAATGCAATCTGACATTTAATGAATGAAATCTGAGGTAGCTTTTGTTTCATTAAATGAGGTCTGATAGTTGTTAAGGTTTATTTGGATTTGTTGCAGTATAATTGTTTGAACCAAAGGATATTGTACGTGTTTGTACAAAGTAGCAACTCTGTATTTATTGCATTTAACTTCATTGGTTACTCCTCACAACTACTCAACTGCTTGTCTTCACCTTTAAAATGAAATAGCTAACACAATCTTACATTACCTAATCAGTGACTCTTCTTTACTGATTCCTTGTAGGTTCACTATGATCTTGCTTTCTGGTAAGTTGTTCGCAGTTTTTTGTAATGCCAATGTTGTCTTTCTTTGTTTTCATTTGTAAGTTTTGTTCTTTCTATATTCTGATTATGCCTCATTTGATTGAAAAGAGGATTGTTGTGTTGTTGAGTTGTTATCGGGTTTGTGTGGGTACTGCTTGTTTTTGTTTCTTAAACTTGTTTCTGATTCGGTGTTAGTGCTTGGATAGTTATAGTCACATTATATTGAATGTATATAGATCCATTTGCGTTGAAGCATTCAGTTCTGACTATATTTAACTTGTATAGTACTTAGAGACTGACGATTTAGACAATAAGAAATTGACTCGTACGTTCTACAAAATATAAGCTAATTGTGTTCTTGTTATTTTGCTTTGTTAAGCACCTAAGGTTAGAGTAAAATAATTACTAGGTCATGTGATGATTACTAGAATTGACTGAAGTTATTTTTGTTGTATTTGTTGCTATATACATTTATGTTATTTAATCATTTACTAATCTAACATTTTCTTGTAACAGAGCATCAACTTGAAAGTTTGGTGGACGAAGATATAAAGTTGACTTGTGCTAATTTTTGGTTCTTAATCGGTGTCAAGACCCTGAGGTGGAGTGGTAAGGATTAGAACTTAGGATTTGTATTTGTTGATTTTGAAATGTCTGTAATTAATACTTTAGGTCACTGGCCTAACTAGAATACAGCTATTGATTTTAACAGAATTTAGATCAATCCATTAAAATTCATTGACGATAAACTAATGTTTGGTTTGATTAGAGATTGTTTTAATAATAGTAGAACTATTAATAAAATGACTGTAACTCATATTAACAGTTTCAGTTGAGGTAATTCTGCTTAATTACAAATAAAAAATGTTAATAGTTTTATTTTTCCATTTTATAAGTTTTAATGTGTTTATATACACACCCTTGTGTAAACTTTAAATGTTATTTTTTACATAAAATATAATGCTTATATGTTTACATATGTTTCTAAAATGCTATAATTATTTATATTTGTATGTATTTATCATTTTCTAAGATTATTTACTGCTGAATTTTTTTAAAACCTTTGGTGTATTTACAAATTCTTTGCTTAATGTGTGATATGTACATATGAGTAGATGATGGGGGGTTTGATGGGTTGGAGCAATAACCAAATATATGTTTGGATTTGATTTACGTACAAGCATCACAATATATTAGGATAATAATAACCTGAAAATCAATATTCTAATATAATTAATTATTTAATAATTTTTATTAAAATGTATTATTTTCTTAAATAACTATATATATATAAATAAATAGTAATTTAAAAGACATTTAATAATTTTTTTCACAGTAAATATGCAATTTTAAAAAATCATTTGCACTAATATTATTTTTATTTTAATGCACATGTTTTTGAAATGCTATTTTAAACTTGTCAAATTGAGTGAATAGAAAAGTATCATTACCTATTTTTAATAATGGCCTTGTTTATTCAGAATTCTCTCTTATTATTCTAATTAATAATCATTGTTTTATCCCTAACTCTCTCTTTTCTCTTTTTTATTTTCATGTTTAAGAAGGTTTTTTTTCTGGAAATAGTTTAATTCAAGTTAGCAAAACTAATTAAGTAGTGAAATCAATTGCAAATTGATTAATTACCGTATAATCTTTTTCAACGGATATGATTAGATGACATCATCCCAAAAAGGAAACAAAGTAGGAAGTCAAGGGAGGAATGATATAGGTAGGATTCGTTGTCCAAAAGAAACTCTTCTTATCTTTTGTGACATTTGTAACCAACATATTGAAAGGAGTAAGGGAAAACGCGGAGGAGTTATTGGTCAAAGATTACCATGGAAGAAGGTGGAGGAAGAGGTCCATAAAGCAACCAACTTATCATGGGATAAAACTAAACTTAAAAATAAGTTTGATTGGATGAGAACGAGATGGAGTCTTTGGAAACAGATGAAAGGGAAAGAAACATGATTAGGATGAGATTATGACAAAGGAACAATTGCTGCTAGTGAGGAGTGGTGGACTTTGAAGATTAAGGTTATCCATTTTTTCCCAATTCAAGTTATTTTCCTTTACTCTAATATTAAGTAGTTAGTTAAATATAAGTTATTTAATTTTTTTTAGGAGAACATCAATTTTAAAACATTTAAAGAGGAAGGGCTTGAACCTGAGCTTGAATGTAAGTTAGATCAAATTTTTGGATGTTTAGCCCGAGGAGAGACTACATTTTGTCATGTGGCTGACCCTCCACAAGGACAACGAGAAGTTGAGGAAGTGAATGTTTCTTCTCCACTGGATAGTTATAATGCTCATCATCAATTGTTAGGCTATCATGATCATGATGATATAGATGAGACTAGTAATCTAAACAATTGGGAAGAAGTGTGGAGAGAACCTACCCCGACCCCTCAACCTATACATGATGAAGGGAGTGAGAGAAGAAGATGTAAAAGGGTTTTGGAGAGTGATAGTTCATAAAGTAACAAAAGTACAAGAACTGATTCCGCTAAAAGGGTAGGAAGATCTGCAGCAATGTATGAAAGGCTAGATGATATGATGCAATTGATTCAAGAGAGATAGAGTGCAACAATGGAGATGAATAGATCCATTACGAAAATTTTAGACACGATGAATATTGGTGCATCACAAAGTACTAGTGCTGGTACGTCACATTATGATGTTACGAATGCTTTGGGAAAAATATGTACTTTGCCTGGTTTAGAGACTGGTACTCCTGAATTTTACTTTGCT
>JAOQMS010000178.1:26704550-26720855 GCA_027563885.1 Erythroxylum longipes | reverse complement strand
ATTGTAATTAATCAATTAATTACAATATTTTAATAAATGAGTAATTATATTTTAATTAATTAATTATATTTTAGTTAGTTATAATGTAATTAATTAATTAATTATAATATTTTAATTAATTATAATGTAATTAATTAATAATAATAATTTAGTTTATTATATTGTATTTAATTAATTAGTATTTAAAATATTTTTAGAAAAAGAAGTACTAAGTTATTCATAAGGATTATGAGAGGAATGAAGTATTACCCAAAAATAGGTAATCAAAGTAATAACTCTATAATCATACTCCCTTACCAAACTCAATCTTTCATTCCATACGTATTCTTTTTTTTTTCATACCCACTAAACAAGCACATCTTAAGTTTAATGAATATGATATTATAGATTTCATATAAAAATAAAAAATAAAAAACTACTACGTCAATATTGATGTGACATTAATACACAAAATCTTAATTCTAATAAGGTTTTGTCCGTTTAAAATTAAAATTAAACATTTTAAAGACAATATAATTCTTTTTTAATGCTCCAAAACATTAAATTACGACCTATATTTTAATACAAATGTTAGGGATATCCTAGCAAATTAATAACTTAACAGAGTGAGCTAGGTTGAAATTAATTCTGTAGCATCAAATTAGGGTGCCCTGGAATGTACAATTCCGGCTGAAGGCAGGACACTCTCTAAACTATCCTATACTTCATTTCTTTGTTGAACCTCCACACCTTCATTTCTAGTTTCAGGTCTGGCTCTAAAACCCTTGCTGAATAGCTCTTCCATGTCTTCCAAGGACCTTCCTTTTGTCTCTGGGAATAGAAAAAAGAAGAAAAACCAAGCTACTAAAGAGATTCCTGCGAACAGAAAGAAGGCTCCACCTATAGTAATTGTTTTGTACAGTGATATGAAAGTCATTGAGACGGTGGCATTCATGAGCCTATTCACAGCCACACCAAGACTATACCCTTGTGCCCTTAACTTGAGAGGGAATATCTCGGAGCTATAAACCCATGTGACAGGTGCGAGCCCAATGTTGAAGAAGGCTACAAATGTGTATGTAGAGACAATACTAACAGTAAGTGCCCACAAGACCTTTTCTCCATGGTGCTGCTCGACTACCGTCAAACAAGAACCTAGTAGAGCTAGAGCTCCAATGACTCCTGTTGTGCTCGTTAGCAGAAGCTTCCTCCTGCCAACTCTGTCGATCAAAAATGTGGATACGAGTACGAATGTGAATTTTGTAAGCCCCACCCCGACTGTGGCGAGTAGTAGCTTTTCTTTGTCTGTGATGCCGGCTTTTTTGAAAATTCTGGGGCTGTATAGCACCACAGCTTCAATACCGACCGCGTGCTCAAAGAAATGGATCCCAACAGCTGCAATTAGTATCCAACGAACTGCTGGTTTTGGGTTAATTAGGAGCTCTTTCCACACTCCTATTCCACTGGTGCTTTGGGGGGGAAGTTTCACAATATCCTCGTCGCAACGCTCGTCAATTCCGAGAGCGAGTTTTATTTCTCGGAGACGAGTTTGAGCTTCTTCTTTGGAGTTAGCTACCATGAGCAAGACCCTTTTAGCTTCTCCTAGCCGGCCTTGCATTGCTAGCCACCTCGGAGACTCTGGCATTTTTAGAATGCCAAAGGCTAAGAGAAGTGAAGGTATAGCTGCAACTCCAAGCATCAATCTCCAACCAAGTTTCAGGCTCAGTTTCCCGAACAGAACATTTGATACATATCCAAGCAAAATCCCTATACTTATCCCGAGCTCCGGTAGAGATGTCAAGAAACCTCTTGAACTAGGCGATGAGACTTCGGCAGAGTAAACGGGAGCTATCATGAGTGCAAAACCTACACCAACTCCAGCTATGCATCTTCCAGTAATTAGAACAGCGTAGCTTGGACCCCAACCCATCAGTATTGAGCCTCCCATGAAGATCATGGAAGCCACTATGATGGTATACCGGCGACCAATGTAATCGGACGTTCTTCCGGCCAGCAGAGACCCCACCAGCGCACATAGGTTCAGAATTCCAGCGAGGACTTCCACGTTTGTATCATGGATCTTCAGTTCTTCTTTTATGAAAATCATTGCTCCACTCATTACACCAGTATCTGAATAAATCAACAAAATATTAGTGCCCACCTACTCGTGTAACACACACAAACCTAAAAGTGGGCTGTTGATGATTCTAAAACAGGGACGTTTTCTTCTTTTATTGATTCAGATGGATTCTCATCAGAGCAGCTAGGAAAAGAACACAACATAATTTTAATGCAACTGCATAAAGAAATATGGAAAACTCCACTTTCGATACAAGAATATCTATGATCCAAAAACAGAAACAGAGACAATGGCACTTACCGTAGCCAAAAATGATCGAAATCATTGAAGCAACAATAGCGCAAGCAGCAGCATACTTGTTGAATCTGTTCGACTCTTCTCCACCACCACCAGGAGCCGCCATGTCAAATATTATCTTCTTCACCTGCAACTTTGTCTCTTCAAAATTATAAACTTTTTATTTATAAATCTTCTACAAGGTACCTAACTGTGTGTGCTTGTGTTCTTTTGTCAGTATTATCAAAGATTTTGAGGACTAATTACTGATTCGCTTCTTGTCATAGAGAAGATGACTATGTTATATATATATAGATAGATAGATAGATAGATAGCATAAAACAAATGGAGGAACCCGTACGACTATATGATTATTCTGCAACTGAGTGCCTGTAGTGAATGGATGGGTACGCACTTTTGCTGGTTAAAAGATGCAGAAATTTGGCTTTTGGAGTTTTCACATAGCATGCCAAGCTGGTAAAATTAGGCAGGAAATTTTCTACAAATTGGAGTCTACAGGGTGTGAAGTGGATCTAATATGATATAAAGAAATTGGTAGGGAGACAAATTAGGACTGTAATCCCATACCTGTTGGGATCGTCAAGGTCATTATCTTATAGAACTAGTTGACTTGGATGAGAGACTGCCAAACAATGCAACCCATCTTTCTTTCTTTCTTTCTTTCTTTTTTTTTTTTGCCAACTCTCATCTCCTACCTTATAAGAGACTCCAGAGTCCAGACTTCGTGCTCATTTTCTTTTTATTATAAATTACACATGTGAACAAACGTTGTCAAGTTGTGGATTTAGACATTTACCATTTTATGTTCATATAAAGGACAAGTCTCATATATAACTCCTACACTTACGGACAAAAGCCTATGACAGTATATTACCCTTTACTTATACCCATATGTATGAGTTTTTTCTGTTCCAATTTACTATTTTTATGTTTAACTAATGAAAAAAATACACTGTTTAAGTAATATTAGGTTCAAATATGACAACACTCTTCTTACATAATTTACTTTTTATGCTTTACTTCATGTCCCGAGATATTATTCGCATACTATGATTGCTATGTTTTCCTATTTCTGTCAACAAAATAGTGCCCAGAATAAGACGACAATTGCTGTACGATGACTTAGTTATTAATCCTATCGTATATGGTTTTGGTTCTTAACTACATGTCATTGTAAGAATACATTGATACACCAATGCAAACCATTTTCACTAAAATGTAGTTAAGATACTATCGGCCACTAAGCGAGATGTAGGTATCTTCTTTGTTGATAAAATTAAATACTCATTAAGTAAGATATTTTTCTTTTTTTTTTCCTTTTTGTTTCTGGACGATACAAAGGTTGATAAGAAACTTAGAATTAAACTAACTATTACTAGTAATTGTTCTCGTTTTAGGAGGACTCAACTAATTAGATATTTGGACCTTTGCAAATGTAGATTCTGTTAGTGATGATGAAATGGATAATCAGATTGATAAGTGAAAAAATATAATTAATACAAATTGATATAGGCCAAATGGTGGTTAAATGGCTAAAATTACAAAAAAAAATGATATAGTGGTAAATGAACAGTGGAAGACTATAAAAACTCGTATTAGAGCATTCAAAAATGTAAAAATTCCAATGGAAGATAAGACTTTTGCACTAATAATATTTGTGTATCGATAGTGTAGCGAAAGGAAGGATAAATTTTCGACTAAGGGAAAAAAAAAACACGTTGTTGTCGTGATGCCTTTGTACTTTTTAGAAATAATGTCATCTTAATTTTTAGAAGTAAGACATTTTAATTATCTAGCCTCAATGAATCATGAGGTGCAATACTGTCGTGCTCAAGTTTATCCAAAATTGCAACTGTACATGATGTTTGCATGCTGAAAGGCCACCTAGATGGTGACAACCAAGAAGGGAGGTCAAAACTCACAATTAAACTTCAACTACGTAATGCACTGTGTACGAGTCAAAACTGGCCACCATTCCATTAGCAAGGTTTTTGTTTGTTTCTAAATATGCAGATACAAGCTGCACTAGTTGCCATGGTTAAACATATCGCCCATTGACCTTTTGCGACGACCCCATTTACTTTAATTATTGGCCATCTCCTAAAGCCTCTATCTGAAATAGATTCCCACAGCTTGAATGGTTAACGGATTGGCCAGGATTTCGCTTTCTTACAGTGAAATAGGTCCAGGTGTGTCCCTCTCGAACGTCATCGTGCCCATCTGAATTATTGGTATATAAAGTCAGCCCTCGAGTTCTAAGCATGCATCAAAAGCTGAAACGATTGCCTTGTCTAGCCAATGTTTTAATTGGCTAGATATGTCTTGTCAACTTAGTTATCATCACTTGCAAACGTGCCGTTAAAAATTTATGTTAGAAAAAGAGTCACAAAGGTCGAACTTGGAATTCGGAGGATGTGGGGAAAGAATTAATGCGGCCTCTGTATATCAGAAAGTGATTCTTCAACTTAAGACATATCTAATTCTCTTTTCTTCTTGAAGAATTATGCTGCTTTTAGAATTTGAGGTAAAATAATTAATTATCTTTCTAAAATTCATTACAATAAAGTAGCCCTTTGGTTACTTTCTTTTGCTAGGCTTAAATAATTCTCTTTTATTCTTCTTCGTATATTAAGGTCACGAATTATATAATTTATTTTAAAAACATTTGGATATGAAAGTAAATTATATAGTTCGTACATTTGAATATATTTTAGGTACAAAATATATTTATATCCAAATGCCATTAAGTTAAATTATATAATTCGTGACCTTAATATACGAAAGCAATTTTGTACAGCCAAATGTTTTCATTATTTTTCTCTTGACTATGAATATATTTTGTAGTTTAGAAACCCAAACATAAGCAAAATTTAACACTTTGTATTTCTTATGTATACTATGAATTCACTAACTTTCATTTGTTTATTTTATGACTGAAAATTATATTTATAAAAATCAAATTTAATATTATTCGTAATGATTTTAAGTTTAAAAATAAATTTAACTAACAATAATCTCATTCAAAAATTTATAAAACAATAAACTCAAAATTAATTAATATTAGATAGATTTATACTTTTTATTTTTCTTTGTTAAAATATATGATTTGACAATTTTATATGCTGTGACAAAATTTGCAAATAATTTTAAAATGAAGTTTGTAATTTTCATTATATTCAAATGTATTCTCTATCAATTCTATTTATATATTCTATTTAATTTTTATTAATATTTAATATTTGATTTCTATTTTAACTATATCGCATTCATTTTTTAAATATATTGTAAATAATATAATTATATACGGTAATTAATATAATGATATATGAATGTATAGATAATAACTATAATTAATATAATGATATACGATAGTTAATATAATAATATATGAATATATAGATAATAGATAAATTTTCTCATGTCTTAGTTATCATATTACTCTATATTATTATATAGAATTTGTATATTATATATAATTTCTATAAATAAGCCTTTGGTAACACTTTTGGAAATCGTCGCCAAAGGTCGTCAAATGTTAAGCCTTTGGCTATGATTTGAAAACGTCACTAAAGGCAATATTTATAGAAGATTAAAAGGATCAAACTTTAGTGACGATTATCAAAATCGTTGCCAAAGTTTGATCGTTTAGTGATGATTGATAGTTGCAATTTGTATTGTATTTTAGGGTTAGATTTGATAAGTATTTTAATGTCAATTCAAGTGTTTAGTATACATTCAGAGTTTAATTATGTTAGTTTTTGTGTTTAAGTGTTTTTATGGGTTAGTCTGAATCTTTGAGCTTAAATTATATATTTTTGAGGTACCTTGATGTGTTTGCTAATGTTGCAGGGTAAACAGGGAAGAACGGCAAGAGTTAAAGAGTTTTTGGGCCAAAATGCATAGACCACAATCGTGCCCACAGGCCACGATCGTGATAAAAGAGGAAGAACCAGAAGCAGCCAGGCCACGATCGTGTACCAAGAGCCACGCTCGTGACAGAGAATGTCAAGTCAGGCCACGATCGTGACAGAAAGGTTAAACAATAGGCCACGATCGTGGCAGTGCACTGCGTCGGGCTGATAGAAAAACTCAAGTTTCTGACGATTGTTTGGACTGTTTCGACCCTAACTTTGACCTAAAGTATCCAAAGGATAAATAGAACATTATGAGACATATGCAGGAGTCTTGGAGAGTCTGAATCGAGAGCTTTCACACCAGTCATATCCCGGAAACCTTAGAGAGTTTTGAGAGATTGAGGAAGGAGACGAAGGAAGAGAGACAAGGAGACGAAGTTTGACACAACGTACTTCCAGGAACAGGTAGTTTCCCGCTATCACTACCTCCACTATCCATTCCGACATTAGTTTCTTTGTTTATTTCAATTTTATTTATATATGAAATTGGGATATTTATTGAATTTGTTGTTGTTGAGTGTTGATTATTATCTATACACACCTTCGGGTTTTTATTTCTTGAGATTAATAAATTTTAATTGGTTATGTATCTTTTGATTTAATTATGAGTCAAATTCATGTTCTTAATAATTTGCAATAAACTGAGATGGTGAGCCGAGTGAAAATAATCAATTTGGGCTAACGAGAGTTAGGTGAATTGATAGGTAAAGGATTGAATCAAACCAGTAGAGTCATATAACGAGAGATCGAGTATAGATTCCCTGTAGGTTAATAGACAATTTAGAATTAATTTAAGTTTTGGATCAATCGCGAATCGAGAGATCGCGATTCCATAATTTAAATTAGGGATCATCAATTAGGGTTAAGAATTATAACTCGAGAGAGAGTAATTCACCCTAGGACCGTCTAGACCTGTTAAGTCAAGAATTGCACAATTAATTAGTTTTCGTTAATTTTGAATTGAATCCCCCTTTTTCTCACTTGATAGTTTCTAGGTTAGTTTTGAGATTGGGTTGTGTGATTTGTAATCATATTTAGATTTCTTCAACTCAATTCTTGAATTAATTGTTTGATTGATTTATTTTCTGCACTATTTTATTTCTTTTAAATTATTATATTTAGTACGATCTTAGATTTTTTAGGACTAGTTCCCTTCCTCGTGGGATCGACACCTTTGGTACTAAGCGAACGACCTGTGCACTTGCAGTAATTACCAAGGTTAAAAATATTGAAACTTAAAGTGTGTAACCTTGAGCGAACAATGATTTATGAAAGCGTCACCAAATCTAGTATATAGACATAAAACGACGTCATTTTTTCAATAAAAACGATGTCGTTTTTGTCATACACAAAACCTAATTATCGGCTATCATATCGCGTTTCCAGCGTCCTCCTCTCTCATGTTTCCATCCTTCCCCTCAAATTTCCAACCTCCTCCTCACATTTCAACCTGCTATGTCATGTTCTAGACAAACAAAATCAAGTGAGGTCGCTTTTGACCTAAGTGCTTCCTTCACCTTATAACTAAACTATCATTCTAGTTAATTTTATCAATAGTATATTAAATAATTATCATAATTATTTTACTGGTATAAATCTCTTTTGCATAATTTTCTCGTTGTTTTCAAACAATGATGACTTATGTCACTAACTCAACATTTCAAATTGATGATGAAATTTTTAATTTGGATTGGGCAATAGTGTTGGCATACGGATTAGAGCCACACTATTCTTACAAACAATACATACATTACAATCATTATCGCCACAAAAAATTAATGTTTAAAGGCATATCCTCCAATCCTATTTATTGTGTTAAATGCATTTACTAATTAGATCTTTTTTGTTAAATTATATACGTTAGGCATCAAATATTCAAATGAAACAATTTGATAAGGCCATTTTGATTAAGCTTTTTTTATATACTTCTCTTGAACCACAAAGTATACTTTTAAATTTCTCTTTCGTATGGAGTTGCTGTGTTAGATATGTGTATTAACTCTATAAATGTATTTACTTAAAGGGTTCCATGCCAAAACAGTTGGCTAATAACCTTCAAGTTGCAGTTGCCTAAGTTAAATCACCCACTAAAATGGAAAAGGAAGCAGAATAATTTGGTTGACCAAAAACTCACGTTCCTTGTAATTTACAAGAAATAAAAGTAAAAGATGAACAAACATGTACCATAAATCCACAAAGACACTAAGTAGATAAAAACATTAAGTAGAACAAAACACAAGCACTATAGATTATTAAGGTTCAATATTAGTAGTAATAAATTCACATATTGAATGTGTTTTCTTTTATATTACTGAATGATTGGTTCCATCTATATATATATATATATATTGGTTAATGTTGTTAATTGGGTGAGATGATGGCTAAATAAGAAAATGTGAATACTTATTTAAATGAAAATGAAAATGAAGAGAAGGTTAAAAGTGTTCCCTTTAATCCAGATGTAAACTATGTTGTATAAAAGTGTGAAATGATATTATGTTCTATTTAATTAACATGTAAACTATGTTGTATAATTTGGCAGTGTATTTATGTAGGTTGTGATGAATCTTTGGAATAGAAAATGTATAAATTTCCTTGCTACTCAGGCACATTGATTTGCTAGGATTGCAACAATTATGTTTTTAATTGACTCTTTCTTAAGAGTTCTCCGATACGCTTGTTAAGAATGATGATATCAATATTTTATTTACAAATGTAGTCAAACAGGAGGTGCTAAAGCTCAAAACAACGAAAACACACATTGAACCAAATCTCATAGTTCTTACTTCATAATTAAAAGGTATGTTTAAAACTCACTACTTGTACATGTAGCTTTTGAGATGGTTCATGCTTCTTATTCTTAACATGTTCAATTTCATTATTTGATAGAATTCAAACTTGATATGGCAACTTAAATTGATTTATCATATGTTATTTACAACTTAAATTGCATATAGTAATTTAGTAATTTGCTTTTAATTGTATAGCTACATGGACAAAAGTTGGATGTCTCATCAGAAATGGTCCATTCAATACTTAGAAGGAGTGAAGAGTTTCATGAAATTTTTAAAAGATCAAATAAGTTTAGAATGTGAAATTCATTGTCCATGCATAGATTGCTTAAATTTCAACATTCAAAGTCAAGATGTGGTATATAATCACTTACTAATCCGAAGCATAGATAAATTCTACACTCCTTGGATTTATCAAGGCGAACATTCTAAAGCAAGTAATGCTAGAAGTGTTAATACAAGTGATGATGGTGGAAATAATAATGATGTAGATGATAGTGATATTAATGGTGATTAAGGGATTAGAGAGATATTGGAGGATCTAAGGAATTATATGGGGACTATGAATGATAATGATTTGTCTAATACATTTGGTAGAATTATAGAAGATAATTTTAAGAAGTTACTAAAAGTTGCTCAAGAAGAATTATATCCAGGGTGCTCGAATTTCTCATAGCTATCTTTTATTGTCAAGTTGCACTTGAAGTCATATAATAGGTGGAGTAATAAATTGTTTGACATGTTGATTAATTTACTCAATGATGCATTACCGATTGGCTACAAATTGCCCAAATCTTACTATGAAGCAAAAAAATTATTAAAGGACCTCGGATTAGGATACATATCAATATGTTTTTGTAAATATGATTGTGCTATATTTTGGACGGATAGTAAAGATCTTTAAAAAATCCCATTTGCAATATATTAAGGTAGCAAGTGGATGATAGAAAAGGAAAAAAGATACCCTTTAAAATTTAGAGATGTTTCCCTTTTAAACCACGAATATAAAGGTTTTTTATGTTAACAAAAAAGCCACAGATATGAAGTGGCATGAAAAGAAATGCATTGATGATAACATTATGCATCATCTAGTAGACTCAAAGGTATGGAAAGTTTTTATAGTTTGTAGAAGATTTTTGTAATGTCTAAATTGATTTAACCTCTAATGGATTTAATCTATATGGTAATATGAGTACTTCTTATATCATATGGCTGATAATTCTTGTTCCATACAATTTACCCCAGGGAAGTGTATAAAGGAGCCTTTATTATTATCTTTACTTATTCCAAGACCTACTGCTCCTATTAAGGATGTTGATGTATACATGAAACCACTAATTGATGATTTAAAACATCTCTAGGTGATTGGATTAGAAACTTATGATGTTATTGAAGGTGAAAAATTTAGAATGCATGCAGCTGTTTTATAGACTATAAATGATTTTCCAACTTATAACAATTTGTTTAGATGGAGTACTAAAGAGAATATGGCTTGTCCTGTGTGTAACCAACAAACTCATTCAATGAGGCTATGAAGTAAAATATGTTATATGGAACATCGTCATTACTTGGAACATAGGCATGCTTAGATGGCCAAGAAGCAAATTGTCTACTGACAAAGTAGAACATAATAAAGCTCCTTTGCACTTGTGGGTAATGATATGGTTCATCAACTATCACATTTGCCAAAGTTTATACCTAGCAAATACCCAAGTAATAGAAAGCGAAAGCAAAGTTTTATTGACCTTGATTGGAATTAAAAAAAGTATAATTTTTAATTTGCCATATAGAACATCCATCAAAATTGAATCAGTTCACAAAGTTTTGCCTCATATGGTAAGTGAAATTTCCAACTGCACCATAGCATCAAAAAAGATTGGAGGAAAACTAGTTCAAGCTTACATAGAAGCAAAGCTATGTCTTTTCCCATTTTTTCAATTATTAGTTAGTAACAATTAATATTTTATGGTTTGTTTAAGTTTTTAGGCTCTCTTAAGCACTATATGGATGATAAACCTTGACCTAAAGGCTTTGATAGAGCCGAGGCTTATGTATCTAATGAATGCTTAAGATTTTGTTCTATATATATAAATAACGTCTAGACAAGATTTTATAAGGAAGAATATAACTATGATTTTAATCAATATGGTGGCTTGGTAGTCTTCTCCTAAAAAGTAAGTCCACTTGGAACAAGAAAATATGTGGAATTAACTAAACAAGAACTCGAAATTGGCCATTGGTATATTTTGAACAATTGTGAGAAAGTCGATTTATGTGTGGAGTATGTATATTATTACTTCTTATTCATTATTTCATATTTAAATTTAGCATTCAACATGTCTTTTCTGACATCTGTTTACTTTTTTAAATAGAGAGCACAAAGATGAGATTAGAAGCAAAGAGATTTTTAATGTTAAAGGAAGACATAAAATTAACTTCCCATTATGGTTTAGGACTAGAGCAACTTATTCATGGAATAGTATGAACAAATGAAAATTGTAGATGAGATTAAATTCTAATTATATTTTTTTCTACAGACAATATGGTTACATAATCGTAAATTTCTAGAGGCAATGATAACATTATACACTTTGGCATATGGGCCTCATATGTGTGGGAAAAAATATACAGGTTATATTATTATTGGAATTAGAATTCATATAAAAGATTGTGACAGTGGACTTAGAAGCTAAAATTGTGGGGTTATTGCTGAGGGACAACATAAGGATGATTTTATTGACTTCTACGGTGTCATCTCAGAAATAATGGAGTTGTATTACATCAAGGATAAAAAAGTTGTTCCATTTAAGTGCAAATAGTTTAGTCTTGGCGACAAAGGGTTTAACATAAAAGTGAATGGCAATATTACTAACATCAACGTTAGTAAGACATGGTATGATGATGAACCATATATGCTTACAAGTCAAATGAAGCAAGTATTCTACCTCAACGATATTGTATTAGGTAGCAATTAGAAAGTTGTTCAAAAGTTTCAATACTAAAATCTTTTCGATTTTTGTGAAAGGGAAAATGATCCAATGAGGGAAGATAGTGATGAAGTATATCAAGAGATTGGCTCAAAGATAAATGACGGAGCCCTAGAAATAGAAGATGTGGATATATCATCACTCCATAGAAAAGATGTTGATCACAATATATTATAACCAAATGAAGTACAAGCCAATCTCGTCTTATAAAGAGATGAAGACTATATTGAGTATGAATTATATGACAATAATAATACTTTGGTCGAATATAATAGTGATGAAAAGTCAAATCATAACACAATTAGTGATGATGATTTTTAAGATCATGATCATGATGATTGAAGGTATCATGAAAGTGCTCTTTATAATGTCTCAAACGTAATGTTGGTAACATTTATGTTGAACATGTGTATATCGTTGATGATTGACTTATGTTAATGCGATTAATATTAATGATTGAATGTATGTTGATAATGATGATTTGATGTATCATGAAAGTGTTCTTTATATTGTCTCAAAAGTAATGTTGGTAACATTTATGTTGAACATGTGTGTATTGTTGACAATTGAATTATGTTAATGCGATTAATGTTAATAACTGATATGTTGATAATGATTGGATGTATTGTAATGTTACTAAAATTTATGTTTTTTTATAGATATCTAATATAATGGCATATGGTATAAATAAAAGGAAAAAGGTAGCAGCAATGGAACTTGTAGAACGGAGGGATCTACAACTTCAACGAGATCAATTAGTTGGCGTCATCAATTCAATTCCTAGCCAACAACAACAACAAACCTCAGACACCAATGAATTTAGTCATACACAACTTCATTATACCTTAAACAACAATGAAGCAACTAGTGCAGGTTTGTTAATCTCTAACACCTAAAAGTAGACCTATGCTTAAATATATATTTATATATTCTAATATTTCCTTATCATTATTGATTATTCTCAGGTTCCAATGGTAATACTAAAAAAGATGTGGAGGTAAAACTAAAGGTTGTGAATTGCAACAAATGAATGTTGCAATAAATAGCAAGTTGTCAATACAGATTGATACTTAACAAGGTCTTCATGTAGATAAGATCTAATCTGTAAAATTGTCAAGCAAGTTAGGGATTATTGTGAGAACAGAATTACCTTGTCTGAAACATGTTAAGGACTTGAAGGAAAACAACTTACTTAAAAATGCTTTAGATAAAGTTGCGGTAATTTTTTAATACATTTAACTATATGCAATATTGTTTCAATTATTTTAAGATTAATTACAATTTTAATTATTTTTCACAGTTGAAATTGAATATTGTTGATATCGAGAAACCAGATGTTTCCAATTGCGTGACTTCATTATTGAAACAAAGGACTAAGGATCATCGTTTTAAGTTGCATCAGTATTATAAATCTTTTCCTTTTGATATGGAGGCATGAGCATATGTTCCCGAACTAATGTATCAATAAAATTAGAATAATTTGCGTAATTATTAGGCTAACCCATAAGTTCAGGTTTGTTTTCTTTGCCTTCACATTTGTTTCCTTTAATCTTATTAGATGATTTAACAACTACCTAATCTCTTTTCTTTGTTTAGGAAAATTATGAGAAGACAAAGGTTAATAGATTTGAAATGAAAACATCTCACAATTAAGGGTCTAGATCATTTGTAGTTATTTGAAATGAATGTGTAAGATCTTTGTTTGTAAGTTATAATTATATCAATAAACACTATTTTATTTATTATGCCTTGTATTTTTCTTTCATAAAATAGAGTTAGAAAGGACTAAATAGATAAGAGCTTAATATGATCACATTATACAAAGTCACTCACTATAAGGAAAGTAAACGGTGGATATTAGAAGAAACAGAAAGTAACTATATAAGCATAAAATTTTGTTTAGTATTTTAGTTCATTTATTAATGTAGCAGTAAGTAATAATATTTGGATTGACTATTGATGTTGTTTTTTTAAATTAGAATAAGATGTAAGAGTTGTTAGAAAAATCTATATCTGAAGGGAATGAGGTCAATGTTGAAGACATTTGTAATACCTTACTTAGTACACGTTTTGGCTATGTCAAAGGTTTTGGCTACTACCCTAAGCCAAATGCTTCAACCTCATAAAAAATAAAAGCCATTCAACAACTTTAAGATGAAAATAAGGTGCTTAAGTCTAAATTACAAGAAACTCGAGAAAAATTAGCTAAACATGATAAGTTATTGAGAAGATTACTTGACTCAGATTATAAAAATGAAGAGGAAAGAGATTGGTATTAATTGCATCTCTTATACTTTTTTTTTAATTCATGTTTCTATTATAATTTAAATTTAATACTTTTTCTCAAATTACAGAATTGATAAAGAAGCAACTGTAGAGTGATTATGTCATGAATGATGAAGTTTTATGATGTATGCTTAATTAGAACCTATTGTTTCAACACTCACAATATTTTTAGTATATTTTAACTATTCTTTTCAGATTATTATAGGTTCATCAACATTGACAATACTAGCTAATCATTCCAGTTATGTTGTAATTTTTTTATAATCTCAACATTTATAATATGTAATCTGGTCTCTTTTTGTTTATAAAAATTGTTATTATAATTAAAATCTTTTATATGAAAAATATTCTTTTTGTTGGTATAATTTAATGATATTTTACTTTTTATATACAATACTTAAAATTTTCAATTATTTTTATAAATTTTATTTTTATAATAAATTTACAATAAAAATATATCAATACATTATATACAATAATATGGATTAAAAATATAACAAATAATTTGTTTCAAAATTATATAACATTTGGTTAAAACGAAGATTATTATATTTAGCTACGTTTCCAAAAGCGTAGCTAAAAACTTTCGAATACAATTTTGGAAACGTAGCTTATAGTATTTAGTTATAAAAAAAACATAGCCAAAACTATTGGCTACTATTTCTCAAGATGTAGCTAACAGTTTTTGGCTACTTTGGCAACTATTTCTAAAAACTTCGCCTATGGTTTTCAGTTATGGAGAATTGGGGATCGTTTAGGCAATAGAATGAAAACGTAGCTAAAAACTATAGGCAATGTTTTTATACTTTTAGCTACGATTCGTAATCAAATGTCAACTTTGTTGTAGTGATTTAAAATTTTTTTTCTTTAATCAATAAAAAGCTTACTAAAGTGGGTGATGTAAAAGAGCTTAAAGTATATAAAACAAATAAAAAGGAAATTAGTCAACTACATGTCTTAATTTGTTGGGATAAGGATTGGGAATTGAGTTGATATCAAAGATAAGGACTCAAATTTAGATTATGCTAAGATTTTTTATTAGATAGAAAGTAGTAGTAACTTAAATATATTATTCTATTTTAGATATGTTATCCAAGTTGTATAGGACACATAGAATTTCTATTATAATAGGATGTAAATTATGAATCCTTTCTTACTAGAATAACGATTTTAAAAACTCTATATATGTGTGTACTCATCCCTTCAAAAGAATAAGCAATTTGGAATATTTTTGAAAACTTGAGTTTTCAACTAGAATGTGTGATGATTTCTTCTAAGAGTGATTCTTAGGCTCTAGGAGTGATTCGTAGTTTCCTACCTTCCATTCTATATTAGAGTCTAAAATCCTAAGTCGAAATTTCCTGTAATTAAACCTTAAAATTTTAGTTATGTAAAACTCAAATTTTAGCATTCTTAGCCAAAATTCATAAAACATGATATTCCAACAACCTAACATCAGCCATGTTTTCTAATGTTGTGATTTTTAGCTATTAGTTAGTAATTATTCTACTTTTCCTAAATTAATTTAGTATCAGAGCTTTGGTTCACAATAGGACACATAGTGGAAGGGCATATAGAAGAATATTCAGCAACCTAAAGCAAGATGAAATACTTTTTAATATTGAAAAAAAAATGAGCGTTGATGATCCCCATTCACAAGGTGTCCCAAAAACCAACTATATGTGTAGCATCCCACTCCCGCAAGACCCGAACCTGACATCGATGGATAATGTCCGAGCTCGTACCCCACAAGGGTGGCATACTAGAGCAGTCAATCACTCAGAAATCGGTATAAAATTTTTCTTTTGTTTTAAACCACAAACATGATACGTAAAAATCCATAACCAAATCGGGCCTACTTTATTTCATAAACATTTCCAATCATAGCAATAAAATTATCAGAAAACTCAATAGCCATTTGGGCCCTTTTCACAAATACAAAACGCTTTAGTTGTTTCGGAAAACAATTT
>JAOQMS010000178.1:26656500-26700890 GCA_027563885.1 Erythroxylum longipes | reverse complement strand
AACAAATTCTATCATCTGAAGGGTCAAAGATGGACCAGACGATACAAAATGAACAGTATACAGAAGAAGAAGTTTCGATCACTTAGGCAAAAAGCAGACGAATGCAAAAGCAGACGAATGCAATAAGCAGAAGAAGCAATAAGCAGACAAATGCAAAAGCAGACAAATGCCAAAAGTAGAAGAAGCAATAAGCAGACGAATGCGAAAGCAGACGAATGCAATAAGCAAACGAATGCAAAAGCAGACGAATGCCAGAAGTAGAAGAAGCAATAAGCAGATGAATGCAATAAGCAGAAGAAGCAATAAGCAGACAAATGCAAAAGCAGAAAAAGCAATAAGCAGACAAATACGAAAGCAGACAAATGCAAAAGCAGACGAATGCCAGAAGCAGACGAAGCAATAAGAAGAAGAAGCAATAAGCAGACGAATGCGAAAGCAGACGAATGCAATAAGAAGAAGAAGCAATAAGCAGACGAATGCTAAAGCAGACGAATGCAATAAGCAGAAGAAGCAATAAGTAAACGAATGCAAAAGCAGACGAATGCCAGAAGCAGACAAAGCAATAAGCAGACGAATGTAATAAGCAGAAGAAGCAATAAGCAGACGAATGCAAAAGCAGACGAATGCAATAAGCAGAAGAAGCAATAAGCATACAAATGTAAAAGCAGACGAAACAAAAGACAGATGGAGCAAAAGACAGATGAAACAAAACATAGATGAAGATGACGTCATCACAGACGAAGCTGACGTCATCACAGACGAAGCTGAAAAATCAGACGAAACAAAAGACAGACGAAGCAAAAGACAGACCAAACAAAACATAGACGAAGCTGACGTCATCACAGACGATAAGTCTTTAGAGACAAAACATCTTTACAGATGATGCATCTCTTAAGATGATATGACGTCATCACAGACGATGTGACGACATCACAGACAATACGTCTTTACAGACGATAAGGGGGAGATGTTCAGGAGCATAGATGTATCGTCTATGCTCCTGAACATCTCCTCTTTATTAAGATCATAACTTTCTACTCCACTATCTAAAAATCCCATACTAAATATTCTCAGTAAACTTCTCCAACGGATTTTCCTTCACTAAATTTAATACTTAAATTTTATTTCTAATCTTTCTACTCCACCTCATTCTACTCATTCACTATAACCAATATCCTCAATCTATCCCATTATTAATCACTATACCCAAAATGTCAATGAGTGCATGTACAATTATTTTCATGTATGCAAAGACTCAAATTCACATGCATGTATGTTGACATTCCGCTGAGCATGAAATGCAAATTTTCTTCTAACTCTCTCATTGCCATTCTCCCCATTATTGAAATCGAGGTTATAACTCTCAGTATGGGGACAGGATGCTACAATATGTAACAATTCCCATAAGAAAACATGTTTAATAAATTTTAAGGAGGTTAGACGATCTCGACATACATTGCCTAAAAGTCAAAACTCCCATAAGAAAAAATTATACTAACCAACAACCTATACTTGATGTTGAACATAAAGAACATGGCAATAAGCAAGAAAAAGGGACTGATATTGATCAATAACACAGAATATACGGGAAAATCATTGTTGAAAAACCATTTACTAATTTGATTCCTCAAATTTAGTAGATCAATTCAAATCTTCGAGCCTACATGGAGAAGGTGCTAAAACACTCTTTACTTTGGAGAGTTTAACAATCGAAGATGATCATGACATGGAGAGTCTGACAGTAGGAGATGATCAAAGTGTTAAAGATGGAGCAAAACAGAACGAAGTGGATTATTTGGCAAACATTAAAGTTGAAACAATTGGATAAATAGTTTAAGCACTTAAATGACAAGCTGAAACAACTGCGCAATAGGTTGAACGAATAGGATAACAAGCCAAAATAATAGAACATGGAGTTGAAAAGATTAACCAACAACTACTTGGGGTTTCGGAGCTTGTAGGTTCAAAACTTGCTAGTATCATTGGTGTTGTTGATGAAGATATGTTGTAATGGTTGATGAAGGAGAAGTAGACTTGAATGAAGATGCACAATTAGCATAACATAGGAATAAATAAAAAACTATGAGTGAACTTGCAAAGTCAAAATTTCGCAATAATGGTAAGTTAGTGCATCTGACTATAAGAAGCAACAATACGTATGTTCTTTAGGCTACGTTGTAGAAAAGTCATGTGATTTTGATATGAAACCATTTGCAAATATATTGGCCAAGACTTATGATGTTGTCCATATTGCTAAAATTTTCTTCAAAGAGGTTGTATGTCTCTATGGATAACCTTTAACCATCGTCTCTAATCGTGACGTAAAGTTTATAAGTTATTTTTGGAGAACTCTATCGAAAACATTAAACACTAAGCTTCAATTTTCAAGTTCTTTCCATCCCTAAACCGTTAGACAAATAGAGGTTGTGAATAGAAGTTTAAGGGACTTGTTAAGATGTTTAATTAGAGAATATGTAAAAAAATTGGGACCTAATTCTTCCTATAGTAGAATTTTCATACAATAGTTCTATAAATAGGTCTACTAGTAAAAGCCATTTTCAAATAGTTTCAAAAGTTCAACCAAGGAAGCCTGTTGATTTGGTTCCTTTACTACTGACAACATGAGTTAGTGTTGAAGCTGAAGGTTTTGCACAATATATGAGAGACATATTTTATAAGATACGACAAAAAAATAATAACTAGCAATTTGTCTTATAAAGAAAATTCTTATCAATATCGTCAATTAGTGGTATTCAATGAGGGGGATATAGTGATGGTTATTATTTGTAAAAAACATTTTCAAAAAGAAAAGTATAAAAAATTTCATCAATAGAATGTTGGACCTTATAAGATCATCAAGAAGATAAGTGCCAATGTTTATATTTTGGAATTACCAAGTGACATGGGAATAAGTCCTATCTTTAATGTTACCGATGTAACTATTTATAACGGACAAGATGATCAATCTCCCACTACAATTGTAAGAATTTCAACCATTCCCCATCTTAAAAGGAGATAGAAGACATTCTAAATGAATAAATTGTATCCACAAAAGATGGAGGATATTTACAATTTCTAGTCAAGTGGAAAGGAAGACTAATTTCTGACGATACTTGAATTCCAGAATCATAATTTCTAAAGTTGAATCCAGACTTATATGATTAGTATTCATCACATTCTATGTTGAAGACTTATATGATTAGTATTCATCACAAGCTAGGGAGAATTGATGTCAAAGAGCTTAAGGTATATAAAAGAAATAAAAGAGGAAAAATTAGTCAACCACAAGTCTCAATTTGTTAGAACGAAGATTAAGAATTGAGTTGACATCAAAGATAGGAGTTGAAATTTGGATTGTGTTACGATTCTTTATTAAATAGGACGTAGTAGTAAGTTAAATATGTTATTATATTTTAGATATGTTATCCTAGTTGTATTGGACTTATAGAATTTCTATTATAATATGATTTAAATTAGGAAACCTTTTGTACTAGAATAGGAGTTCTAAGAACTTTACATATATGTGTACTCAACCCTTCAAAAGAATAAACAATTTAGAATTTTTTTACAAACTTAAGTTTTAAATTAGAAGGTGTGATGCTTTCTTTTAAGAGTAATTTTTAGACCCCATAAGTGATTCCTAAATTCTTACCTTCCATTTTCTGTGTTTAACCATAAAATTTCAACAATCAAAGTCCTAACTGCCAACATATTAAACCTTGAAATCCTAGGCCTAAATTTTTAGTGATCAATCCTTAAAATTTTAGCTATACAAAATATAAAATTATTGCATTCTTAGCCAAAATTCAACTCTTAAACTTGATATTCCAGCGGTCTAATATCAACTATATTTTCTAATTTTGTAATTTTTGGCCACTAATTAATAATTCTTCTATTTGTCCTACATTAATGGGACTTGGTTACCACTACATTAATCCATTCAACTTCTTGACGGAACACTTTATAAACAACAAAAGCTTAAGCCTAAGTTATAATCCTAACGGGTGAGGTCTTGTATTTCCAAGTACATACGTGGGTGTCATAAGTACAATAATTTCCTATCAATTGACTCCACTTTCACGACTACAGAATAAAAATAGGGAGGCTCATTTAAACTTTTAAGATGATTTTTCTGCTTACCAGAATACTTAACCCTTGAATTAATAGTCCTTTTCTCCATCTTCAAGTTCTATATGAAAAGTAACACTATCAAGTTGAGTTTGTACGAGTTAAACTCTTTGGATTTTAATTTGATAAGTGTAAGGAATATATGGAGAAAGCGAGATCAGGCCCAGTTTTGGGCAGGGGCGAGCTGGGCCTGTGCCCAAGGCACTCTGATTCATTCTGTTCTTCCGAGCCTCTAACTCTCTGTAGGAACTAACTGTTTTCTTGCATATAAAGGTAAAGTTAGGGAGCCCACATTTTTTCTTTCGCTCCGGGCCTACAAAACTTCAGGACCGGCTCTAAGCAAGATCTGAGAGTTTAGTGATCCTTCACATTGTGTTTTATTCCATATATACTTGACATTCTGGTCCCTTTTAAAGTTATTATTGTCAAAACACAGAAATGTACAGCTAATTCATCTCGTATTGATGTGATCTTAGCCCTCCTAGCCTTCTCCGTATAAATATAATCCAGCAAGCAACCTATGTTCTAAGTTTATGCCTTCTCCATGTACTCGAGTTGTCAATAACATGAAATATAGCATTAAAAATCGGCATTTGTCTGTTATCGATCCTTGTCCTAAATAATGGCGTATGAGAAAACCGACAGCTATTGACAATACCGAGGTTACCACATGCGACTTTTGCCAGTCTGTCTTGTAAGTTACCAAATGATAATCAGTCTCCTGTTATTGTGGATAATGGTATCTCGGGTAGGCTGAAACTGATTAGAAAATTGAACCTATCAGTTTTGTTCCAAAACATATCCAACATAGTCATGGAATATTAAGTATCCAGAAAGTGAGAAAACAAACAGATTCTGTACAAATCACTACAGTTGTTATGAATCTATGCCATGTTATAGAATAAATTTCACACATTCAGACACTTGCATATACTGCGTCATTCAGACAATTTCATAGGAATGACTGGGTTGAAGAAATTAGGAGAAACTATCCTCATACGTTTGTAATAGAATCTTAACTCATAAACAGGATATGAGAAACTATTAACTCCTATTCCTTGTCTATCAGCAAGGCAATTCCGACTAGGAGATATAAGCAAACCCATGATTGAGTACAATTAGACAACAGAACAAACGGCGAAATTCCATCAGCCAGAAATCACGGTGATTTCCTTATGTTTACAGATCTAAAGAATTAGGCTCTTTTATGGGCTTTTCCAGATTCCATTGAAAACCCATCTAGAGATTAGCCCAATTAGTTTCATGGATCCTGTTCCTTAACGTTAAGATTTTCAAATTACTTGTATGAACCCACATTTCCAGGAGTAAGTAAGCAAACCTGACTCACTGCGAAGCACAGGAGGGGCCATGTCGGAGGCATAAAGAGCGTCAAGCTTTTTTTAAGCTTCATCAATGACCATGTCCCCGAAAAGTTGCAGAGAATAAAGGGTTTTCAGATAAAAAATAATTCTGAATGGAAATGAGCGTCTTGTTTCCTTGGATGCCCACCAGGTATTTGAGTGGAAAGCTTCGATCTTTGGATTGACTTTTCGTTTCCTTCCAAGTCTACTATCTGATATGTCTCACCCTTTTGCAAATACATCTATGATCTATCCTAAACACTAGAAAAGCAAGGCTACTTTTTTTTTGCACGCTTTAGATAAGTGATGCAACAATATGCATGATGATAATGAATGGAGGTGACAGGAGCTGCTTTTTATTTTCCTTTTTGACCGCCTCTAATTTCCCCACTTAAATAAGCTGACATCAATCATAATACTGAGAGCCTACCGGCAATATACTTGTTAAAGAAAATTTTCTTCAGGTTTGCCTATAAACTTTGAGATCCGAGCCTTCATCTTTCTGGCATTTTTCCCCCTATTCCTTGGAAATTAAAGAAAAAAAGGGCTAATTGATCCCACTTTTCTTTGCCTTGATTGAGTGGGATGATCAAGTTATTTCACAATGATAGGCTGTGTAATGAAGAGAGGTCAGATCAGTTTTATTAGGACTGTGCAAGTTGAGCAAACATTTAGCATCATTGTTTGATACTTTATGATATTGGTAAAAAAAGTTCTATAGTAAGCCAAGAAAAGACTTTCTTGGACACGCTCCATGTCCCGCTCTAGCAAGACGGCGATCTTCCTAGCTTTACCTTTCTCGATGACATATTCCTTTCGCAAGGAATTCTGCGTACTTGGATTATTTCTCAAAAAAAAAAAGGGAAGAAATTTATGTTCTTTTGATCGTCCAACGTGATTTGATCAATCATGAGCACTAAAATATTCAAATATTATGTATTCACTAAAAAAAAATTAAAAATCAATGATGAAAAATTACCGACAAAAAAAACTATTGCAAATTACCATTGTCAGAAAAAAAATTCATTTAGTGATGGTAGTAATATCCGTCGGTAAATATAGAGGGAAATTATCTCGGTAAAATTTTCGACGGACTTTAACGATAATATAAAATGCCCGTCAGTAAAGAAGACGGAAATTGTTAGCGGAATAAAAAAGTTTTGAGTTTACCTAAGGAAAAATTTTTGTCGGCAAATTTTTAAGGTAAACGTCGTCGTCTGTTTCGACTTCAACGTTTTGAATAAAACGAAAACGACGTCATTTGCTAAACCAAACGACGTCATTTTCATTTACATTTAACTCACCCGAAAGCCTCCTCCCCTTGCGTCTTCTTCTTTGTTGTTCCTCTCTCTCTTGAGTTTTCTCAAGCGTTTTTCCTCTCTTCGATTTCTCTGTCATGGACTCTTCTGCTGGTTTGATGTTTGTCTTCTCCAGCTATTATCATTGTGTCCTTCGGCGGAGGTATTCTTGTAGTCTTTCATCTATGTTATTTCAACATATGCTGGATATATTTGGGTATTTAATAACTTTCGTTTATTTGGATATTCTGTGATTGGAAAACAATTTTAATGTATAAATGTTAGTGATGGAAGGGACAAGATGTGATTTTGGTTGTGATGTTGGGATGAATGTCTAATGCATGTAAGATATTTGATGAAATGCTTGTTATGTTTATGTTTATTGTATGGGAGTGTTCTACGTAATTTAAATTGATAGAAATTTGTTCCTTTAAATGATGGAAGTGTTATAACTTTGATACAAGTCTCTATAATTAAAAAAAAAGTTCATTCCTACATTAAAAAAATGAATCTTCATCTTAGTGATTCCTAAATTTCTTTAAATTGTGTTAAATCTATTTTAATCTCTTTCATACCTCTCTTGACCTTTAAAGATAGGGCATATAAAATGGTAGATGGAGATGATACACATATAGTACACGTAGGGAGGGAGATCACATACAATTATAAGGTATGAGAGTTTTATGGTACCCATACAACTATGCCATTAATATCATTTTTAATGTCAAGAAACAACCAAAGGATAACGCCCTTAGCTAATCACAAAAGAGAAAGGTTCATGAAGGTTTATAAGAACCTATTGTAGCTAATTAAGAGATCAAAATTTTGGCCACCTTATAATTACGAAAAGATTCAACCACTTAAAGAAAGGATAATACCATATGGGATAAAGAAAAATAAGAGAAAAAGTGAAAACAAAAAATTGAAAAAATTGATTTAACTTTTATGAAAAGAAAATAAAGGCATGACAGGGGAAACTATAAAGAGAAAGACAATACTTTGCCTCTTACGAACCAAGTTGGAGATGAGGTTAGAATATAAAAAAATGTATTAAGTTTTTGCCTCTATATCTATCAATACTACTTTTATGAATATAATAGAACAATACACCAATATAACCTACTTTATAGCCTCAAATTTTAGTATGTCACTCTTCATTTCATTGGATATAGTTTGTTCTTGTTCTAAAAGAAAATGAACTATAAAGTCCTAATCTAAGAATGAAAGTTTGGGGATTGATTGTAGGATAGGGAAGGTGTTAGGCACCTAATCGTGCTCATCAAAATAATTACCTAGGCTTATGACAAATTTTACTAATTTAGGGAAAGATTCGAAGAAGAAAGGTAAGATTGATAGGATGAAAATGTAAGACAATTTGTTATACCTTTGAAAACTTAAATTGTGTAATTTGATTTGTTATTACATAATTGATTAATTGTTAATAAAAGAGTAGTTTTATAAAGATTTAAAGAGTATTTAAATTAATAGGGTTAATTTTGATTATTATAATTGATAATACTTTTTTGTTAATTATATATATATTTAAAATTTTGATATATAAACAATAAAGTGAATTCTCACTTTTTATTTTTGAATAATGTATCCTTCTTTTTAAATTATTTTAAGTAAAATTCTCTTAACGATAGTTTTGTCGATTATCAAAATGAAAATTATAATTAGAATATTACAGATAATTTAAACCAAGCAAGTCGAGATTAGTTTGGTCTAGCAATATTTTTAACATTATTTCCACTAAAAGTCTACATATTTCTATTTCAAAATAAACAATGTTATTTTCTGATATGTCAAATCTTGTCCGTCCGTCACTAAATTTATTGATTGAAACAAACGTTTTGTCCAAAAATTTACTGATAGCACAATATTACCGTCGCTAAATATAGCGACGAAAAATAAAATATCCATCAATAAATTAGCAATAAAAAATTTGTACTTTGTCGACAATTAGCTTATCAACGTAAATTCTGTCGTAAAATTAGCTTATCAACGTAAATTCTATACATTCTGTCACTACACCCTATTTTTCTTGTAGTGATTTAACATAAAACATAAAACGACCCTTTTGTTAAATTTTTATCTATTTTTAGTATAAACTATGTATTTGACTATTAAATATTGCATTGAAATAATTTATTTAACGAAAACCTTCTTTTAGAGTTGATAATAGTATAAAATCCTTTTAACATTTTAAAATGATAAAAAATGATCTTTAGGATAAGTGAAATCACATTATGAAACTTTTACCATAAATAATGATTTATCACTATTGCATAAAAAGTTACTTCTTATGATGTGGTTACCAATAAGAATTTTTATTTAATGTTAAAGTTTAGATTATAAATCTTAAGGTGCTAATTAATATTTGCAAATATTTTTAATGAAAATCTTAAGGAGGATCCTAGTTTTAACTAAGTTGATTTATTTAGGGAAGCATATACATTAATTCTTGTAGTAATCAAATTTTGAGTTCCACGCGCCTTCCAAAGATCACCACCCACTAGATACAAACTTTATTACCTTCATGTTATCCATTTGTCAATTTAGGGCGTGAAGCTTATACGCCAAATCTGAATTTGGGATGAAAAACGTCAAAACTTTTGTCGGGGCGTGATTGACCCCACCACAGAATAGAATGAAAGTACAGAGTACTATGATGCATTAGATTAGACAATAGCAAAGTAGTAATCTGGAATTGATGTGTCATGAAATGTGGAAGGTTAAAACTGCAGAATGCTCCACGTGTAGTGTAGTCTTCAGTGTATGCTCATATTATACTTATACCAGTGGAATCCCTCTCCCTCAGCTAGCGTACGGTTGCTTTAGGATACACGCTGTGAGTCTCCAATTTTGAGAAATTCTTCCTTAGACTTTGTCTTCCCTCCTCCAAAACCAGTTCGACAATTCGTGTACAAATACACAAAATTGTCTTGAAATTTTGACTTCAAGACTTTTAATAGTGAGGGAGGCACTTAGAAGTCGCTAAGCGATTTAATTAAGAATAAAGACTTTTTATTTACAGGCTACATAGTCTCTTTTCAAAATAACATACATAGGTAACTCGCTTGAAAAGAGAATACATAATATCTATCTATTTAGTATAATATTTACCTGTATATCTATATGTTTGTGTATGTATACATTTGTAAAGGCAACGTTCGGAAACTAGTGTATACAGGATTTAAAACTTGCAGTTGAATTGTTTGTTGTTTTCACCTTAATCCACTATATATATATACAAAAGACCCACCACTGTCTCAGGAAAGACAAACTGTTGATGATCACCAGTTTGGCAAAATTAAACCTCAAGAACAGCAAACGTTAAAGATGGCGAAACGTTTCAAGCTCAGGCTGTCCCGAGTGCTCCCGTCCTTCCAATCTTGTCGCTCCAAGGACCCATCTTCTCTGCCGTCAAATCCAGTTCCTTCATTTCTCAGACTCACCCCGGTGGTCGACCTCCGCCCACTCTCCAGAACACCTCACCACTCCATCATCAAACGCCACGTCTCATCGGCGTTCACCTCCATTGGCTGCGGTTTAGGATCAAAGTCCACCTACAACGGTAACTTGTCCGATGCTGACCACTCCAAATCGCCGCCGCCTCCTCCTACACCGGAGTTCCATTGGGAAAGAGAAGATAAATGGCATGTGATAGCTAAAGTCTACGAAGAAAGTAGTACTACTCGTCAGAAAATCTACAGGAATGACGTCAACGTCGTGCTTCCTCCTCCACGGACTCCGAGCTCGATGAGGAGGAAGCGAGGAGCCAAGAAAAAGAAAATGACACCCAGAACTCGAATCAGCACTTCGTCAGCTGATAGCGAGTTGTTTAGCAGTGAGGGTTTTGAAGACGAAACTGACATGAATAATGAAGAAACAGAGACGTTAGTTTCATCTTCCAAGAGCTTTTCAACAGATTCCTCGTCGGAGTTCAATGGCCAACATCTGGAAACCATTCGCGAAACTCCCTTTAGTGGGGCTGCAATTAGCAATCGAAGGAAAAAGGTTAAAAAGGAAAGACGGAGCTTTTCAAAGCAAAGGGCAACTAGGAACAAAGTAAGAAAGAGTTTTGAGTCGATGTCGCCGGCGAGACTTTCCCGATTTCAGTGGCTGATTCCGTGCACGGTGGAGGGAAAAGTGAGGGAAAGCTTTGCAGTGGTGAAGAAATCCGACGACCCTTACGAGGACTTCAGGAGGTCGATGATGGAGATGATACTTGAAAAGCAGATGTTTGAAGAGAGAGACTTGGAACAGCTATTGCATTGTTTCTTATCTCTCAATTCCAGGCATCATCACGGTGTTATCGTCGAAGCTTTCGCGGAGATTTGGGAGGCCTTGTTCTGCAGAAGATCATCGATTTCTAACACAGTTTCAAGAGCTCGTTAAACTGCGCGCTAATTATGTGATCATCATGGTCTTTCTTCCTAGTTTCGTGTTTTTAATCTTCATGTAATTTAGTAATGTACGATTATCATATATATTAACAAAACTGAAGTTGGAAAACGCAATGGACATGTCCGTTGTCCGATATGAGTCGACCCATCAGGTAAATAAAGAGCAAGTCACCAGTCATTTCTATACGAGTACTTTCACAAGTCTATGAAGTCTCATGCAGCAAATTTCATTTTTAAATAGGGTAGCTCAGACTCAGTACGTGGTACGTACGTACTGAAATTTTCTAATGTTATCCTCACTGAAAAGCTCTGGTTCCTGTGGAATTGTTTGTCCTGGTCGAGCCATGGTGGATTCCAATACCATTCTGTGGTGGTTGGTTAGGTTAGGGCTTGAATTTTCAGTGACTAGAGCTGAAGGTTTCTGTATGTCTTGTCATATTAATGGAAGAAGCTATAAAGCTAGTGAATTTTAACCTTATGAATTGACGTAGGCAGTATCCTCTTTGAAGGGTAAACTTTTGAGTTTTGACCCAAAATGTAGAAGAAGAAGAAGAAGAAGGTTGAAAGTTTTGCCCTTTCCCAGTTTTAATTTCTTTGAAATTAACCTCTATATTAAGCAAAAAGACAACTGTAATTGTGAGGACTTTTTATGGATTGAGACCATTTTCTTCGTTAATATTAACATACCAAGAGAGATTAAACGAAACAGCTAATCAAACGCTGGACACTTCCAAGAAATGGTCATTAAGAAGCAGTCACAAGTGAAAAGTCTCCATTGAAAAGGCAAGAATAATGACGCAATGTGGGTGCGGTTAACGTGGAACGGTCACCTTCCTCCGTCTTGTAGGGTTTGATTATTCCATTTCCATTGCACATGGATGCTATCACCCAAAATATGGTCTAATGTGCTCCACTTGGTTGGGAACTATCATTGTTCGAGGTAGCTATAATGGCTACACAGGGTTCCATTGTCTCCTCCATCAACTTACTTTCATATATCTTTCATTTTCCTTTTTTGACAATTGATGTAATGAAACTTTGGTGTGTCTGAAATCTTCGGCTCTAGGTTCGAATGTTCGATTTTAAGTCTTTGTAATGGATTGTCACATAGTTTGATTGGTGGTTTTAGAGTATTTTTCAGGCGGAGGTAAATTAATAAAATTTTAAAAATAAAATATTCGATAAAAATTTCAAATGGCCTATCTTAAGAATAATTATATTTTTAATAATGACTTGATTTATCTCGGATGTTGATAGAGCATTAGGTTCTTGTTTAAAAAAAATTCCAAAAGGTTCTTATCCATACATATCAACAATCGATGAGTTATTTTTAAATTATACGTGAAACAATATAAGTTAATGAAAGTATATAAGATTATTGCTTGGCAGAAATTTAGAAAGGATCATAATATACATAACTTTATTTTTGTATTTTTTTTAAAAATATTTTCATAATTTAAATCTGTGTCTTATAATTACAAAGAAATAACTTTATTGACCACTATTTTAAATAATTTATTCTAAGAATTAATGTAAAATAAACGATAAGAAATGTCACTTTAGATGATCCTCCCTGTCATTTTAGCCACCTCATACATGTCACCAATAAGTGAAAAGACAAAATAAATAAAACTACTATACAATTCTACACCTGTAATAAGGCCTTTTGTTACCAAAGTATGATCACAGACATGCAATTATTGGACTATGCTATTAATGCAATGCATGGTCTAGAATCCATCAACTAATTTTCATAACACCCGAGAACAAAAGTGCCCTCGTCATCAGGTGGTCTATTCTGCTTCATATGCTCGTTCACCGTGCAAATCCTCTGTTTCGCTAGAATATACACACACATACATATGGATACAGCAGTAGCTTCAAAGCAGGCATAAGGATGAACATAGCAGTAAAAGTGAATGTACACAAATAGATTAGAGTCTGTTACCGTGAAGGGTACGTTACCGGCCCAAAAAATTTACCATGGGACAAACACAAGTAAATCTTAACTGCAAGTGGTAACATTTCAGTGAGACGATTACACACACGGTATCAGAGATTCTTTACCCACCAAAGAAAACCTGACTCAGATTTTTGGCACTTGTTCCCATGAAAGCGACAGCTTTTTTCCGGGCACGAGATATGAAATTAGAGATCTTTGGAATTCTACTGCTCCATATCCTTTCCGGCATGCTTTGTTATCTTCTTAACAAGTCACTCAAGACTCTCAGAACTTTACCAGTCCTTTAGGGTTAAGACTTGTTATTGGACAGTCCTTTTCAAGATCTCCAAGGAATGGACCAACATTTAGATGACCTTTTCTAAGAAGTCCATCCTGGAAAAATAAACTTAACTTTTAGGTTCATAAAGTGTTAATTTTTAATCTATTAGTTTTTGTGCATATGATATATATTTTGGCCAATTATCTAGAGTCTATTATTTACAAACATTTAATAGTTAAAAATTAAGTGGATGTTGTATGAATTAACAGAGGTTGGAAGAAGTATTAAATGTAAATAGATAGGAGATGAATATAAAACTATAATCTAAAACTATCTCATAAAAATAAGAAGAGCTTATAAAAAACAACCTTCATTTCCTCTAATTCCTCCCTCACTGCACTTTTCAAATTCCTCTTTCAATATCCGTGTAATAAAGAGGTACCAAAGTTCGGTTGTCTTAGTCATAAAAAAAAGCACAAATAATATATTTTCCTTTCAATTTCCTTTCCTCACCAAAAGAAAATTATGGAAGTTGGTGTTTTCAACTAAAGGCTTTACAAGGCTCTCATGATGTATTAGAGATAGTAGAGAAATGTTATCAGGAACCTTAAAATGAAGCTTCTCTAAATCCTACCCAAAAGGAGGCTTTACATATGGGTAAAAAAAGGATCAACAAGCTCTCACTCTCATCCACTAATGTTTGGATGATGTCGAGTTCAAGAAAATTATAAAAGAAAGAACTTCAAAAGAGATATGGAGCTTCTTCAAAATGCTCACAAGGGCATTAATAAAGTAAAGAAGGTACATCTATAAACTCTTTGTCGCAAATTTGAATATCTTACTATGAAAGAGTGAATTTATTTCAAATTATTATAATATGGGTGTTGGTCATTGTTAATGAAATAAAAAAAAATGGAGAGGCCTTGAACAATGCACGAGTAACAGAGAAAATTCTTTGATCTTTAACTCCAATGTTTGATTATATTATTGTTGCAATTGAAGAATCAAAAGATATAATCCTATTACTGTTGATGAACTCATAGGGTTACTACAAGTTAAGAACAAGAATCAAGAAATTCCTATAAACAATAGAGGTAGAGACCAAAGAGGACGTGGACGTTATATTGTCAAGGTAATCAAGAAGAAAAAGGAGGTCAAAGTTTTCCTTCAATTAGGGAATGTGGATGCAGCAATCCATTAGATAAGCATAACAATGCTTAAGTTCAATGCTATAATTGTTAAAGGTATGGCATTATTCGTCAGATTATTGAAGTAAAAGCCAAAATGCGAATGAGAAGGTAAACTTCACAAAATGTTATCAAAAAGAGGAGGAGCTCACCTTATTAATGGAAAAATTAAAGGAAGAAAAAGAAGAGGATAACAGGTGGTACCTTGAAACAAGATCAAGCAACCGTATAAGTGGAAGTTAAAATATGTTCTTTAAGCTTGATAAAAGAATACAAAGTGACGTAACATTTGTAAATGACTCCATAGTTACAATAAAAGGAAGAGGTAACATTCTTATCAGCCTAAATGTTGGTAGGCTTAAATTTGTTTAAAATGTCTACTATGTGCCCAATATAAAAAATAATATCTTAAGTTGAAAACATCTTTTAGAGAAAAATTATCAGATCAAATTTAAAGATAGACATTGTACAATAATGGATGAGATTAAAAATTTGATAACTAAAGTGCCAATGATATTAAATAGATTATTCCCCTTAAATATTCAAAATGATGTTGCTAAATGCTTACATGCATATGTAAAGGAGGATTCTTGGCTTCCAAACTTGAGGTTTGGTCAGATAAACTTTAATAATTTAAATTTTCTCTCAAGAAAGGACATTATAAAAGGTTTGCCTTCCAACGATCGTCCTAATCAACCATGTGAAGGTTGTATCTTTGGAAAGAAAACTAGAAAAAGTTCTCTAAAAGAAGTTTCATTAAGAGCAAAGAAACCATTAAAGCTCATCTAAAAAGATATTTATAGACCGATAAATTCAATTGATCATGGCAAAAATAGGTACTTTCTACTCTCTATTGATGATTTTAGAGATAAAATTTAGGTATATTTTCTTAAAGAAAAATCATAGGCATTCACCATCTTCAAAAAGTTTAGGGTTGTTGTGGAAAAGGGGAGTGGCTATGAAATTAAATATATGAGAGTTGATAGAGGAGGAGAGTTAACGTCTAAATAATTCAACAACTATTATGAAGATAATGGAATACATCATCATTTAGCCATGCCAGGGTCTCCACAACAAAATGACATAGATGAAAATAAAATAAAATAATTCTTGACATAACATGAAGCATGTTGAAAAGCAAGAAGACGCCAAAGGAGTTATGGGATGAAGCTATGAGTTTCACATCATATATATTTAATAGGATTGTCTCAAAAAGTCTTTCCAAAATTACTCTAATAGAAGCATTGAATGGGAAAAAAAAGTGTAAAGCACTAGTGAGTCTTAAAAAGCATAGCTTATACCCACAAATTTTAGTTGAAAGGCATACCAAACTTAGTGAAAAAAGTCAAAAGTTAGTCTTCATCACTTATGAAAAGGTGTCTAAATATAATCTTTATAATTTGGTTAATGAAAAGATCATTGTTAGTAAAGATGTTGAGTTTAATGAGGACGCTTCAAGGGATTGGAGTATTAAAGAGAATGAAAACTATAATTTCTTTCTCATCTTTATAGAAGAAGCATAAGATAATCAATCCCATGAAGAAATCACAAATCCATTATTAACTCCTACTTCATCACAAGTTCAAGATCCTTTATCAGGCTTAAGCTCTAATGAAGAAGTCTAACATTATGGAAGTATGGAAGAAATTTGTAAGGCCACTAAAAATCTAAATAATCAATTTAACCTACTTTATCTATTTTCTGATTGTGAGCCTATAAACTTTCAAGAAGTAAAAAAAAAGACAAAAAATGATTAAAAGCTATGAATAAAGAGGTCAAGGAAATAAAGAAGAACGACATATGAAAGCTAACAACACTTCCTAAAGTTCACAAAGCGGTTAGTGTAAAATGGATCTACAAGTTAAAAAGAAATGCCAAAAGAAGAATTTGAGAGATACAGACTAAGATTAGTGGCTAAAAGCTATATTCAAGGGGTTGATGCCAAAGGTGTTTTCTGATTGTGAGTTTATAAACTTCTAAGAAGAAACAAAAGACAAAAAATGGTTAGAAGCTATGAACAAGGAGACCAAGGTAATAAAGAAGAATGAAACATGCAAGCTAGCAATAATTCCTAAAGGTCATAGGTTGATTGGTGCAAAATGGGTCTACAAGTTAAAGAGAAATGCCGAATGGAATTTGAGAGATAAAAAGTAAGATTGATGGCTAAAAGCTATATTCAAAGGGACGGTGTCGATTATAATAAGGTGTTTGCTAAACTATATGATTTGTCATCTCTCTAGCAATATAAAATAGGTGAAAATCTTCCAAATGGATGTGAAATATGCATTCTTAAATGGCTCTCTTTAAAAAAATATCTATATTGAGCAACTCATGGGATATGCATAAAAGGGACAAAATGACAAAGTTTTGAAGTTTAAAATGGATTTTTATGGCTTAAAACAAGATCCAAGAGCTTGGTATAGCTATATAGATAGTTACTTTTTAGAAAATAATTTCTCATATTGTTCTTATGAGTATTTCTCTACTCCAAGGATGAGAAGGGAGATGTATTGCTCATGTGCTTCTACATGGATGATTTAATCTTCACTGGCAATAAGCTAAATATGTTTGAATAATCCAAGAAGGAATGACTAAGAAATTTAAAATGACTCACATTGGCCTCATGGGCTACTATCTCGATATTGAAGTAAGGAAAATGGATAAAGGAATTTTTATTTCATAAGAAAGATATGCTAGAGAAACACTCAAGAAATTTAATATAGAAAATTACAATTGTCACGACTCGAATGAGCGCGTGACCAACACATAAAACCCAAAAGACTAAGCCCTTAAATCACGTAAGCATGAAAAAAATAAATGTAAAAATTTTTAAAATAAATAACAACATGGGCACATATAAGTACAAACATAGTAAAGTACAATAATGTTATCTTGCATCAAAAGATACTAAATCATATTATTGTGGAGACTAGAGCATAAGTACAAGTGAAAATATGAAGTCACCAGCTTGAAATTCTACATCCTTATGCTTCAGGTTCACAGAACTCTTTTGTCTACTGAACGCTATCTCTAGTCTTTATTTGACAAATGGATTCTTCTCTGATGTGATCTTTATTAGTTATAAGCCCTCTAATTGCCTCTCACTTATTTTCTCTTAGCACATTGGTGATCTGCATTTTTGTCTGTATAATGCCTTGTAAATTGCCATCCCAGTGCTACTGTAATAGTTATTATTGTAATTGAACTTAATCAGAGGCAATTGCGAATCCTAACTACCATTAAAAGTCCATCTCAGTATGTCTTCTAAGGTCTGAATCGTCCTCTCAGATTGCATATTAGTTTGGGAATGTAATTTAGTGCTAAAATCCAATTAAGTGCCCAATGCCTCCTACAATCTCCTCCAAAATTAAGATGTGAATTGTGATCCTTGGTTAAAGACTATTGACATGGGCATCTCATGGAGACATAATATTTGCTTGATATACACTCACCTAAGGTTAGACGTTGAGCAGATGGTTTTCACAGGTAAGAAATAGGTTGAATTCATCAAATTATCTATAATCACACAAATTGAATAACATTGAGTCCTTATATAAAGTAGGATAACCATGAAATCCATTGTGATATTTTTGCATTTCCATTCAAGAATTGACAAAGGTTGTAGCCAACCAAAGGGTCTCTAATGCTCAGCATATACTTCTTAAGAAGTCAAACAATTAGAGACATATTAAGCCACATTCACTTTCATAACGTTCCACTAATACATATCTCTAAAGTTCTGATACGTTTTGGTGGAACCAAGATGTACATTATCTGTCATATAGTGTGCTCCCTTTAAAATCTCCTCTTTCAAGTTCTTTACATATAGAACACACAATCTCCCATTCATCCTCAATATGCCTACCCTATCAATCTCGAAATCCATGTGACGTCCACTATTAGAAAATTGCAAACTACCAACAAAAAACTCCTGATAAAAAAAAATTCATAGTAAATTAGCGATGGAAACAAATTTCTGTCAATAAACTTATCAGAAAAAATCGTATTTTGTGACCCAAAAAAATTTGTCGATAAAGGTGGAGGGAATTTATCTGTGAAATTTTGTCGATGGAATTTAGCAACGGAATAGTGAAAGTTTTCGTAAAAATAGGCAACAATGGTTTGCGGTAAAAATAAGTGATTAAATTTACCGACGGAAGAAATTTCCTCAGGAAAATTACCTAAGGAAACTCCATTCCGTCAGTAATTTACTGACGAAAATGATGTCGGTGTTGGTGTTTAAATTTAAAGGAAAATGATGTCATTTTATTGTTAATTAAATTACACACCCAAAGCCTCCTTAGCGATAGAAAAGATGTTGGTATTGTTGTTTAAATTTAAAGAAAAACGATGCCGTTTTATTGTTAATTAAATGACACACTCAAAGCCCCCCATACCCCTCTACCTCAATATGTCTCTAACATCATTTGTAATGTGTATTGTTTTACATCATTTAAGATTGATTATTATTGAATTAGTAGTCTTTCCTAAAATTCAGTAAGATTAGATATTTTTCAAATAAATATTTTGTATATGATGATATATTTTACTATTACTATATGATTTTTAGTCCTTGGTGTTGATTTAAGCATCAAAAATAGTACAATATAAGTTTTTTAAGAAAGAATAAAAGATGTACCCTGACTAAAGAAAGCGAGAATGCTAAAAAAATAAGAGGTCAAAGTTATCATCCTTAGTGACAAAAACGAGAATGTATCACTGGATACGAATGATGAGTAAAGCCCTGTAAAGATGGAATTTATGGACTTCAAAATGTAGTGAAAAACCAATTAGGCTTGTGAAGGTATCTAGGAATTAAAACAATTTTGTCGCCTTGCTTATGGTTTATGACACTCTGATATCCTTTACTAAAATGGAGGTAGGACATTTGATTGTCATAGATGTACTACTCTTGGTTTTAATCATATATATGAAGTTCATATATCCACATATAGTTACTAAGACCTAATGCTTATTAAATTTATGGAAATCACCATAATAGTAAGAGATTAGTCATGTTTGGCAATGACTTGACATAATAGTAAGAGAAAACATATATTGTAATTTTATTGATTCATTTTATATACCTATTTTTCTCTCGAATATTGCATTAAATTTTCTTTAAGATGTTTAAATGTTATTTCATCATATATGATATATACATACACACACACACACACACACACACACACACACACACACACACACACACACACACACACACACACACACACACACACATCATTATATAAAATATAAAAATTATTATAATTTCTATTTTAGTTATTAGATCAATTTTAATTTAATGTAATTTAGTTTAACTCAGCTAGTAAATTCTTGTTTTTTTTCATCATGATTTAATATATCAATTCGATTTTTAAACACTATTTTTTCTCATTTTACTCTCCATTAAAATTCTAAAAATATAAAAATTTGACATTCAAATCTTTAGGTTTTGTTTCTTTATTTTTAGAAACATATTGTTGAAGTTTTTTATTTTAGTATTCAATTTTTAAAGATAACATTTATAATATTGTTTATGGTTCTAAAAGAATATTCCTTGCGTTATTTGCATCTTAATATATTTTATTGAATATCAAAAGTTTCAAGGCCAATAACTAATTACTTATATTCAAGAAAAAGTGGTGCAAAAATATCTTAGTGTTTGAGAAGTGATGATGGTTTGACTTATTATATATGATCCTTTTTTTTCTTAAGTTTGTTTTAATATCTCTCACATGTCCAACCTCTTATTTTGTGTTTATGAGCTATAAAAAATGCAAGTACACTTTATTTGGATAATAAATATGTGGTTCCCTTTTTTCTTTTAGGCTGCATAATTTGATGATGGAAATTAGGCAACTTATATGACATTGATTACTTCTTCCCTTCAATTAAATTTGGTAAGAGATGAACTTAATTATATTAATAAAAATAAGAGTTTAAATTGAAAGAAATGCATCAATCAAAGTTGTCTGATAGTAGACCCTAATAAACGATCAGCATATGATATACTATTTTCATGAAAATATGACCTATGGTGATTTAGAGAAAATGCGATGCTTTTTTGTTTCCTCATAAGGATTGATATTAAATGGGAGCAAGTATCATGCCTTTATGCTTATAAAGAGACCTATAATGATTGTGAGTTAGTTTCATACAATTTTAATGAGAAAGAGGCCTATATGAATAAGAAGGAGGTTCTAAGTTCTTTTGAGATGACCTTGCATAAAAAATTGTGCCTATTTTTGCCTTGAGTATTATACCCTCTAGGTTTAGAATGTTATCCATACATGAATTTCCTTTTGCTTGGGATTTAGAGGATGCTAGATGGGCACATATTTTTTTGTAAACATTTAAAAAATTCAATATGGTCATGTGAAGATTCAGATATAGTGTCTCAAATAATTGCTTGGCCCTTATAAAAATACTATAGGCATTCTTTAATGTAATTCCTTATGTGAAACTAATTCGATACATATCATTAAAGTTTTTTAAGCTATAAAATAAACACTTGATATGCATGAAACCAATTCCATATCTAACGGGAGGTTTAAAAGATAAACACTTAATGTGTATAAAAAAATGGTTATACAAGAAAGCCCAAATAAAGTTAATTGTTGTCTTTGTCCATAGTAATGGTTTTTCATAATTTTTTTTGGAATAATAATGGTTATGATCTTGCAAAAAATTTATATGTTGTCTTTGTCCATATGTTATATTACAAAAAATGGTTATGATCAAATTAAGGTTAATTGTTCTTTTCAAACAGAGATCGAGGCTTCAATGGCTTAAGCAATATTATAAGTTGTAGTATATAAAAACATTAATAGAAGGAAAATTAAATATGCAATACACAACTTAAAACTCATGCATATCTGTACCTATGCTCAATTCAAAACTTATAAAAAACTAGCTAATTGTTTATTGGCTTTCTTGTAGGCTGTGTTATATGATGAAGAGCGTCGATAATTGTCCAACCTTATCAGTCTTCCTTGTAGTTTGCGATTGTCCGTCTATCAAGGTAGTCGTTCAACCAAGTAATGTCTACAATGTGATAGGTTTTGTGATGTTTTTTGCAATTTTACTTCTAAAAATGATTGATGAGTTTTTAGGCTAGGATTTAATACTCTAAGTATTTTAGTTTGGGAATTATTTAAGTTGAAACATAAAGACTTGAACTTCAATGTAATCAGTTCAAACTTAGTATTAATACAAGAAATTCATTTAATTGACATGATAATTCTTTGCATAATAGGATGGTACATAGGTTGGAAACTTGTGATGTAACTCTTATGAGGCTTATCAGTGAAACTTTCCATGAGCCTAGGAGTTACAATGAGAACTTGTTTTCTTGATTCATCTCATCAAATAATGCCACGTACCATAGTGCTTGTTTAAAATCAAACTTTAGAAATGAACTTGTAGGTGATTAATTCAAACATAAAGACTTGAACTTCAATGTGATTAGTTCAAACTTAGTATTAACATAAGAAATTCATGTAATTGACATAACAATTCTTTGCATAATAAACCTCTAGGAAACCTATGATACAACTCCCATGAGGCTTATTGGTAAAAAATTTCACGAGCCTAGGAGTCACAAATTCACAATGAGAACTTGCTTTCTGGATTCATCTACTCAAACAATGCCACATACTATAATGCTTGTTTAAAAGCAAACTTTGGAAATGCACTTGTAGGTCATTAATTCAAACATAAAGACTTGAACTTCAATGCGATTGCTTGATCTAGTGTTGGAATTAATATATGTAAGCAAAAAATGTGCTTTTGATCGTTTTGAGGAAACCCATTTTATTTATTATAAACCAATTTCCACTCTTTTATTTTAATATAAAGTTAGAAAAATAATATGTAGGTGCTTTTTTTTTTACTTCTTAATGTCACTTCTTAAACGATATTGGTTAGCAAATTGCTTTATTTGACTGATACTCATATATGTTGTCCATCAATTAAGGCCCTATTTGGTTGAGAGGTTAGTAATGGAATTGGATAGACCGTAACATAAATGGAATGGGATAGAATGTAACACACTTCCATCGTTTAGTTGAGGGTTTCATAATGGAAGGAACAAAATGGGATGGAAGCAGAGGGTTTCGTAATTCATATTATGTTCCATTCTATCCTAAACAGTGAAAATAAGAAACCTCCAATTCGGGGGACTTAGGATGGAATGTAAACTAATAAATACATATTACTTAATATACCCTCAATAATTTTTCTTAATACCAATTATTTCTTCTAACCCTAAATCTTTTTTTTCCAGACTCATTTATTACGGTCCACAAGCTTATCATTTCTAGACTTCTCTTTCCGTTCTCTGTGTTCTACCACTTCTTCTTCTTCTCGTGTTGTTTAATAAAATTTTTATTATTTTAAAATAGAAAATATAAAAAAAAATTATTTGTCACAGTTGTGACTTAAACAAGTTAAAACCGTGACTTTTTAATTGGACGTGATTTCTATTTTAAAATCATAATGTTAAACCTCTTGCAACAACCAGTTTAATATTAGGGGTATAATAGTCATCTATTATACATTACATTCCATTTCATCCATCTTCCAAACAACATTTCACTACATTACATTATGAACCCTTCCATCTCTCCCAAATAACTTTTCACTATATTACATTTCATTCTATTATAAATCGTTCTGTTCCATTCCATTCTATTCCATTTCATTCTATTAATTAACATCCAACCAAACATTCCCTAAGTCAATATATCGATAAGCCAAGTATAGTTCATTTGTAGGTTGCTTATAGGATATTAAGATATGTTAAGGATAATAAAGATCAAAGCCTTATCTTTCCTTAAAAATTCTTCTATAAAGTTGTAAGGTTCTTGTGGCTTAGAATGTGGTGATTGTCTAATCACTAAGGTGGAATTGGTTGTGATTGAGTTTTCTAATTATGAAATTATATGGTGGGATACGTCGGTTTCAATTTGGAGGGGAAATGGTCAGAGACCTGTAAACACTTAAGGGAAATGAAGGATCTAATGATGTGTAAAGTAAATATTAAATGTTTTGTAAGATTAACATGGATACTACCATAACGATTATTATATCTAACTATGAAATCACTTTTTTAAATAACAACTTTGCAGAAATGAGTAATGTTGATAGATCTTGGATGTATAGGCGATTAACACTTGATGATTTCATTAATCCTGAGTTTGTTGAAGGAGTTGAAGCTTTTATTGACTATGTATATTCTCAACTTGGATATATAGATGGTCCAAAGATTAGATGTCCATATAAAAGGATCAAACATACTCATTTTCTTCCTATTGATGAATTAAATCTAGATTTGTTAAGAAAAGGGTTTGTTGCAAATTATTTTGAGTGAATACGATATGGGGAGTGTAACACCTAAAGGGGTAATAAGGTAAACTCATCAATAAATATGGTTGAGTTTGAAGGGGGATTGGATTTATAACAAATAATTTAGGTATAATTGAAAATCCTTACACCCAAATGATTTATGATATAGCCGGTTATACCTTTAAGGCAAATATAGAAAATCTTTAAAAAGAAACAAACCCAAATGCAAAAATTTTTTTAACTTACTAAAATCAGCTGACCAAGAATTATGGCCAAAATGTGAGACCATGACTCAATTATGTTCAATATTATCTTCAATTGCTTAAATATTGAACATAAAGTCTGAAGGGCATATTTTTTATTGAAGTTTGGATAAAATTATTGCTTGGTATAATGAATCATTGCCTCTTGATCATACAATGTTTGATAATTTTTACAATATGAAGAAACTTATTAGGGGTCTTGGTTTGCCAGTTGAAAATTTTGATTGTTGCAATTTGAGATGTATGTTGCCTTGGGGAGATGATATGGAATTACAAGAGTCCAATTTTATGATCAATCTAGGTTCAAACCTAGAAAATGTACTATGAAATAGAAAATAGTATCATGGAAGCGGATGTATTATTTCCTGCTAACTCCGAGACTTTAAAGACTTTATGGTTCTGATATTATTGCATTTCACGTGAGATGACATAATGAATATGAACAGGAAGATGGAATAATTCACCATCCATCAGATGCACTAGCGTGGAAATATTTTAATAATACCCATTCTGAGTTTGCAGCTGAAAGTCAAAATGTTAGGTTGGGATTGTTAACAGATGGATTATAATCTTTTGGTCAATCCAGCCAACAATATTCATCATGGCCAATCATAATTACTTATTATAATTTGTCTCCATAGATGTATGAATAAGGCATATTTGTTTTTTACGGTGATTGTACTGGAGCCTACAAACCCAAAGTATAAAGTTGATGTATACTTACAACCATTGATATCTAAATTGCATCATCTTTGGGAATTTGGTGTGGAAACATATGATGTGTCTCTCAAACAAATTTTTTTTGTTGAGAATTGCTTTGATATTGACTATTAGTGATTCCTTGCGTATACTATATTGTCTGAATGGAGCACAACAGGGAAATTAGCTTATCCTTACTATGGCGTCCTAACGGGACAAAAACATCTTGGTTTGACAACCACAAGAAATTTCTTTCTCCAGATCACCCATTTAGATGCAACAAACAAAAGTTCATTAAGAATAGGATGGTACAAATACCTCCTCTCCCTTACAAAACTGGTGAAGAGATATTGCAAGAGATATTTTTGATAATTTGTTCAACATGATAATGAACATTAAAGGGAGGATAAAGGACAATGCAAAATCATGAGTTGATTTAAAACTTTTTTGTAGAAGGAATGAGTTAGATCAAGATTTTTGCACCTATAAATATCTAAAAGCATGTTGCACTTTAGACAAAAAACAAAAGAAAATTTTGTGTGAATGGTTGAAAAGTTTAAAATTTCCCGATAGTTATGTTTCGAACTTGGCAAGGTGTATGAATATGAGGAAGTACAAATTATTTGGGATGAAAAGTCATGATTGTCATATGTTTATGCAAAGGCTAATTCCAATTGCATTTTAGGAGTTGCTACCGAATAAGGTTTGGGAAGCTATAATGGATTTAAGTTCGTTTTTCAAAAGCTTAACATCATCTGAAATAAAGTTGGCTGAAATGGAAAAACTAGAAAGAGAAATTCCAATTATTATGTGCAAATTAGAAGGGATTTTCCCTCCAGGCTTCTTTGACTATATAGAGCATCTACTAATACATTTAGCACACGAGGCTAAACTTGCTGTTCTAATTCAATATCAAGGGATGTATCCGTTTGAGAGTTAATTATAATTAATATTTAAATAAAACTTATAGCATGTTTTAATCATAAAATTGTAATAACCCTATTTGTAATGTAAGTATTTACATCACTTGAAGAAAAATGTCAAAAACAAGGCTAGAGTTAAAGGTTTGATATGTAATGCTTATTTAATGGAGGAAGCAAGTACATTTTGTTTATATTATTTTGAGTCGCATGTGCACACAAGAGAAAGAAAAGTTCCTCGTAATGATGATGGGGAAAAATTTCATCCCATTTTCATATATCCTGGATGAATATATGTACGGTCAACAAGAAGAATGTTAACAGAAGAAGAAATAAAGACTGCCCATGGTTACATTTTATTGAATTGTCAAGAGGTTTAACCTTTCGTGCAATAAGTTTAAGCTTATTTTTAAATTGACTATTTCTAGATTTGAAGTTAGTGTTGTTCACAAATAAAATACATAATAATGCTTTTAGATTATACGAGGAATGATTATGCGAGCTAATGCCCAGAAAAATACGAGATGATATCAATAAAGAAGTTGAAAGAAACTTTCCTTGATGGTTTGAGAAATATGTAAGTTTTCACTTGCAATAATTGAAATGGTTGAATTATCAAATCAAAGTGTTTAAATGAAATTGTACTATTTAATATGATTTTTTTGTGTAAGCCTCAGAAAATTTAATCGAGAACAAGGTCATATTTGATCTTGTAAAAGGACCTTTGCGAACTGTTAAATCGTATTTGGTCTATTTTGTTAATGGATACAAATTTCATATAGAATATCATGGTCATAGCATGGCAATAGTAAATAGTGAGGTTTGCATATAGGAAGAATTGATAGATTACTATGGTAAAATTATTGAGACACTTCAAATTGAGTACCCTATATTGCCAATAAAATGAAGTGTGATAGTTAAGTGTGAACGGTTTGATCCAACTCCTAATGTTGGAACAAAAGTACGTAACTGATACAATTTAGTTAAAATCAACCATAGAAGAAGATTTAGATAATTTGAACCTTTCGTGTTAGCGATGCAAGCGATCTAGGTGTATTATGTCCCTTTTCCCAACTTATGATGAGATAAGTCAAATTGGTTGGTCATTTTGCAAAGTAAAACCTAGAGATATTTTTGAATTATATGGAAAAGGAGAGAATAAGAGAATTAAAAGTGAAGCATTTCAAGAAGATGTTTGTAAAATAAATTTATGTGTAACATATGACGAGAATAAACCTTTGAACTATCCAAATAATGAATATGTTGAACTTTCATCTATAGAAGATGAGGAGGGCAACAGATCTGAAGAGGAGCCTGAGTTTGATTCTAATTCTCCAGAAAAAGAACATAATGATGATTTTGATTTACAATTAAGTGATGATAACGATTAATTTGTGTTTGTAATAGTATATTATATGAATATATATATTATTACATCAACAATATATTGTCATATATTTAATTTATATTGTTTTATTACTAGAATATTCAATAAAATGTGAATTTTAGATTTAAAATATGTCACAAAAGAGAAAACAGGAAATGATACGACACCCAAGGGTTAGGTTACCACCATTTTAACAAGCCAGTACATGTCCATAGAAAGGATCATATTGTGCAGATGCTACAGAATCAAGTGTTGTAAGTCCAGCTACTGCATATCCAAATGAGGTATTACCTTCCCGACCTACAGTCCCAGTATAGTCACCTTCTGTACCTAAAGTTATATCATCCAGCAATGCTACTACATCATCCATCACCCCTATACCAACAGAGATATTAGGGGTAAAAGTTGCAGCTGAAGGAGATGGCCTTCGTCCTAGAGCTAAGCAAGATGATGTAAGAACGTACATCACAATTATCAACAATTTGTGAGTGAAATTCTATAAATTTTTTAATACATGATAACACTATAGGTTTATAATGAAGTTATAGGTTTTAATTTCAAAATGATCTAAAATACCTTATATATTAGGTTGGTTTCGTCTGGAACGTGCTCCAGAATTATTTCATCTAAGTTCAAGCAGAAAATAGATCTTGAGGGTTATATATGGAAGAATATCTTTCAGACGATAAAGGATTTTTATTATTAGGAGTTGACGTACAAAAAATATATTCTTTAATCTTTTTATTTTAACTAATTTTAATTAGATAAATGTTGTAGTTTTTAAGTATTTACAGTATGTTTTTTTAAAAGAATTTTTTTAGGATTCAAAATTTGATGTTGTAATTTATAATGTATGGGACAGGTGACCTCGTGCACGTTATATAGATTTTCTTTGTTCGATACACAAGAATGGCGTACGACCTCCTTACATATTTGAAGAAATATGGACTTGTTGGCAGCAATATTAGGCATCACCTGAGGTAATGTCCATTTCAGAACACAATTTTGCAAACAGATGTGGAGGAACGAAGGGAGACAGTTTACCCGTACACACTGGAGGATCTGTGACCCACTAAGTGCATGCAGAGAAACTTATAATTATCTAAACTTTACACTTATATTCTAATTTTTGTGTTTTGATGTATGAAATTTGATTTCAATGTAATTTGATGTATGAAATTTAGAATGAAAATATGTGTATTATAGAAAATGATAATGTTATAAATGTCTGGTGCCATTAATGGCTATATTCTTGAGTAAATTTTTTTGTTCAATAAGGGGTAAATATCATAAAAATAGAGAAAACTCTGTCAAATTTTTTGTAAATTGTAGTTCATTTATAACACTTTAATCTGATGCACGAAAAATCTATGAGCAGGAAGCCTACACTATGTCAGCTCTTTTTGCGTACCCGATGCAAAGAACTATATTTTAATATTAATCATTAAAAATTATTACTTATTAACATAAACAATTATAATGATAGGGACAAATACAAGAAAGCATTCAATGACAGTCTCAGCACTCTAAAACTATTAATGAGATTCAGACATATCTTGATGCAGTGGGTGATAAGGACCGTTGTGGAAGGATCTTCAGCTTAGGTTCATTCACAAACACATGCTATTTGCAATCCTCCACATACAGTATAACTGAATTTAGTAAACAGTTCGCATCAAATGAGAGAGTCATTCAACTTGAGAGCATAGTAGAGAGGCTGGCAACTCAGTTGCAACATTCGATGGAGTACATAGCCCAGCTCTGTAATGAGTTGAAGAGGAGGGACAGCACCTCATTGTGACAGTTAGATCATTCGCCTTCACCAACTGCATAGCTTAGATGGATAAGTGAATGTAGATGTTTCGCTACTCTTCAGTAATTTTGTATGAATTCTTAATTTACAATTATTTTCAAGATACTTGCAGTTGTACATTATAACTTTTTGATTATATATTAACAATCAACATAATTTTTACTGTATATGATCAATCAATTTATTGTTTAGAGAAATTAAATGTAGAAAAAAAATCAAAAGATTATCAATAGAAAACTCGAGAAGGAAGTGAGAAATGGTGGTTGAAATTATCATAGGTAAATTTTCTGACAAAATTATGATATTTCGTCAGTAAATATTTCGTCGGTAATTTACCAATGGACTGCTAGGAATAACATTTTTCGTAGGTAAATTTAGTGACAAACATTGTTTGTCTTTAGATAAAAGTTACCGACATAATATTGTAGTTCTGTTGATAGATAAAAACTTACGATCGCTAAATTTTTAGACATAATTGCAAAATTTCGTCGCTAAATTTACTGATAGAATTAGAGTGTTCCGTCACTAAATTTCTTGAGAGAATTACAAAATTCAGTTACCAAATTTACAGACAAAATTATAATATTCTGTCGCTAAATTTACGACAGCTTTGAAACATTCGATGCCAAATTTTACCTATGGTTGCATCTTCGACGACTCTTTTCGTCGATAATTTCCGTCGCCAAATTTGTTTGTCAATGGAAAATCTTTATTTTTAGTTGGTAATTTTCATCACTAAAACCAACTTTTCTTGTAGCGATCCTTTTCGCACTTTACTCATAAACTTTTAAAGCTTAGGGTCTTAGCCTTGAGTGACCTTGATCCTATCCAATAATACCAATCATACTTTGATGCTCGCCAATAGTAATCATGAACCTAAAATTTGAAAATGAGCACTTTGATCCATTAAATTATATAACTCCTTGGTCAAAGCTCTCCTCTCTACTACAATATGTGTCAAACTACTTGAGGACTTCCTACTTAGTGCATCTGATACAACATTTGCCTTTCCTAGATGATACCGAATTGCATATTCATAATATTCTAGTAGTTCCATCTACCATGTTTGTCTTATATTTAAGTCAAATATATATTTTAATCTCTTTTGATATGTGAAAATTTCACATGTCTCACTGTACAGATAATGTCTCTAAATCTTTAAGGGAAGCTCACTGTTACCATTTTTTAATCATAAGTGGGGTAATTTTGTTTACTCGGAAGCATAAGTAATCACCTACTATTCTGCGACAACACATAGCCTATGCCAACTCTCAAAGCCTTATAGTACATTTGAAATCCTCCAAATTCAGTTGTTAATGTTAGGATTGTAGTTGTAGTTAAACACTCTTTCAACTTTTAAAAGCTCTCCTTACAAGCATCAAACCAAATGAAATGAGTATTTTTTTGCTTCAGATGTGATAATAAGGTTATTTTCTTAGAAAATTCTTGGATAAATCTTCGATAGTAACCTGCCAATCCCAAAAAACTTCACACTTTTGTCACTATGTTTTTATCTTTCCCAGTTCATTATAGCTTTCACCCTCTTCAAGTCCACTTGCATCCCCTCTTTAGATGCCACTTATCTTAAGAATGAGACATTATCAAGCCAAAATTAACACTTCGAGAACTTGACATATAACTAATGTTCTTAAAGTGTCTACAACACCACTCTTAAATGTTAAGCATGTTCCTTATCTATTTTTAAAACATAAAAATGTCATTGATAAAGACTATCATGAACCTATCCAAAAATGGTTTGAACACTTTATTCATTAGATCCATGAAAGCTGCTGAAGTATTGGTAAGGCCAAATGACATTACTAGGAATTCATAATGGTTGTATCAAGTCCTAAAGTTAGTTTTAGGTATATACTCTCCTTTAATCCTCAATTGATGATGTCCAAACTTTAGGTTGATCTTAGAAAATTACCTAGCACCCTAAAGTGATCAAATAAATTGTCAATTCAGGGTAATGGATACTCATTGCAGATGGTCACCTTATTCAACTGCTTTTAGTTAACACACAACTAGAGAGAACCATCCTTTATCTTTACAAATAGTACCGATGCACCTCATAGTGATGTGCTAGGCCTAATGAAACCCTTATCCAATAAATCTTGTATTTGTTATTTTAATTCCTTCAACTCTATAGATGTTATTTTATGTGGAGGTATAGAAATCAAAGTTGTACCAATTATTAGATCAATACTTGATATCTCTCTTTAGTGGTAGCCTTAATAACTCTTAAAGAAATACATTTAGAAACTTCTAAACACTCTAAAGGTTGTTAATCTCTATAGAGGTATCCCTGACTGAGGCCAAAATGCATTGACACTCCTGTTTAAGCATCTTGTTAGCCACTAATGTCAAACTATATTGGTTGGGATAGTCTTCTTATCTCCCTCTAAAGTAAAATCTACCTCACCCAAAATCTAAAACACCGCTTTCTTCTCTCCACAATAGAAGGTGACGTAATGACTAAAAAAACAATCCATCCTTAATATTACTTCAAAATCTATAAGTGGTAGCGTCATAAGGTTCACTTCCAATATCCTACCATTAATCTCCACAAGAAACTAGTAGTAGGTCAAATCTACCTATACACAACCACTAAGAGGTTTGGAAACAAGCAAGGATTCTTCCATCCTATTTGGTACTACTTATAGTATCATAGCAAAGTATGGGTCACTTTGGGATCTATCAAAACTTTAAATTTTAATCTAAAGATGATAATAATGCCAGATACTACCACATTTGACGCTTTGGCACCTTGAGGGTTGAGGTTGAACACCTTGCCTGACTATAACTTGTATCTTAAAAGTTAGAGGACTATCCCTGATTGCAGCCTCCAGATCTACCTCTTGAATGCCCCCCTCCTAAACCTTGCCCCTGCTGGGCACCAAACTGTGGTCCTCTATGTGGTTGTTGAAATGGAGGTTATGCCTCACTAAAAGAGGTTTGTTGATATCCCATTTTTTGATAGTCCTTGATCAGATGCTCATACTGACTATATTTGTAGTAGCCTCTTGGTGTTATGTAGGATGGGCCTTGATGTGACTTGCCACAATGCTAGCAAATAGAGGATGCCGAGCTTAAATTGCTACCTTTGGAGCTCCATCCGTTACTACTACTAATTGCTCCATACACGAACCTAAATCCTCTCAGATGTTTATGGCCAAATCTCTCCTTGCTATGGGCTCGAACATCCCTCTATTGGGAGCTCTCACTCTGACTATACCCTAACGAAAATTTTGAATATTGTCACTATCATTGCTAAAAACTGGAGGGTCTTATTAAATACCTCTTACCCTGCTCTCCAATAAACAAAGTATCTTACTCTATGAGGATCCATTCCAGCTGCTTGACCATATCCACAAAAGCAAAGAACTTCTTCCAAAAACTCATAGTCATGCTAATAAAAGGGGGTCCCAACCCAAGTACATATCATTTATTCTTATTAACTCATTTGGAATAATTTCTAGGGCATATCAACTTAATCGAATGAATTTAGTGGTATCCTCATCCACCATTCTATCTCCTCGACGTAGATTCAAGAACTATAATCTAAGTGTCTCTTGAGCTACAAAGGAGAGGGAATAGTCTATTAACCTCTCCCTGAACTACAATCAGGTCACTACACTAGCTACATATCATAATAGTACAGCCTCCTGCCTCACATCTCCACATCATCGAGGAAGTTAATGGTCTCCTTGGGTTTGTTCCCATCAAACTCTAGGGGTTGAACCTCAAATACATCATTGAAAGCTACATATTTGACCTTTCCTACTTTAGGGTTACAATTGGTGGTGGGATTTATTATTGTTGTTATTGCATCATCATCATTTAATATCAGAATGTGGCATTTTTATTCTGGCTAGAAACACTTGTATGTCTAATGTAGGCACCTTGAGAACTCCCTGTTACACCTCAGGCCCTTTTATAGATGCCTGTTTAGTTTTAGTCGTCCTGCACCTACCGTGTCTCCTAACTGAGGTAGTAGGGATAGATGCCTCATCTTATGCCCGAGGCCTCATCATAACCCTCTTGGTTAAGTCATTTAAGAAATCATGCACATTTTTCATACTAACAAAGGAAGCAAAAGAATGGCCAGTACTAAAATAGATGGGTATTCTGAATAAGGAAACCATTTTAAAGAGGGATTAAATTCATATATGTACATAGTAAGAAGTAGAACGAGAATTTAGGCCTCAAACCTTTTAACTTAGGCATTGATTTTAACTTTGTCATGGTCCAAACATGCATATAACCAACATACAAAACTTAAAAGATGAAGCCCTGAGATCATACATAAGCCTAACCACTAGTGATAGAAATAAATGTAAAAATATAAATAAATAAATGGGCTCACATAATTACAACATAGTAAAGTACAATAATGTTAGTGTGCATTAGAACAAAATTTTTCAGTATACAAAATTATATCACAGCAGACATTAGAGTATAAGTACCAGTGAAACAATAAAAAAGCATATGTAAAAGTAGATATGTTGCAGCTAACACTCCTTAGAGTCACTACTATGAAGTTAGTAGTAGTTGACCTAAAGAATAAAGTTAAGAGGATTCAGACCTTACTAATTGAGTCTATATAGCCCTACGATACCTAGTGACATGCTCACACAATATATAGTTTACATTAGTATAAACACACATATATGATGCATGACAAAGCACATGTAATACCTAATAAGTTGTGGAGAAGGAATTTTTATTAGACCCTAGTCTTTAAGGTTAGATCCTTATAATACAACACCTTAAATAGCTGTAGGGAGCTAAGCATCACCAACAGTCCAGCTATCCACCTATACTCATATAGTCATAAGGCTGTCTTAGTCCAAAGGGATTGTGGGGAGCCAAACATCACTAACAGAGGAACTCTCACTTAATACGTCCAAAGTTACAATCACATTGATAATATACACATCAAACAAGGACCCAACTGGGAGCCACGCTTCAACTAGGATGGTCCATATCATATCTCAATATCATATGATAATTATCTCTCATAATCAAACTATTACACACTTAGTCCTGATGCATAACCATTTAGTAGCACATCCTATAGATTTCTTCCTCCTCCACAATCACAATCAAATACATCCACACATAGTCCAAATATCAATAATGAAATTTCACAAAACAAGCACTCAGTTATGTAAGAACCATCATAAATTCATGCATTATGCCATAGGTATCCAAACTCATAATCATATACTTAGATATCGCGGGATTATTGGATTTGATATTGGTAGATAGATATAAACTTACCTGATTGATGTACTTGTCAGTCTGAACCTTGCAATATGGGTCTCACTCTTGATATATCTATAAAATAGGAAAGGAAATATCCTAATCATTGTCATTTACAAGTTGTTGGGCTCAATTAAAACATATGACTTATTAAGTTTGCTAGGATGGGCTAATTTCGTAATTTGCCCATCGATACAATTCTCACCTAAACTTTACATGATTTTTTAATTTACAAAGCTTTAAAAATTTTACTATAGTTCTTAAGGAAAAATGATCAACACAATTTATAAGATTTTTCAAATTTTTGTAAAATAATAGTCATAGAATGTCATTGGAACAGTATCTCTAATAACTAGAATAATCCTTCAGTGGCCGAAAGATTTTTTAGTCTTAGAATTTAAAGATTTTTATACCAAATGAAGGTTCTTGATGAGTATAACAACTTTTATAACTATAAAAATTCAAATTCTTAACCAATCTTAATAAATGAGGAAAATTTATTTAGGGACCCTAACTTCTGTTTTTGTCAATCAGTAGCATATAGGTGGTGACCAGTGACAAGACCATAAGTATTTTGCACTTGACGTCTAAGGGAGTCTAATGGTTGTGGTGGTGGTTAGCAACACTCACTAGATGCGATGGATCGAAGATTTGAGTTTTTTTTTAAAAAAATTCTTCTCATTTTTTTATTATGATTTCGATGTTATTGTGAGCTAAAATGTGTATGGTTTTGATAGACTCAAAGAGCGGAGTTGATTAGTATATATGGTTGGTCAATTAGAGTTGTTGGCTGCAAAGAATAGAGGAAATAATGATTTTATTAATAGTTACCTTAGGGGATGAAAATGAAACATAGGAAAGATGAGGGTGAAAGATATATATACTTAGGGGATATGACATTAAGCCAATTGCTACACCCATAAAATATGGATGAAATTTGTCTAAAAAGGATAAAGAAAAAAATTGGTGAATTCAACACTTTACAACAGTCTAGTTGGAAGTTTAAAGGATCTCACCTACACAAGGTCAAACATTCTCTTTAGTATTGGACTTATAAGTTGCTTCATGAAGACTCTCAAAATAACTCATCTGAATGCTACTAAGGGAATCCTTCACTTTGTTAAAGGCAGTATAGATTATAGGATCCTCTATACTCACATCAATGAGTTTAATCTAATCAGCTATAGCGATAGTGATTGTGATAGAAACATTGATGATCATAAGAGTACTAACAGGTTTTTATTCTCTATGGGAAATTCAGCTTTCACTTGGAATTCGAAGAAGCAATCAATTGTCACACTATCTACTTGTGAAGCTGAATATGTTGTAACTAATGCTTGCGTTGACATGCACTATGGTTAAAGAGTTTAATGAAGGAGCTCAACATGCTAACAAAAGAAGTAACAGAGACTTATTAACAATAAATATGCACTAGCTTCGACAAAAAATCTAGTCTTTCATTAAAGAAGCAAGCATTTAACTACATTATATCTTTTATAAGGGAATACATTACAAATAAAGAGGTCTAGTTAAATTTTGAAAGATCTAAAGATCATATTGCCAATATTTCTTCCCAAACCACTTAAGCAAAGAGATTTTGAAAGATTAAGAAGCATTTTTAGAGTTAAAAAAATCAAATTTAAGGAAGGATTCAAAAAATTAAGTTTGATTTTTAGGCCTCAAAGTGTTAAAGTCTTAATCCATTGTCTTTGTAGACTATGATCCATAGTTTGACCCATTATCTAAAATCTAATATCCGAGAGTTCATACCACACGTGGTAGCTTACACTTCTTGCTTATCCAAGTTACTAAAAAAAATCCACCACCTTAGACAGAAGAACAAATAACATTGTAACTTAGTACAGACTAAGTGAGTAGGGAGAGAGCCCATAAGATATGAAAACACTACCTAACGACCCTGTTCATTTTTCTTCTAGTTTTTCTATGTCTAGTTTACCTTCTAGTGTAAAGCGTGTCTTATCTAATCGTATAGAAAATCTAGTAGCAATTACTCAAGTAAAAAATTGTGTTTGTGAGTCTTCTTTACCTTTTTTAAGTTCGAACAGAATATATTCTCGTTATTGTTCTAGGAGAAGGAGTATACGTACTATCTTGTCTACGTCTCGTCCTAAAGTCAAGGAAATCATCCAGAGTTTTAGATTAGAACAGTATGGTCTCAGATCTACAACAACAAAACAATATGTAAAGCTTGAAATACTAAAGGAGCTGATCTCTCTTTGGAGAGAACACAACCATACACATCTTCATGTAGGGGCTATATGCCTCGTTATCACACTTCATGGAAGAAAGAGAATACTTACCATAGCCAGGATATCTCTTTTAAACACTAACTACATGACGTACCAAAATGCCTTGATTGGTACCTTGCTGACTACTCTCAACAATGGAAGTGTCATACTAACGATAGCACCCGATTTGAACATCATGTTGGATGATACCACTTTGTCTGAACGACTGTAAGTTCAGATCCAGATCACTGGAGCAAATCAAGATCCTATAACCATCATGGCTACTTTACATCACTAGATGATCTATCATCTGCAGAATCATGCTTTGGACCTTAATTTTCCAAATTCTACTAGGATGCTCTTTACATGGTTGCTGATCGCTCTAACGATTAGACTATTATTCTCTAAATCCCAAAGCAACTACCAACAGTGGAGCTTAAAAAGTTGATGCCAACTAAATGGATCACCAATTACCAAAAGGTGTTCCACGCGCCTCATCGACACTCTTTTTATACAACAATTCCTTTGATTCTGAAGACATTAAAGGATGGAACGGTTAAGTCCATTTATGCAAGCCTAACGAGAGTCCAGACAAAACCTTTACTTCTAGGGCTATTTTCTGATCCAACCCATATTTTCACATATAGAAGGTAAATCTAGTCCTTCTATTCATTATTTCAAATTTAACGGAGATCCAGTGTATGTTAGCCATCATCGTGGACATTTTGTATGGGATGTTGACCCATCTATGTGCAAACCCGATTGTGAAGTTTGTCTTAACTCTGAGTCATATAATGAAGAAGATGATGAAGAGTATGCCAGAAGACAAAGCAGGAAAAAAAAGTCTACAAATCGTTTCATACTTTCACAACAATATCATCTATACAATTATGATTCTGATACAGATGATTCCAGCAAATCTATTGGTCTAACTATTGAAATATCCAGACCTAGATCTCTTCCTGAGATGCTGAAATCCTCTACCTATCAAACAAAGCCAGTAGTTCCTGTTATGACTCCTACTCTTATTCCGTGCGTAATGGTAGTGCCATATGAGGAAGATTTTCCTTCTTTATACAGGAGTACTGATGAATCAACTAGGGTTATCTCTAACCCTTATATTCGAGCCTCAGGAATAACTTCACAAGGAACACTTACTTCTAATCCTTCAGATGAAGTTCTTAACTGGCATACATCGAATGCAATAGTACAAAATAAAGTTCTTAGAAGAATTGATTCTAACTGGATGGAATCAGTCAACAAACTCATGCTACTCATCACAAAGTTGATGTCGTTTCTAGGCAGATCCAACAAATGCATGAATCATACAAAGCTCAGATTAAGCAACTTAATGATGAACTTCGACATTACATTGCTACACATTATCTTGGGCCTTAATTCGACATTCAAAATCAGAGAAATCAAGAAGATACAAGGAATTGTGCAACAAATGGAAGTGATATGCAATATGCACAGTCTAAAGCTGTATATGGCTCGTCCTCTTCAGTATTTCCAAATACTCAGCCAATATACACTTCTCCTCTATATCAGAAGTATCCTGAAGAAACTAACTTTTAAAAGGTGTTTAAGTTCAATTATCCTTTGATTAGATAGTATATACATCCTCAGGCAGCTCAAACAAAGCCTAAAAAACCAAAATCTAAGCCTAAGCCTTAAAAGGTTCCTAAGCCATCACCTTCATATACAAAACATGAACCAGTTAATCAGTGGAGTACACCGTTACAAATCCATACTCCTCCTACTTTTCCACCAATTACAACCTTCCACCTCTAATGGGAAGGATAAACCACCTCTAACAGAGTTCATAGCAACTCTTGCATCTACACATGCTGCAGAAGATTCCTCGTCTCCAACAGATAAGTTAGAAGCTTGTTCTGAAGTTTCTGCACCAACCTCTAAAGTCTCTGCAACAATTTCTATGTCATCATCTAAACAGATCTCTAAACCATCCTCTGACTCCTTAGCCCAGCTAGCTGATCTACCAGACTTAGCATAAGTTTTGATGACTATGCCTGAACCAACTGAAGTTGAACCTGAAATAAGTGAAGCAGAATCCACAAGTATTGAATCTTTCAGACCTGAACCAGTACCACAAGCTCAGCCAGTTGCACAGGCTACTTCATAGACTAGGCCTACTTTAGGACTTTGGTTTACTTTTGAAGATCTTTCTCTAAAGAAATGGAGAGATTGACTGCATGAATTTGGTGCATAAATAGATCTTCAAATGAACAGACCGAATAATCCTTTACTAGATATTTTATCTGAATTCACTTCTCATTTCTCTGGTACTTTTGTGAGAATGGTGGCAAAGCATAAGCGAATATCAACGACTTCAGTACATCCAAGTCACTATAGTCGGAGCTCTTCTTGGAATAATTCATAAGGAATTCATTGGTGACGTTCAGATGATAGATAAGCAAATCCGTCAAGAGTATTTTGCGATAAAATGCTATTCACTTGATAAAAGTGATATCCAAAAGCATTACAAACGTATGCCAGAAAGGTACTATCTTTTGAATGGATGGAATGATGTTAATCTTTGATATACTTTTATCTCATCCCTTCCAAATCAACTGCAACTAGAGTTACAAAAGGACCATATTTTCTTTACAACGAGATATGGATAAAATATCTCTTGGAGAAATTTACCAGCTTGCTCTAGCTTCTCTTGATAAGTTGTGTGACCAACGTACCTTATTCAAGAATATCGTTAAAGGTGGTCCAATTCTCAAACAGGCATGCAAGAAGCCTTATCTTCAGCTTAAGTGCAAAGATCAGAAAATATGTGATTGTAGTAACAAGAAGAAAGATTACTACAGACAAGCCTATCATAGAAGAAAGTTCTTCAGACAAATGGAAGGCTACAAGGAAAACGTATGTGAGAAAAGATGGAACAAAAAGAAAGTTTGTTCGATTTTTCAAGAAAAGATCCCATCCTTCTCAAAAAGCTGAACGATGTTTTCTCTGTAGACAACCAGGTCATTTTGCATGAACCTGTCCTCACAAAAGCAAGAAAGATGTCAAGTTATTGAAGCAAATGCAATCCATTTTGCCTATTCATCCTTCTAATAACTTTGAAGATCTTATTGAGGAACAATCAACTGAAGATGAAGATACTAAGTTTGTTGTTTTTATTACGACCTCTGAAAAAGGATCGTCTGATGATTCTCTATATATGCTATAGCAGCAGACCTGTATGAAGTTAGATCATACTCCAGTTCAAAGACCATATGTCCAGATCCAACTCTTTTTACAAGATAAATATGATAGACCCATCAAAGCTATTGGGTTTATAGATACTGGATCTAGTTGTACAATCATAAAGCCCAACATATTATCCTCTTAGTCATGGATTTTACATGATGAATACTTTATAGCTGCAGATGGTAACTCATTCAAGATCAGGCTTATTACAAAGAGAAAGATCAGAATTAAAAGTAAGAGAAACATATAATAAAAAACTTCCTTTTCTATAGGTGCTCTCCCATTGAACTTTTCAAATTCTTTTTCTAATATCCTGAATCCAAAAATCTATTCATAGGTCCATTCTAATTTGTACAAACATTTTGTTTAATACAAGTTACATTTTAATCAATCAAATATTAGAATTACTTTACGTAGATTTTGAAATTATTATGAATTTAATTATTAAAAGTTCATATTATTTTAGTTTTGAAAAATGTCTATCATTTTAAGTAATCTAATCTTATTTAATTTATTCAATAATACAATAATTTCAAAAGTTAAATATTTTATTTTAGTGATTGAAAGTACATTCTCATTAAACTTGTTAATTGTGTATTGAACAAATTTAGACTAAAGGGTGATTTGCACCTCAATGTTACAAAAATTTTAAGTCCTTACCGTTATCTTGCTACTTTACACCTCATGTTATTAAAACAGTACGAGTTGTATTCTAAAATTACTAAAATAGTACTCACTGCATCCTGAAGATGATAAAAGAGATAACTGTAAGGATTTATTTAGACCTTTTGTAAAACATTAAGGTAAAAATCACATCTTTATCCAATATTTAAAGAAATTATTTTTAAAATCGAATCAATGTCTAATAGGTCTAAATTGCCTATTTGTGACGTGAAATTAACTAAATTTATGACTCATATACTAAGAGGTGTGAAAAAAACTTAACTCAATTAGGGTTCAAGGTGTTACTAATACTATTTTGAAAACATTAAGATGTAATGTGATACTATAAATATTAATAGAAACTAATTTATAATTTTCAAAAAATAATAGGAGACAATTTGTAACAAATTTATAATTATTTGTTTTACTTTTGCAATATCAGGAAAAAAAAAAGCTTACTATTTATTTTGTAATTGGTTATAGAAGAAATAGTCTTTTCGATCACATGATCAATTAGAAGCTCTACGCTTCAGTTTTCAAGGCATGTTAGGTTTTAGTTAGCAATTCCTTCCCATTTGGTTGGCAGTCAACATTTCACCAGTAATGAAACTAGATATCACCATAATTTTTACTAAAGCATGCATACCTCCAACATAAAAGTAGGATAGTAATTACTTTATGCAGCCTTATCTTCTGCAAATATTTATATCTCTGCTTCAAGATCTGTAACAAGTTGTTTTCAGACTGCTAGTTACCATCAATAAAGAAGTTAAAGATGCTTGCTTTGGAATGAAACACGTACTTTGGCATAACATTTGGCATCTTCAATTGAAACTTACGTACACCAACAATTAAAGAAGTGTCTTTCACTTGGGAATATGTCTTCTCTTTCGCCTAACCTGTTACTCCCTGTTCTCAATAGATCTCATCCATTCGTTGTAATAAATTAGATGGCCGGGTTCTACGAAGAAGGAACAGATCAACAGGAACATAAGATATGTTACTACTTAGAAAACTTTTACTAAATGAGGTACGAATTTGCCTTGGCATTTTTTTAACTCCTCGATCCCGACGTTCTATAGGAAAGCTTGTTGGTTTTGTCGTACTATTGATAGCCCCAACAGGCTAAGGTCCATTGTTCATAGAGTTTCTGTTCTACGTATAGCTATTTCCCACTAGTTTTAATCAGTGACAAGGATACCCGCTCTTTCACTATGTCCAGTCATTAATGTGTGATTGTAATGTTTTGACTTGAATCATCACGTTTGAACTCGACAATTTGGCTACTCCTATACATTAAGCACTAATTTTTTTTAGTATTGAGAAAACGAAATGAAGTCTTCAACTTTTCAAGTGATTTCTCTAATGATCAGAAGATTTTGGCTGAAGGGTAAAGCATGCTTCAGCTTAATTGCCCGTTTAGCTGTAAGGCCTCAAGTGTAAGTATGAAGTTTCTTGAGTTGGACAAACTCAATTCGATCTTGTACCTCTGGCAGGATTCACAGTCTCAGGTAAAAATCATATTACTGTAGAGCATAACACGAGACTTTGTTACATACCCACAGTTGAACATGAAAGAGAAAAAATGAAGAAAACATGAAAATACCTAATTTCGCATCTGTGACTTTCAACGAGTTTGTTGGAGCCGAAACGATCCCGATTCTGTTATCTCTTTGACCTTCATGAAAATTGATTATCGGAACCTCATTAAGGCCTTTTTGTAGCTTTTTTAATATGTGAACATTTTGATGGATCAGAGTATTTGTACGTCACGATTTACTTTAAAAAACCTTAACTTTACATATATAACGTCCATATTAATCTTCCTTATTATAGACAATTATGGTTCATTTTTTTCACTAGGCTTCAGCAATTGATTCAGATTATGTTTTAGACAATAAAATTTGATTTACTTGATTGATAATGTCCTAGCCAGAAACTTGCTGACTTGCAATGCTTCCTAGAAAGAAGAAAAGTAGCAATTTCCTAACCTTGTAAATCAGGAACTAGTTATTCAGACACGCAAAGTCCTAGCTACCTAGGTTTGGATTTCGTCGTTTCTACAAGAGGAGACATGTACTTGGAAAGTGTAAGAGCTAAATCATTAGGCTGGTAGACTAAAGTCACCAAGATGCTCACGACCCTCCACCGGCATTATTGATTAGAAAAATATTCAGGCCTGTTCGCCGCGAAATGCTGCCCAAAAAACGAATGATTTGTTCTTCAATTTTGTCCCTTTCTCAACTTCCTTTCATTTAAGATTCTCTGATTTTGTTAACATTTTTCCTTTCTTCTTTTTTACTTTTGGTAGAGATGGGATCTAAAGGTCCAAAATAAAACTAGGCACCAGGGACCGGGAAGTACTCACTCTCTTCTCTATGCCTGTTGATGTTCACCTCGCTAAAAATAAGTAAGCAGGGAGCTGTTCACTATATTTTTAGGTATTTTATTTGTTTTCTTAATTGTTATGTTCCATTGAATAATTTGTAAGTTGCTATTTTTTAAAAAATGAACGAGTCTCTCGATTGATCATATGATTCCTTTTTTTTATTGTTTAGTTTTAATGTTTGTATCTTTAAAGATGTATTAATTATGGGAATACAATATCAGAAAATTATATTCTTATTTTTTGTTTTAATTTTTTAATTTTTTGCCTTGTTTGAATTCTTTAGTCCATCAAATTAATATCAGAACCATTTTTTAAAAGAATTGTGAGAATTTGAGGGTATACCACACTCAAAATTAATCCATGCCTATACTAAACATAATCCATCCATCCATTATGGGTTCCGAAATATTTTTTATAATTGTGAAAATTTGCATGTATGAAAGACCAAAAAGGAAGTTTAACTTGATGTAAATGAATTTTGAAAAATTGGGGAGAAGGATCATAAAATCCCTCCTTTTCCAAATAGCCACCTATGGCTCAAATTAGGAATTGCGAGAAGGCAACAAAAACCAAAGACAAAGGCATATCTATTTGTGATTGTCTCAACAGAAATCTTTATAACTACGAGGTCAGCAAAAGATGGATGGAACTTTCTAAAGAAAAAATAAGAAGGAAATGAGAAAGATGAAGGGATGAAAATGCTAAATTTGATCAAGGAATTTGAGATGTAAAATATGAAAGAACCAAAATTTGCAACAACAAAAAATCTTATAGATTTCTCATCATTGTCAATTAGGTAACATTGCTTGAAGATAAAATTTTTTATTATAGAATTGGTAAAAAACAATATTGTGATTGTCATAGAAAGATTCAAGATAATAAATTTATTTTTGGAAAATTTTAAAGATTTGTCAAGTATTACATTTAATAGAGTTGATGAATGCTTTACAGGCTCAAGATAAGAAAGCTCTCTTGAGGGTGCTCTAAAAGCTAACTTAGAAATCAATGAAGATGGAAAAGGAAAGAAAAAGAAAGCAAGAAGAATTAGACTAAATAAGATGTCATAAATAACAACAACAACAACAATAACAATTTAGGAAGTAACAAAACAACTTATCCACTATGCCAACACTGTGAGAAAAAGAGTCATCCATATTTCAAATATTGGAGAAGATCTGAAGTTAAATGCAACAAATTTAAATAGTTATGTGGCATTACAAAGATCCTTAAGAATATAAATCAGCCACAACAAATAGAGGCATAAATTGCATATCAATAAAAAGAAGAATAATTATTTATGGCAACCTTCTTTGCTACCAGTAATTCAAATAAAAGCTAGAAACAACCTCTTTAGACTCTGCGTTTTAGCAGGACTCTCACTGAATGTTATTATTGTTGTAGTTATTTTTGTAGTTCAAATGAAAGCTAGCTGGTTGACAATGATTGCACTGATCATATGATATACGATCATAAGCTATCTTGATTGCTCTTTTGTTATAATAAAAATGGATTCTATATTATTAATTCTAGCATTAGAAATAGCATACTTGTTGAGCTCGAG